>JADLZK010002722.1:0-523417 GCA_015847255.1 Hyparrhenia diplandra | reverse complement strand
TGAAAAGACGCCAAACAAAAGAACAAAGCGCTAAAAGCATAATACACATTCTCGAAATGCGCAATCAAAGGGAATAGAAAGCCCAACTCAAGACCAAATTGGACCAAAGCACCCCCTATTCCGGTCCAGGCCCATCCACCAACCGACCAAAAGAAAATTGGTCACGAACGGCTTTCGGCCGGTGCGCCGACCCCACCGAGGCGGTTCATACCCAAATTTGGCGGCGGCCTCGCACGAACATTGCAAATGGCGGTTTCGTGGGTGCTTTTGGTGAATATTTTATTCAAACCGCCTATAGGAGGTCGGTTTGTACCTTCCAAGTAGGGAGAGACATTTTCCATGGAGCCCCCTCTCTCTCTACCTATAAAAGGAGATGCTCTCCCCACATTGATCATCATCACACAAGAGCCATCCTTCCTCTCCACTTGTAATCTTTAGTTTAGAATTAGTTTAGCCGGTGAGCAAGGCAAAAGCTTTATTGGAGAGCTTGTACTTTGGGAGAAGAATCTCGGTATGAATACAAATATGATTTATTCCAAAGTCTTGTTCTCATCTTATTATTATAGTTGTGCTATAGAACTAGAGTATTGTTCTCATGTTATAATGTTGACTTATGAACTAGCATATGGTTTTGTATGTTATGATCATAACATGTTGTTCTTTTGACATAATCATTGCATATGAACTAGACTATAGTTTCCACATGTTATGATTCCGTCATATAGAACTTTTATGCTTAATCATTCATATAAGATATAACATGGAGTTTTAGATGGCGGTCTGTCGTACCTTCGGGTTTGCCCATGTTCTAGCTCGTTGATCCATAAGGGTCGAGTCCTAGGGGATATGGGTAGTTCCTTTAGTACACTTTGCGTGCATGGAGCCCGGGTGCCGGAGTTAACCGATATATGTTCGGTGCCCTCAGTGGTAGTGAGGTAGGCGGCATGTGGTGACAGCCCTATCCGTCCCTAGCACTCCTCCACGCCTAGGTATTGAGTAGGAGTTCAAAGTGTCTGTCGGCTAGCGGACCAACCGCGGGCATCTCCTCGTCCATCTTACTCCTCCCTGTATAACTTGTATGATCATTAACTTGTTCTTAGCACAATTATATTAGAACATTCCTGCTTTCGACTTAGGATCATTCTTTTATTCTTTGTTTTCCTTTTTATCCCGAAGGATCGGCTTAAGTGTGTGATCACACTATCTTAAACCTATCATGACTTACCCATGTATTGAGTATTGGTTTATTATGCAAACATGTTATCTAGTCCATGTCCATGCTAGAGTCTTTCACCATGCCTTCCCTTGGGAAAATATAAATGAACGATACCCGAATACTCCGGGTGAAATGCTACGTGATAATTCCATGCGCTTGCAAACTTGTTCTCAGTAAACGTTTAGAACTATCGTTAAGGTATTCCTTGGTGTCATTGCTAATACTAGCGGTGACGCTAAGAAATGCCAACAAGCATTTCGGTGCCGTTGCTTAGGGAAGGCATTGGTTAAAAAGAATCTACCTGGATATGCTCATGATGATATGCATGTATGATAGCCATTGCTCATGTAGGCTAATCTTTCATGTTTTCTCCTCACATTTGTGGATGAAAACAGGATAGTGGACGCATTGGTTTGTCCTCGTTGGAACAACTACATCACGCATTTGGAGGCACTCCTAAGGAAGAACCATCTCGTACCACTTCTTCCCGCTACTCCACCGACAAACAAACCAATCACCAAGACCATCTCGCTACTTCACTCATGGCCAAGTCAATCCGTGACTACTCCATCCCCTCTCGCTAACGTGCCCATTGGGCCCGCTTATCAACACGGGTCGCGAAGAACTTTGAGCTCGATGCGCCCGATTAGGAATGGTGCGGAGCAAACCAATTTCATGGTTTGCTGTTTAGGACATAAAACGCGCATCTACAACACTTCCTCGACCAAGGACGGCCTATCATCAAGGATGTCGCGCAAAAGCAATTAGACTCGGCCCCGTTTCCCTTCTCCATCACGGGAATGCAAAAATGCTGGTTCTACGAGACAAGGAAGTCACATCAACATGTGGAGTAAATGTTCCACGGCGTTTCTCGCAAATTCTTCCCCTTAGGCAAAACTAATGCCCCGAGGGAAGGATTGCCAATTTCGGCAAAATTCTATGGCACCCATCCCGAGGCATGGGAAAGGCTGCAAGAGTACATTCAAGCATGCCTCGCACCACGGATGGAAAAACGACCGTCTTTTCCAAAACTTCTACAATGGGTTAACCCATGTCGAAGAGCACACATCGATTTTTCATTCTTTGAGGTGCTTTCCTCTCCCTCACCGTCAAAAAGAGCTACGGCTCTTATCAAGAAAATGGTGTCCAATCATAGTTGGGGAGAGGAAAGTTTGGACAAAAACAACAAGAAGGCATGCATACCATGGAGGAGATGGATGTGCACGCTACAACAATGGATCTCCCCGCTGAAAAAAAGCAGCCGAATGTGCCATGGAAAAAGAAGCAACGTATGGCATCATCGAGGCCATAGACTTCTCATAAGACATGTGAAGTCTCAGGCAATGTTGGCCATTTGGGGAATGACCGCCTCGCAAAACCGTGGAGACACCATCTACACCAACAACGGGTTCCACCAACAAGGAGGTCATAATGGGTGGAATAACCAAATACACCTATACAACCAAGGAGGTAATTCAAATTTCAACTCAAGTTATAATTCAAATTACCTTTCCTTGAAAAAATCTGGTTTCAAGCCAAGCAAAAAATAATTGAAAATCTTACTAAGAAGTTAATGCTTAATGATAAAATGCTTAAAGGATGAATTCTAAAAATAGAAAGTTTAACTTCTTGTGTCAAGAACCAAATGAGCTTTAATCAAATGGTAGAAACTCGATTTAGCTCCAGATTTACATTTGCTTTACACATTGCGGGTTTAGGAAAGATTTTTGGGGCAACCTAAAACTTCTCTCGAAATCTGTTAATATGGTCTCAATGAGGTCTAGTAAACCTCTATGTCGGAGAACAATGAGTATATTGCGAGCCACCAATTGTTGTCAAGAAGGAATATCCTCGGCGCCCGACAATCACATGCTCAATTGGCCCACATGTCTTCAACAATGCCTTTTAAGCGACCTTGGAGCAAGCATTAACATCATGTCCAAGGTATTGTATGATAAAATACTAGGTGGACCTTTGTCCATTGTAGATTTTCAACTACTTGATGGCGATAATTCACTAAGAAAGCCTGAGGGAGTAGCAAAGAACATTATGGTGAACATTCGGTGACACATACATCCCCACGGACTTCGTCATTCTAGACATGGGCTACAACAAAGAAGCTCCAATCCTCGGGAGACCATTTCTTAACACTACAAATGCAAATTCTTCATGTAGGATCTGGGCATGTTAGTTTCCATATGCATGGACAAACAATGAGATGTCCATTCAATGGGTTCAGCATGCATAAAAATACTAAAAAGAAAAACCCCAAAAGCAACCCCAGAAAAGTGTTAAGCGGGTATGGCGGTAGAAGGATCAACATCCGCATCGACTTCTCGACATGGATGTACCTCCACCGGGAAGAAAAATGAAGGGAGAAGAGTCCCGCTCAACGGACTTTAAAAAGGTGAGCCCCTTGTCAAGGTAAATCGGTAGTTATCATTCATTTATTTCATAATAAATCTCCATGATAATAAATTTTAGTAATAAAAATAATTATAAAAATTATTGCTTACCTTTCAATATGTTCATCTCTATTGAATGAATCTTGTTTATCTTTCATACTTCCTTTCTTTATATTAGTATGTTTTGGTTTTTGAGGTTGGTCGTACATCCCTAAATTAAGCATGGTGCTTAGTTTAGATGTAATGATCATATTTTCCATAGGCTTTTTGAATTAAGCATGGTGCTTAGGTCAAAAAGTTTGCCTTAATCAAATTAGACATGGCGTCTAGTTTGATGATTGAACCAAAATTGCTAGTATAGAGTTCGGTTGATCATATGGACTAACCCCTGGGAACTTATCAACTTCATGAGGGTAGAAGATGACAAATACGATGAAAATTTGTTTGGTAATGAAAATAATAATGACTTATAATAATAAACCTTTCAACCCCAAGTATATTTGTCCTGTTATTTTGATATCATCAAAAGACAAGCTTGGGGGAGTCCCCAAGCACGCTCAAAGGCGGCCATGAACAACAAATCGGGCCATGGCGTGCAACCGACTAGCATCATCAATACGAAAGGTATGTCACAAGCTAAGCTTGGGGAGGACTCCCACAAAGGTAACTCCTATCTCACATTTCTTTTTAGTTAGTTTCTTATCTTATAGAATGATGAGATATGAGATAAAAAAAAAATTATTCCACTCTTATATGTGACTAAGGATTGCTAGTTTTCCCATGTTGACATGATGAATAGTGGCTCTGTCTATAATTCACTTGTGCCTAGTTTATACCTTGGTATTCCCCAATGTTTAAGTTTGTTGGCTAATAATATCTCGTCCTAAAAAAAACTGAAAATTGTGGGTTTGCAAATACATGATCCTTTTTCTAAGTAGTTGCCTAATATGATATGGTACAAATGGATTATGCTATGAGTTTTATTCTAAGAGAAACTTGACATCCGAGAGATTTATTTTCAAAATCAACACTCAAAAGTTCCTCAATGATCATAAATACCTACGAGCCATATGACATGCTTTACTAATTCAAAACCTTAGTCATATGCGCGCTTGTTGAACTTTGAGTTGTGTCAAATTGTTTTAACCTATGTTAAGATACTTGTCATACTCCCATGATCAAGAAACACGCACACCCACCAAATAAAGCCAACTCTTATCTTGAGAGTTATTAATAACATGCACCTTTTTCCGTCCACCAAAAATAATTACTCCTCCTCGCATCATTATCATGATATCTCTCCATTCTTCCAAATATTTCATATGCCAAAAGAAAAAGATATGGGCTATGCTAAAAAAAAGAAAAGAAATTCCATGCCAAGGGGCATGAGATAAAAAAATGGACATGTGTACAACCAAATAAAAGATGACGTGCCAAAGAAGCCCGTCCAAAAAAAAAAAAGAAAAAGAGAAGAAAAAAAAGATAGCCCATACTTTTTCCAAAAAGCATTACCACTTCAGAAGAGAATCATGTAGCAAGGAGTATCAAAAATATTTACACCTTATATTCCACACACCTGCACATCTTGATCAAGGTTTATGACTTGCATCTCCATGTGGTTCGGTTTTTGACCAGGAATACAAGTGATACAGGGTATGCCCCACTTTTACCTACCTAAAACTCCACTCAAAAGCCTTGTAGTGGTAGGCCACAAAAAGTGAGGTTATGCTCTATTAAAATCCAATACAAAATGAGTGATCGAAAAAAATCATTTGAGGAACTTGTTTTATTTCTCAAAATCTTACAAAACCTACGGATAGATGGTTGATCAAAAAGAATGAATGACTAGTGTTTCCGTTATAACTATTCTTTCTTGCAACCACTCAAGAACTTGCAAAGTTATAAGCCCCACATGCCTCAAGCAATAAAAGGGTGGACAAAAATGCCAACTTATTTAAATTGAAGAAGAATACTTTGTTATAAGTATGGTACATTTTGAATTATATCATCATAGTAGCAACTCCCCGATCAACAACCAAGCACTTAGCTATTTGCTCGGGATGAACAAAGGTTAAGCTTGGGGACTTGTTGGTGGTCGTTATCGACCATTTTAGACCACCAACTAATGTCTTTTCAAGGGAATCTTGCAAACCTATGACACATATACCTTTACTATTGACCTAGTTCCACTTGTATTCCGAGAAATATGTTTTTCAGAGGACTTATACGGGGAATCAAGTGAAAAGACGCCAAACAAAGAACAAAGCGCAAAAAGCATAATACACATTCGAAATGCTGCAATCAAAGGGGAATAGAGAAAGCCCAACTCAAGACCAAATTGGACCAAAGCACCCCCTATTCCAGGTCGGGCCCATCCACCAACCGACCGGAGAAAATTGGTCGCTAACGGGCTCGGCCGGTGCGGCCGGACCCTGAGTCGGCCCCCCCGGCGGTTCGCGCCCAAATTTGGCGAGGCGGCCTCGGCATCGACGTTGCAATGGCGGTTTTTCCGGTGCTTTGGTGAATATTTTATTCAAACCACCTATAGGAGGTGGGTTTTGTACCTTCAAGTAGGGAGAGACATTTTCCATGGAGCCCCTTCTCCTCTACCTATAAAAGGAGATGCTCTCCCCACATTGATCATCATCACACAAGAGCCATCCTTCCTCTCCACTTGTAATCTTTAGTTTAGAATTAGTTTAGTTGGTGAGCAAGGCAAAGCTTTATTGAGAGCTTGTACTTTGGAGAAGAATCTCGGTATGAATACAAATATGATTTATTCCAAAGTCTTGTTCTCATCTTATTATTATAGTTGTGCTATAGAACTAGAGTATTGTTCTCATGTTATAATCTTGACTTAAGAACTAACATATGGTTTGTATGTTATGATCATAACATGTAGTTCTTTTGACATAATCATTACATATGAACTAGACTATAGTTTCTATGTTATGATTCCATCATATAGAACTTTATGCTTAATCATTCATATAAGATATAACATGGAGTTTAGATGATGGTCCCGCCGTATCTCCTTTGGGTTTTGCCCATGTTCTAGCTGCTGATCCGTAGGGTCGAGTCCTAGGGGGATGTGGATAGTTCCTTAGTACACGCGGGCATGGAGCCTGGGTGCCGGGGAGCCTTCGGGGATATGTCGGTGCCCTACGATAGTGAGGTAGGCGGCGGTGGTGATAGCCATGTCCGTCCCTAGCACTCCTCCACGTCAGGGTATTGAGTAGGAGTTCTAAAAGTGTCTATCGGCTACTTTGCGGACCAACCGGGCATCTCCTCGTCCATCTTACTGCATGCGTATAACTTGTATGATCATTAACTTGTTCTTAGCACAATTATATTAGAACATGCCTGCTTCCGACTTAGGATCATTCTTTTATTCTTTTGTTTTCCTTTTATCCTTAGGATTGGCTTAAGTGTGTGATCACACTATCTTAAACCTATCATGACTTACCCATGTATTGAGTATTGGTTTATTATGCAAAACATGTTATCTTGTCCCATGTCGGAGTGCTAGAGTCTTTCACCATGCCTTCCCTTGGGAAAATATAAATGAACGATACCGAATACTCTAGGTGAAATGCTACGGCCCGATAATTCGTGTCTTAGCGGACTTGTTATCTGTAAGCGTTCAGAACTATCATTAAAAGGTATTCCTTGGTGTCATTACTAATACTAGCGGTGGCTAAGAAATACCGACGGGGAGTGCTGCACGGGGCGGAGGAGTCGGGAACTCCATTGGAGGGGCTTCAGGGCGCCCGAGCCGGGGATCCCCACCATCGGCGCGAGGATGTAGCTTGAACTTTCACCTTGATGGCGTTCTTGTCTCCTGATGCGGGACAAAGCAAGCGAATGCAATTATGCGAGTCACCAGTATTATAGTGAAATTAAGTTCAATAAATTCGAATACTTGTGAGAAAATTATCTGTAGAAGGTAAGGGGCGCCGAACCATGGCCCGCGTCACGGCGCTACGGCACGGAAGGTGTCATAAAAGCTTCGGCCGATACTTGGCGGCTTTGTCCGACACATTCGCCATGGGCACTAGCTCGTTGAAGGCGGCAAACCCTTGGTCCTTCAGGCGTCTCACGAGGAGGCCCGAAGGGACTCCGGTGAGGCGTAGTCAGTGGAGCCAACGGCACCCTCGACCCTTGAATCTCACCCACCAGCCCGGCTCATAAGGCGGAGTAGGGAATGCCTCGGCGGAGGTGCTTGATTCAAAACCAAAGGCGGAGATCGGGCCGGGTACGCCCGAACCCCAGCCCCTACAAATAGAGGAAAATTCCTCCAAGGTTTTTGGGCTCGCCTCTTCTCGGCCTCTACCTCGGCTTCCATCCGCTTTAGGCGGGTTTCAGTGGCTTGGGCGCGATCCTCGGCCGCCTTCGCCTTCGTTCGGCCTCCTTCCGGGCGTGTTTGCCTTGGTGGCCTTGTCCTCGGCGCCCGAAGTTTGGCGGCAGCATCGGCCTCGAATAGCTGGAATTGTTTCTCCAGCGTTCGGCTAGCCGGAGAATCTGCGTGTCGGCACAAGCGAATCAATTAGTTTTTGCTCGACAAACGCGAATAGTAGAAGAAAGTAAACCTCGATGTCGAATGGCGTAATACTTACATTAGCACCGCAGACGTTCGGTGCCTCGGTAATCCTCGGATGAGGTATCGAAAGCAAGTCCCGCTCCACTTCGGGAGCGGTGAAGTCACCGTACACCTCTCGCCCGGCGCGGAGGCTTCAGCACTTTCGGGAGGCACGGGAGCCGCTTGGTCCACATTGCAATCACTGCGTGTCCGAAGCGGCCCCTAAAGTCGCGAAAATTCGGTAAGATCTCTCCTTCATCGGACTAGTGTCCCCGGAGAGTTGGAGCCCGAGTACACCCGCATCTCACCATAGTCCTCGGGCAGGAATTAAGGGAAAGAACCCTGTCCCGAACAAAGACGCGGCTTGTCATCTCCGGGGTCACGGTCAAGCACTCACGGAAGAATCTCGACTTACAAGTGGACCCTTCGGGCGGGCGGCGTCGAAGCCGGGGCTGCCTTTTCGGTCAGCCCATCACGAGATTGGCGAGGGCGTCCGTAGCGTCCTTCCCGACGTCCTTCGGATCGGCCTTTCGTTTTGCCCCCGAGAAGCCAATGAAATGCTCTTTCCATGTGGGGAGAAGCTCCTCATGGCGGCTTTCGGGATCTACCTTCGGAGGCCATGTCCTCCGACATAGCTAAACATGATCTGCCATACAAAACACGGGTAGCCACAAGAACCCGAACATGAAACTATAGTCGGTTAGAAAACTAGACGAAATTAGTAAAGAGAGTTCAAAGAAAAACACACATGATCGATAATTTCGATATTCCCAACGCTAGAGCATCCCGAGCGTCGTCTAGCGAAACCTTCTGCTTGGCGGCCAAAAAGGAACTTTTTGGCTTATTGTTCTTCAAAAGCGCGAGCTCACGTTGGCGCTCTCTTTCGGTGCCCGGTCGTAACTCTTGGAGAAGGAACTCTCTTCTTGCTCTCGAACCGAGCGAATCTAGAAAACTTTTTTGGGCTAGCGTCCTATCTTTGGCGTTCGGCCTTCTTCGCTTTATGCCGCGGCGGATCAAAGCGGGCCCGAAAAATGCACATAGCCCCTCAAATGCCCGATTAATCTTGGGCATCCGCGTTGATTAGCTTGAGGAAGCTTACGGCCCGTGCTCTTTGCTGAATAAAGACCGAGGATCTTGTCCATGGCCTCGGCCCGGCAGCCCAGACAAAGTCCTCGTTTGACTAACCAGGGTACCCGAGGTCACGACAATCGATAGCGGGCCATGATATCACGGGTTCTTTGTGGCTTTGGTCGAAAACCGTCGAGGGCTGTAGCGGCCACACCGGGAGAGCCAACCACTCCTCCACCGGGTCCGTGTGATCTGGTGTTCGGTCATCTCTTGGAAGCAGCCCGGGGGCGGTGGCGAACCCTTAGCACAGGGTCGCTTGGAGTAGGCGAACCATCGAAAGAAGGCCGGCGGTCGGTGACAAGCCACTGCTTTTATCGTAGCCTTCCGGCGATAGCTTCCTCTTCCTTCTCCTTTCTTGTAGAAGCATAGAACCGGTCGGTCCAATCCACGCCATTTGTTCAAAAGCGGGAACAAGGTATGGCACGCCCTTTTTTTTTAGGGGACGAACGTGCGAGGCCCATCTTGCGCCTCCACCACCTTCTTGGTGCTCTCATCCACAATGTCGTTCGGGTTTGATAAAACACCCATAGCGGTGTGCAAAAAGCTCAATGCTCGGTGGGCCCCCATCATCTTCAAGGCCATCACGAAGGCTGAAATACACGTGATTGAATTCGGGCGCCGCCTATGGATCTCGAATTGAACTTTTCCAAAACCTCCAAAAGGGGAAATTTTTCGCGGGGGAACCCGGCCCAAAGAACGAAGAAGTCTTTGAAAACAAGCGCCTTGTTCAACTTTGGGCGGGGAATGATCTCTTTCTCGGGGGCCGGCAATATCGACGAGTAGTAGCGTCCATGTAGCCTTTTGCCACATACTCGTCAAGGCTCGCGTTTGTAACTCACGAAGCGTCCGTGGATAGATTTTTGGTTTAAAGCTGCTGAACCCCGATTCTCTCCGGACATCTCTGCCGCGATCCAATTAGCCGCCGATGTCCGGGCCTTTATCCTGTTGACCTTCGCTACGGACGACCTTTCTAATGTTCGCTTACTGAAGCGTTGCTATCACGGAGCCATGGCTTTCGGACGAGTGCTTTGCCGAGTCAAACATCTCGTGCACCACGGCTCTCGCGTGGGATTCACCGAACCCGAGCTAGCGGTCTCGGGGCTGCGGAAGCGCTCGTCATTTCAAGAAAATACGAACCTAACAAACAAAAAAAGGGAAGCAAAAACAAAACCGAAAATAAAAAATGAGACATTTTGCTAGGAAAAGAAATAAAAGTGAAAGGCGAAATACCTACGAAAGCCGAAGGAGAAGGAAGCCGAGGAGGGTAAAGATCGGCGGCTCCGGCTCCAAAGGCGTGAGGCGTCGGAGAGTGTCGGAGGGGCAAATGGCGGGGGAGGCCAGCACCCCATCGGGGGCTTTTTATAAGGCGTCGGGCGCGCGGTTCGTGCAAACCGTCGCGGCGGTTCGCATTGAGGACAGCCGCGCGTCCCCTGAGATGGCGATTCACGATTGACATGACAGTTCAAAAAAATTACCAAATTGACCTCCCGCCTTAGAGGGGTTTCTTTGAGCCGGTACTTGGCCGGTTTTGGCGAATCAAAGGTCGAGGGAGGGTTTCACCGGAAAACCCGGAGGGACTCTGTTAGGGGAGGGCTGAACTCTAACTCCCCTGGTTCGGCCCACATAAACCGAGGCTCGTCGGACGCGGGGGGGCTAACCCAAAGCGCTCTTGCTCTCGGTCGGTGGGATTTGGTCGGCCCCCGCTCGAGCCAAGCCCGGCAGTGGCAATTTTGGATTGGGCCCGGGGCGGATGGGCGAAGCCGGTCATGTCGAGTCTCAACCTTGACCAGAAATCTTGTCTCCTTCGGTCAAGGGCGTGCTTTCGGGCCCGAGAGGTTGCAGCCCGGTGCCTTGAAGCCCTGAAAGTGACGTTCGCGGTCGCCGAATCACGGTTGGATTTCACCCGGTTGGTTCGATGATTGCGGGGAGAAGTCTCGGCAAGCGCCAGCCACCGAAGTGGCCTCGGCGTGCAAGACCCCGAAGGGCGGGTCCCGGTGGTCCCGTCGGAGTAGGTGGGTGAGCGAAGCCAAGGTCCAAAGCGCCCCGTGCGGTGCGGGGGATATTCCGCAACATCGTAGTGGTTGTGGGGTGTTTTGGTCATGTAAAGAGTTACAAAGAGTATAAATAACCCCCAAGGGGGCATTGTAAGGACACGTGAGAACCAAATAATACAATTCCACCCGCCTTTTGTGAGTTCGGTTTTGTTTGTTCTTAGGGGTGGCACGACTTCGGCCCACCCCAACACTAATTACATGATAAAATTCTATATTTCATTTAGTGAATTTACAAATTTTCTAGGAATTTTGGGAACCAGGAAATAGGGTTTACAAAATCCCTGGTGTATTTGCCGTGTATGCCTAGCATTTTCAAGTCGTGTACCTGGCACTCTCTCTGTCCGTGCGTATGACAAATGGGCCCCGTCATCAGTGTTCACTGAGGTCACTCGGCCAGCCCGGTGGTGGCTCATGGGCCATGGCCCATCCATCGCGAGGGAAAAGAGAGGGAGAGAGAGTGAGTGATAGGTGGGGCCAGGATGTCGGCGCCCACCATCAATGGACGGAACGGCACCCGGCTTTGGGCCCATGAGTCGTAGAGAGCGGGGAGACGGCAGGGTAACGGGCGGTGACGACGGGGACGGAAGGGCTCCGGCATCCCGTCGTTACATCCACACGGCGGTGAGTCACGGAACCCAGCTTCAAGAGCACGGACCTCCGTCGTGTAGAGTCATCATGGTCCGTGGCGCTGTTCCCCGCTCGTGGGTGGCTTAGAACGGTGGCGGGGTCAGTCCTACGACAGCGGTCTCGCCAGACGGCTCTCGGCGGCGGCGGGTGTAGCGGCAGGAGGGCTAGGAGTGGTGGAATGACAACATTAGGAGTACCACTAGGTGGGTAAGGGCTTGGAAGACTCACCAGCCCACTAGTTTTGGCCGGGGATGTAGCAACGAGAGGAGCGAGATGGGCGCACCGGCGGCGGGGGATTCGATTTGGGGAAATCAGGATTGCGCGAGCAGGAGGGGGAAAGAGGGAGTGGGTGAGAGCAGTGCGTGTTCTAGGCCTGCGTGGAGCTCCAAATGGGAGTGGTGCGTCAAATCGAGCTCCCGAAGGGGCTAATTATAGGCTCGCCGCGAGTGCTCCCAGCCGGCGAGATATTTCTCCGCGGCGCTGTTGGCGGTCAAAATCATACACTTTATACCGCCAACTTAGTTATATAACATGACAAATAACGTACTTTTGCGACACAAACCTTTGCTATTAATCCAGTTCCACTTGTATTCGAAGAAAATATGTTTTGCAGGTATAAACGTGGAAATAGGTAAAAGTACGCCAAATAAAGCTGGAAAGCGCATATCAGAACTGCGCTTTAGACAAGGGAATGCCACCAGGCCAAAACCAACGCGAACCAGGCCAAAGCACACCCGAGGACACGACCTATAGTGGGCCGCAAGCCCACCTGCAAAGGCACGGCGCGAGGCGGGCCAAACCAGCGCCGAACGCCGCAAGTACGGCGGCCGCCGTGGGCTTAGCCCCGATCCCGCCGCGCTTTTGCCTTGACCCGCGTCCGGAGGAGAGAAGGCGGTTGCATGCGGTGCTTTTCGGGTTGGCGCCAAGAACTCCCGCCAAACTCCCCGAAACCTCCCTAGAACAAGGATAGCCCTCCATTCTCTCTTGTTTTTCCCTATATAAAGAGGCCATTGCCTCTCTTGTAATTTATTCCATCACACACTTGATCTCTTAATCATTCAATAAAGTCACACACATTCCTTAGGGAATCCATCCATTGCACACACATAGAGAAGATGTAGAAGTGACAATCCATTCAGGAGGGAGTGAGAGAGAGAAAGGTAGGAGTAGAGAGAGGAGTAGCGACCCCGCTGCCTCGTGTGTAGTCCGACTTGGCGTCGCACACTCGGCGGACGGAGTGCTTAACCTCGTCGGCTCCCCGCGTCCATACACGGTACCTCTGTGGATCTCTTTAACGACTTGGCGTAAAGGAATTCATGTCTTACCTTCGTTATCATTCTTAAGTACACGCTATCATTCATTCTCATTGAGATTACGGGATCGTTGTTTGCCTTCTTGGTAAATAATCTAGTAGAGGGTCCCCGATGAAGACGGGGATACCTCGTAACGACACTAGAGTAGTGATGAATAGCGTAGACGTGGTGTCTAGGTTATGAATCACCCTCGCTTGCTTGCGAATCCACGGTAGTGAGGTAAAGGGATAGGTGGTGACAGCCCTATTTGCCCATTGTATTCCTCCACGTCCGGTTCTGGAGTAGAGCTGCAGGCCGGCATCACTTGGCATACCAGTGTGCGACCCGGTGCCCGGCAATACTCACCGAATAGAAAGTTAGCCCGACTTAGTCTAAGTCTTTGAAGGAACACATCACTTCCACGTTCACCTTCTCATGTTTTCTCTGGGTAACTAGTTAGAACAGGCTTAGTGCCCATTCCCTCGTGGAAAATACGATACCTGAATACTTTCGGGTGAAGTGCTACAACGGTACTTTCCGTGCGCTTTGATTATCCTCGCTTACGCTAAGAAATACCAACAAGCATTTCGCGCCGTTCTCGGGGAAGGTTGTCGTTATAGTCTTCAAACCTAGTCTATCCGTGTGCCCTACCCTCGCCATTCTTTTTCATTTTTTTCTAGTTAGTTTTTATTATGGAGCAACCCTTCAAAACCTTTTTGCTCCTAAGGGCGAGCTCTTAGAACCATGTCAATCTTCGAAGCCAATCATAGCTTCAAGATTTGAGCTCCGCCTGGCTTAATAGCCATGGTTCAGGTCCAAGCCATTTCAGGTTTGAAATAGGAAAACCCTTTGATAGAGCATCTATCCTCTTTGCTTGACATAACTACCGGAGGGTCATTTTCACATAAAAACCCAGTGGAGGGAGGAGCTTTCCCAAACCATATTTCTTGAGAATACTCTCCCCGCTAGAACCCATCCGGGTAGAACCCAAGCGCATCGAAGGGGAAGTCTTTTTGGTTGTTGCCGAACACCTATAGAGAGACCCCTTTGCCTGAACCAAAACCCAAGGGGACCGCATGGTAGGATCTCCTTGTTTTTGAGGCTGACCTTCTTTGAAGGATTCAAGAAAACCTCAAAATACAAACAATGGAAGAAACCACCAATCCCAAAGGCCACCAAACACCCTTGGATGAACTTTTCTCCGTGACTATATTAAGGAATGGTGGAGGTCATGTAAAAATCCTGCTATGGGTATAAACATTCAAATCCCTTGCAAAAAATGTGACAAGGAAGCCTTTAGAACCCAAACAACATGGGCTTTTGCCAAGAGATCATACATGACCGAATTCTTACGCACGGGATGTCAAAATTTCTCTAGATTTTTACATTTTTGATATCCAAGAATTTGATATTCCAATCGGGCATCCTTTAAAAAAATACTTGATCTATCAACATCTGGGGGATTTAGATGTCAAACCCGAGGAGAAAAAAATTTTCCAGTCATACGAGCTAAAAAAACTCGACAAATTTTTCCCCCATGTTATGACACGCCCGAGGAGGTCACGGGAGTCATGCTCTATGACAACCCTATTAACCTCTCACAAGATTTCAAGGAGACATGTTCATGCCAGAGCATTCTTGACATGACACGAGAAATTCTCATGTGGAATTTGTTTCTGCTCTCCCTCATAGGGAAAGCAAAACAATAGTACACTAATGTCATAGGAAGTCTGAATGGGGATTTAGAAGAACTCAAAGACAATTTTTGTCTACCATTCTTCCCCATCAACTCCCTACCAAGGACAATCCTTGATTTCAAATAGGATGAGAAAGAGTCCTAGGTGCAGCCTAGGCCAGGTTTACTATGTTAATACACGCTGGCCTAGACCAATCATCACCCGATAGTATGCTTTCACATATCTTTTGTTGTTTCAATTGACATAGACACCGCCCTATGCCTTGACATGACCGCTGGAGGGTCATTTATAAATAAAATTTTGATGAACAAAGGAAGATCCTTAATCACATCCTAGAGAAGCATGCTAACTTCTCCCATCGTAAAAACACAAACCCCACCAAAACAAAGGCATGTCAAGCTTTGAGAAGCCCTCATCGAGGCAAATCCATATCCTTATCATCCTTAGGATCGACCGTTGAGACCTCACGAACCACGAACACCGAAGGAAAGAATAATTCATCCTTCTAAGTTCTTAATTGAATTCAAGGATTATGGCAATACCTCGAACCTCTCTTGGCACGAAAAACCCCACAACAAATGAAGTCTTCCCTAGAGCTAAACCATCAACAAAAATGGTCATTGGAAGTGAAACCCTTTGTTCGTTAAAGGAACTTCTTTGGAAGCCCAACACAACCTCACAAATGGGACTAATATCATGTTCCAATTCTCGGCGAAACCCTTTTGGGGAAACATACCGGCTGGTCCCGATCGACAAACTCTTCAAAAGTCCGTCGGGACCTATCTTTGAGTGTTGTGGGATCACAAGGGCCGTGCCATTAGAATTTGACAAAACCGAGGTTTTCTTGGATTTCCATATCTTTCCCATCCTCGACTTCAAACTTTTGATAGGCTACCCACTCGAAGATCTTGTTCATAAAAAAAAATATATATATATTCCCATGGGAGCCTTGATGAGAAGTTGGAAAAGTTTGTTTACGCCTCTCACCTAGAAATTCTAGAGGCGAAGCACCTTCCCAACCAAAACCTGTTCGAGGAGGTGAAGTCCATAACTCCATTCGATTCACTTAAGTTGCTATCACATCTTTGTGAAACAAAACACCCATCACCCTCGCTTTCGAACACAAGGCATGTCCTCCGGCAAATAAAACATTATTCTTGGATGAAAGGTCAAGATACAACATTTGTCTTTCATGACATACCTTTTGAGGATAGGAACTCATGTGCCATGGACATGCCCGAGGCACCAACTCTAGAGACCAAGATAGAAACCACTATTGAGCATAAAAAAATCTTCCTTTGAGATCCCTCATGTTTCATGCTCACCTTTTTGGATTCTAGAGCTTGCCTCGATTCTAACCACGTGCTCCTACAAAGACCCCAACCTCCTCTTGATCCTCGTTCACAAACTCTCATAGTAGCACGATGGCGCTTAACCTTGCGGCTTGATCTTAAAACGATCAATGCTTAGTGGAGAAGTTGGGAAACTTCACCACCCTTGATAGTCTGCAAGAAGAATTCCCACGGTCAAGCTTATGACCATAGACAAGAGCACTCTTAGGGAGATACCCCCGGACTATAAAAGAATATATTTATTTTATCTCTCTTATTATTTTCATAAAAAAACCTTTTCATTAAAAAAATCAAGAGCTTGTTGTCAAGTTAGTATGCACCTTCGGGTATTCTTGTCGCTAACCATTTCAGTGGAGATCGACTAAGAAGACCAAAGGAGGCACACGATGCTTGAGAACATGGGGCCACATCAACAAGAAACTTTGATGCTCATGGGTGATGGAACAAGCTCAAAAAGAGACTGGACCTTGCACACTTGACTTTTACACAAAAGTCCAAGTGTGGGGGAAGATGGTGAGAATCTCAAGTTCCATCCACCAAGGGGTCATATAAAAAAATGATGATATCAGCCCCGGCTTGCTAAAAAAAAAAGAGAGAGAGAAGATATAAAAAGAGAGGGGAGATAAAAAAAAAAGGGGGAGAGAGAAGAAAATAAAGATAGAGAAAGTAAAAAAAAAAAGTGTTGTCGAATAAAAGAAAAATATATATATATATAATATAATATATATAGAAGAGGTGAGGAGAAGGTTGGCCCCGCACGGTCAAGATAAATACCAATGTGTCGACTCCACACTTCATTGCTTCAACAAACAAGAAGGACCTGCCTCTAATCCTTTGCTGCTACCACCAAGACCCATGGTCCGTACACACAAAGTTGTGTGTGTGTGGCGTAGTCTTGAGAAGCACACAGACGTAGCCATCCCCGCAAAACCGCAACAAGAACCTCGGCGTTTCATCCATAATCGCCGCTCGGTAAGCATATCCCCGTATGCAAGGGTAACATTCACCAACTCATTTACTCATTATTCATCTCCATAAGGTTATACAAATTCATACTTCCCTTGTCTACGATGTATGCTCTAGTTTGGATATGTCCCCATGAGATCTCATGTGGTATATTCATAGATCTTTTTGAATTAAGCATGGTGCTTAGGTTAAAATGATCTTCTTTAATCAAACTTTGACATGGTGTTAGAGTTTAGTTAATGAACTTAGAGCTTTGTTGTCATGATCCTTGGAAGTATCTTATGTTGGAGATAAATCAAGGCTATGTCTACATTATTTCTTTATGTTAGCCTTGCTTGAGTCATGTTGAGGTGAATAAATAAAATAAAATAAAAGAGAAAAAACTATTCTCAATAAAGGCTCCACGGTGTTCAAGCCGATAGAGCCATATGTTTTGTTTTTTTTTTTTTTTTTGTTTGAATAAAACCAGATACAAGAATAAGTGTGGGGAGATCTCTCAAGCATACAATCACACCCATCCGAGATCTCCCCAACACAAATGCACAATCATCGAGAAATTCACGATGGAGAAGGACGGGACAAACGACTACCATTAACTCCTTCCTCTTCAAACGGTGGTTTGTGCAAAACTCTCGCTCTCACATCTCCTAAAAGTTTTGAAGTTTAAATTTGAACACATCAACAAAACAAATCTTTTTGGATGCACACTTGTCCCTTTTGTATTTTCTATCTTTATAATTTGTCAAAGGAACAAGTGTGGGGAGAAATCTACACATACTCTACATAAAAAGAAAAATTCAAATCCTATATTCTCCCCATTTGAACAAGGTTTAAATGTATGATCATTAAAATGATTTAATCATCCTTGAGCTCCACCTCTTTAAATCTCTCAATGTTTGTCGGGTTAGCATATATTTTATTCCTAACTAAAAGATAAAACTTTGTGGATGCTCCATCTCCATGCTATAAAATTTGCATACTCTTTATTCCTTGCTAATATTCCTATGCCTTGTGAATTATCTATCATAGGGACCCCATGTTATCTAAGTAATTGGAATATGTGATATAGTTAGATGATTTGAACCTTGCTTTTTATATGAACTTGGGATTTGTTTTCAAAAATTCAAAATTCAAAGAGCATGCTCCTCAATGATATGAAAATTCCTACCGAGCCATATCAAGTTTATCAAATGCAAAAACCTTACACATATGCTTTGCTTATCTTTGCATTGAGCTTGTGTCAAGTCTTGTTGACCCTTGTTGAGATAGTTGTCATGCCCCCAAGATCAAGATCACGTACACGCCACATATATCAGCTATTCCTACACTGGGAATATGCTAAAAACATGCTTTTGTCCAGCATACCAAAAAGCTCTGCCTCTACACCGGGAGTAGACACAAAAAAAAAAAAAAATCTTAGAAATTAATACTCCATGTTCCACCAGATAGTGATCTCTCTTTAACTTTATAGTTCAAAGAGACTTGACTATAAAAGAAAAAAAAATATATAGGGACACATGAAGGTCCCATGATAAAAAAAAGTTGGACACATGAAGGTCCAAGACATGCAAAAAAAAAAAAAAGAGATGAGCACATGAAGGCTCATGCAAAAAGATAGCCATGTTCTCAAGAATAAAGTTTTCATAAGAGAGATCACACACACATCAAGGAGTAAAGTATAGGTTCCACTTTATAATATCCACACACATGCACTTCTTGATCTAGGGGTATGCCATCCTTCTCCTTGGATCCAAGCTTTGACCTAGCAATATATGCAAAGTAAGTATGCCTTCACATCTTTCCCTACCCAAAGATCCATATAAGCTTTTTAGAAGTAGGAAAGGAAGAAGGCAAAACTACGATATGCCTCGGTGAGGAACCAAACACAAATATTTGAGTGATTCGAAAGTGAATCATTCGAAAATCATATGAAAACCCAAGTTCCTGCACTTATTTGAAGCAAGGGGATTTGAATCCATGTTGTTCCATAATTCAATTACCCAAGATTAATGTGGTAGACACATCAAAAATTCACAAGTGCAGGTAAGCTTGGAATAACTTGTATGCAGGTTACATATCAAGGAGATGACCCATCTTAGTCCATAAACCTTTACTCGAGGACGAGTAAAGACTAAGTGTGGAAGAGTTGTTGGCGGTCAAAATCATACACTTTATACCGCCAACTTAGTTATATAACGACAAATAACGTACTTTTGCCACACAAACCTTTGCTATTAATCTAGTTCCACTTGTATTCAAGAAAATATGTTTTGCGGTATAAACGTGGAAATAGGTAAAAGTACGCCAAATAAAATTTGAAAGCGCATATCAAAATCTAGCGCTTTTAGACAAGGGAATGCCACCACGCCAAAACCAACGTGAACCGGGCCAAAGCACACACGAGGACATGACCTATAGTGGGCCACAAGCCCACCTCAAAAAGGCACGGTGTGAGGCAGGCCAAACTCTGCGCCCGAAGCGCAAGCAGTGTGCGGTGGCCGCCGTCGGCTTAGCCCCGATCCCCGCCCGCGCTTTTGCCTTGACCCGTCCCCGGAGGAGAGAAGCGGTTGCATGCGGTGCTTTTTTCGGTTGGCGCCAAGAACTCCCGCCAAACTCCCCCTCCTCCCTAGAACAAGGATAGCCCTCCATTCTCTCTTGTTTTTCCCTATATAAAGAGGCCATTGCCTCTCTTGTAATTTATTCCATCACACACTTGATCTCTTGATGATTCAATAAAGTCACACACATTCCTTAGTGAATCCATCCATTGCACACACATAGAGAAGATGTAGAAGTGCCAATCCATTCGGGAGGGTGTGAGAGAGCGAAAGGTAGGAGTAGAGAGAGGAGTAGCGACCCCGGCCTCGGTGTGTAGTCCTACTTGGCGTCGCACACTCGGCGGAAGGAGTCTTAGAACCCGTCGGCTCCGCCTCATACCATGTACCTCTGCGGATCTCTTTAATGACTTGGCGTAAGGGATTCGTGTCTTACCTTCAGTTATCATTCTTAAGTACACGCTACCATTCATTACATTGAGATTATGGGATCGTTGTTTGCCTTCTTGGTAAATACTCTAGTAGAGGGTCCCCTCGATGAAGATGGGATACCTGCAATATGACGCTAGAGTAGTGATGAATAAGCGTAGACGTGGTGTCTAGGTTATGAATCACCCTCGTTTGTTCTTTTAATCCACGTAGTGAGGTAGGGGGATAGGTGGTGACAGCCCTATTCGCCATTGTATTCCTCCACGTCCCGTTGCGAGTAGAGCTGCAGCCGGCATCACTTGGCATACCGGTGCGATCCGGTGCCGAAGTAGTACTCGGAATAGAAAGTTAGCGACTTAGTCTAAGTGCTGAAAAAGAACACATCACTTCCACGTTCACCTTCTCATGTTTCTCTAGGTAACTAGTTAGAAAGACTTGGCGCCCGTTCCCGTGGAAAATCACGATACCTTGAATACTTCGGTTGAAGTGCTACAGCGGTACATTCGTGCGGCTGCGGATTATCCACCCTTGCGGCTAAAGAAATACCACGGGCGCCGATGTTTTTCGACATCGCCCCTGTGTGTGTGGACTCAGTGGATCCTTATCTTTTTACACGGCCCGGAGCCAAACCGTGGGGTCCGGTTCTTGTTCTCCACGGGCTGGTAACGATTACGGTACGCCTTGTCTACACCGTGAATTCAAATTTTCAGCCATGGTGGCAAGGTTACCCCTGGGTCGGCTGGTGCGTTGTGCGCATTGAGAAACACGGCCTTCCCACATTCGCGTGTGCCTCGGTGGATGGAGGCGTGGTGCCTTCATCGCCTACACCGCCGCATGGCCTTTTGGTGAGCTGGCCGGTCATTCCGCGCGCCGGGGATGCCGGCCGTGCGCCGCAAGGTCTTCCCTTGCCCCTCGCTCCCATTGACGCTTGCCGAAGGACGGGCTGCTGGTGATGGACGCTTCAGCCGGACAGTCCACGCCCCACTATGTCCTCGTCGCCGCCATTGATGGCGAGGGTACGGCCGGGAGGCAGCCGGGTCCGTCGGGGCGCGGCGCGCGCTAGGGGATGAAGCTGACGCTTTGGTCCCACACGCGTCGGTGTGCGAAAGTGGCAGGGCGCCTGGGCTTGGTTGCCTTGCTCGGTGTTGGGCCGCCCGCTAGGTGCGTGAGAGAAGAGGAGGGAAGGAGGAGGGCCTGCTGTTGGGCCAAGAGAGGAAGGAAGGAAAATGAGCCCGTGGCTCTTTTTTCTATTTTTATTTCCCATTCCATTTTCCTTTTCCTATTTCTCCTTTTTCTTTCTCCCCATTCTTCATGTATAGGTATATATATACATACATATTCTTTGCACAAGTTTATATGTATGACGTGGATTTACTCATGGTCACATATATATATATATATACTTGCTTTGGTATGTATATTAATACCCATGTCATGATTTTATTATTTCCCAGAGAAAACTTGTAAATGGTGCTCATGCATGCATTCCATAATTTATAAAATCTAAACTATGCTTTTCTTCATTTGCCACCATAAGCTCAACAACAAACAAGCAAGCAAGGATCCTATTTTCTATATGGTGTGATTTTAATGCAGGGTTTTTTTTTTTTTTTTTTTCGAAACAGGGTTTTAGTTTTGCGAAAAAATAAATTGGGTTTTTAGTTTTATTTCAAAAGTTTAAATTTTTAGTGATTTTTAAAATGATGCAAAAACACGGGTGTTACACGTGACGTGCGACAGCCGCTACGCCTATGGATCCGTTAAATACCCGACATTGTCCCCACGCATCTCGGCCACCCCGCATACAGGGGATAAGCCAAGGGGCTTCGCCACCGCAAGGAGCAGCGCTGCTAGCAAGCTCGCCTAACCATAGTATTGTAATACCCTAGGTGTAAAGCAAGGTCATTTCATGTGCATCAGCATAAGCATCATGTTTATCTCGCCATGATTATGCATTATAGTGAGTTCTTAATTTAGTTTCCTATATTTTCTGTTTGTTTAAAATAGAATGATATTGAATGTTTGAACTTTAGGAACAAATCAAACTAAGAAATTAGTTGCTTGTTAACGTGTGATTGTGTGTTTGCTATAAAAAAAATTAATAAAAATAATAATAATAGTATCAAACCTAAATGAAAGAAACTGAGTCCTAGGTTAAGTAAAATATAAAATTGAAGAATGAATATTTGGTAAATTATGAAATCAAGAACCATATAGTTCTAGTCTGAAAATAGTTGGCAATGCCATCTTCACAACCTTGTTCTCGAAGTTTCTTAAGTCAGGGTTGTGAAATAATCCATTGTTTCATGGTCTAAACCATGTACTGATGTACAACAGCCCTAGGATGATCTAGACCCAATTAGAGATTTTCTTGCTAGTTTACAATTTCATCAAAACTGCTTAAACCGTTCATCTCAGCGCTGTCCAGAAATAGCCTAACAAACTTTCCTCGATCAACCTTTATTTCTCCAAACCAGCTTCCAATAGAAAATAATCTTGTAACAAAAATCAAGAGTCTATCTATATGTAACTTGAGTGATTTGGCCTATATCTAACTTGAGTGATTTGGCCCATTTGGTCACTCAAGCAATTTGTATGGCCAAATTACACAAATCTATGCCAAAAAGAAAAATTCAAGTGAACCAAAGCCTTCCCTCACATGAGTAATTGGCAGGGCCAAATCACACAAATCACAGCCAACACAAAATTGGTGTGATAGGTGTGCCCCCTACCCTAACACACGAATCCTACCTGACTCAAAAACAAAATATAAATGAACTGGAGACAACTTCTATACTAATTACTAGAAATAATTTGACATTTACACATGGTAAATAACAGTAAATGTAGTTAGATAGTACAATAATTAAAAATTTTACCCATAAACAAACCCGAGACACAAAAACAAAGAAAAACAAATTCATAAAACAAATGCAAAAACAAAAACAAAAAGTAACTGTAGTTAGATAGAATTGTCATTAAAAATTTTCCTAAAAAACAATCCAGAAACTCAAAAACAAAGAAAAAAATTTCAGAAAACAAATGCAAAAACAAAACAAAAAATCAGTAGTTAGATAGTAATTGTAATTAACACAAAAAACAAACCAAAAACTCAAAAACAAAAGAAAACAAATTTAGAAAACAAATGCAAAAACAAAAACAAAAGTAACTGTAGTTACATAGTATTGTAATTAAAATTTTTTCCCAAAAAAGCAAACCACAAACACAAAAACAAAACAAAAAACAAATAAAAAAATGCAAAAATACAAAAAAAAAAAGGCCCAAAATAAAAAAAACAAATACAAACAAAATCAAAACAACAAATAACCAAAATATTTCTATGGATTGCATAAAACAAAAAATTTAATAATTAATTCAGGAAGCAAACAAACTTATACAAAAATCAAATGCATAGATTTTACTGAAGAGAGCTAACAAAACTTGCAATACAATGGCTCTCAACACTTTGTACAATGGCATGGATGTAAAGGTGTTTGAGCAAATCAAAGATCTTGAAGAGCAAGTGAAGTGTGGGCAAAGCTTAGTGAAATCTATGAGGGCACTAAGGTTGTGAAGAGTGCCAAGCTATACATGTTCAAGACACAATTGGCAAACTTTGAGATGAAAGATGATGAGAGCATTCCGGAGATGTTCCATAGGCTCCAAGTGATCATCATTGATCTCAAGTCACTAGGAGAAAAGATCAAGGATGATGATTTCATTCATAGGTTCTTGATGTGATTGCCTAGAAGATTCAAGATGTTGAGAACACTCTTGTTTAGAGGAGGATTTGAAGGAAGAACTCCTAGTGAGGTCCTTGGTGATATGGTCACCAAAGATCAACTAAATGGAGATAGTGATGATGATAACAGGAAGAACAAGAAGACGGAGGAAGAAAAGAAAACTGTGGCATTCAAGGCCACATCCTCCAAGGGCAAGGGCAAAGCCAAGAAAGAGCAAGAAGAAGATGAAGTTGATAGTGATGATGAGGCTCTTGCTTTGGTAGTGAAGAAGTTTGGGAAGATGCTCATAAAGAAGGGACATGTTCCTTCAAGGGGAAGAAGAAATGATTACAAGAACAAGGAGACTCCTTTGCTATGCTTGAGTGTGATAGTCCGGATCATATGATTGTAGATCGTCCAATCAAGAAGAAGGACAAGGAGAAGGCCTACAAGAATGGGAAGAAAGGCAAGAAGGAAAACAAGATGACCTTCAAGAAAGGCAAAGATGGTGCTTATGTTGTGACTTGGGATAGTGATGCCTCCTCCGATGATGAAGATGATAACACTCAAGGGAAGGCATTGGCTACATTTGCAAGTTACAAGAAGCCATCTCTATTTGGTCCATCCTCTACTTGCCTCATGGAAAAACACACCAAGGTACAATATGATGAGAGTGATGATGATAATGATGATAATGTATCTTGTGCTAGTGATAGTGATAATGAAAATGATAAACCATCTAGAGACCAATTATTTGACATTATCCAACAAACACAAGATATTGCCATGTCTAAGAGCAATAAGTGTAAGGAGTTGATCAAGGAGGTAAAAGCTCTTCAACAACAACTTAGTGAGCTTAGTGCTTCTCATGAGTGTGTAAAGGAAGACCATGAGGAACTCAACTTGGCTCATGCAAAGATTGAAAAAGCTCACTCATTGCTATTAGAGGAACATAACAAGGAAGTGGTTGTTACATCATGCAATGTTGGTATCACTTGTGATATAATTGATGAATCATTTTGTAAACCTATCATTGTGCAAACCACTAACCCTTCTTGTAGCTCTTCATCCACCACCACCCACTCCGTCTCTACTACTAGTGATGATTTCACTTGTGATGCATCACTAATGGTTGAGAATGAGACTCTCAAGAGAGAGGTGGATGAGCTTGCTCATGCCTTAGGCAAAGCCTATGGTGGTGAGGCCCGCTTGCTTAAGTACTTGGGTAGCCAAAGGTTTTATCTCAACAAAAGGGGATTAGGCCACAACCCCAAGAAGGGCAAGGCAGCCTTTTCAACTCCAAAGCCTAGCTTTGTGAAGAGCAATGGTCGGTTTTATAGAAGATGCAAGCAAGTTGGGCACCTAGAGCATAATTGTACTAAAATGAACATGAACAAGAAGAATGCAAATGTTTCATCTATTTGTTTTGATTCATGTTATATGCTTACCAAGGGTGAGAAGAGTGTGAAGGCAAAATTCATTGGTACTCCCATTGTTGGCCCAAAGAAGAAGGCTATTTGGGTGCCAAAGTCTGTGGTAGCTAACCTCCAAGGACCCAAGCAAAGATGGGTACCTAAATCTTATTGATTTGTTTGTAGATAAACTATAAAAAGCCGGAGGAAGGCATTGTATTCTTGATAGTGGGTACACTCAACATATGACCGGGCAATCAAGAATGTTTGAATCAATTGATACAATTGATCAAAAGGGTCGTGAAATCACATATGGTGATAATACCAAAGACAAGGTAGCTGGTCTTGGTAAGATTGCAATATCCAATGACAAGAGCATATCCAATGTGTTGCTAGTTGAGAGCTTGAACTTTAATTTGCTATCGGTTGCTCAATTGTGTCATCTTCGATTTAAGTCCATATTTGGAATTGATGATGTTAAGGTTGTTAGTCTTGATAGATCTAGCATATTTAACGGATTTAGATATGAGAACCTCTATCTTGTTGATTTCAATACCAATGAAGCTCAATTGAGTACTTGTTTGATCACAAAGTCTAGTATGTGTTGGTTATGGCATAGAAGGCTTGGTTATGTTGGAATGAAACAATTGAACAAACTTTTAAAGCATGATCTTGTTTTTAGGCTTGAAAGATGTGGAATTTGAAAATGATAAGCTATGTAGTGCATGTCAAGCCGGCAAGCAAGTAGGCAACACTCATCCAAAGAAAAGCATCATGAGTACTTGCAAGCCATTTGAGTTGATTCATGTTGATCGATTTGATCTAACCGCATACACTAGCATTGGAGGCAACAAGTATGGATTTGTGATAGTTGATGATTTCACTAGATACACATGGGTATTCTTTTTGTGTGATAAAAGTGATATGCATGATATATTCAAGTCATTCATGAAGAGGTGCCACAATGAATATGATATCACTATCAAGAAAGTTAGAAGTGACAATGGTAGTGAATTCAAGAATACAAGAATTGATGAGCTTTGTGATAGTTATGGCATTGGGCATCAATTTCGGCCAAGTACACTCCTCAATCAAATGGCCTTGTTGAGAGGAAGAATAGGACTCTACTTGATATGGCAAGATCAATGCTAAGTGAATATGATGTGAGTCAATCCTTTTGGGCGAAAGCAATCAACACCGCTTGCCACTACATAAATAGATTGTATTGTCATCTATTAATGGGCAAGGCTCCATATGAGATGTTGAATGGAAGAAAGCCAAATATTTCATATTTTAGAGTGTTTGGTTGCAAGTGCTATATATTGAAGAAGGGCACAAGCTAGTGGTTCTCAAGTACAAGATCAATAAGGGGCTAGTACATCATCTAATGAGAACAAGTCAAATGATCAACCAAGCTCAAGCACTCAAGTCCTAATACTCCAACCATCTCATATTGCTAGAGATCATCTAATTGATCAAATTATTGGTGATATTGCTAGTGGTGTGCAAACAAGATCAAGGCTAGCATCATTTTATGAGCACTTTGCATTTGTGTCACAAGAAGAGCCAACAAAGATAGATGAAGCCATGAAAAATGAAGAATGGGTTATGGCAATGCAAGAGGAGCTAAACAACTTTGATAGAAATGAAGTTTGGGAATTGGTAGAAAGGCCAACCAACTACAATATTATTGGAACCAAATGGGTATTCAAAAACAAACAAGATTAAGATGGCATTATAGTGAGGAACAAAGCAAGACTAGTTGCTCAAGGTTACACTCAAGTAGAGGGTCTTGACTTTGGTGAAACTTATGCTTCGGTTGCAAGATTAGAGGCAATAAGAATTCTATTAGCCTATGCATGTGCCCATGATATCAAGCTCTATCAAATGGATGTGAAAAGTGCATTTCTCAATGGATATATCAATGAGCTTGTCTATGTAGAGCAACCTCCCGGTTTTGAAGATTTCCACAAAACCAACCATGTGTACAAGTTGAAGAAGGCATTATATGGCTTGAAGCAAGCACCTAGAGCATGGTATGAGAGGTTAAGGGATTTCCTTCTCTCTAAAGGGTTCAAGATAGGAAAGGTTGATACTACTCTCTTCACTAAGTAAATTGGCAAAGATTTGTTTGTCTTGCAAATATATGTGGACGATATCATATTTGGATCAACAAATCAAGAATATTGTGAAGAGTTTGGCAATATGATGTCAAAAGAGTTTGAGATGTCCATGCTTGGTGAACTTAATTACTTCCTTGGTCTTCAAATCAAGCAATTGAAGAATGACACATTTGTGAGTCAAGGCAAGTACATAAGGGACATGATCAAGAAGTTTGGAATGAAAGATGCAAAGGGCATCACTGCACCTATGGGTACAAGTGGACACTTGGATAGTGATGAAAGTGGCAATATGGTAGATCAAAAGCTATATCGGTCTATGATTGAAAGTTTACTCTATGTGACCGCATCAAGGCCCGATGTGATGTTTAGTGTGTGCATGTGTGCAAGATATCAAGCCTCACCTAGAAAGAGTCATCTCAAGGCAACAAAGAGAATATTCAGGTATTTGAAGCATACACAAGATGTTGGACTATGGTATCCCAAGGAGTCAAATTTTGAGCTTATTGGATATTCGGACTCCAATTATGGGGGTTGCAAGATCAATAGAAGAAGCACTAGTGGCACTTGTCAATTCCTTGGAAGATCTCTTATGTCATGGTTATCAAAGAAGCAAACAAGTGTGGCACTCTCTCTACCGCCAAAGCCGAATATATTAGTGCCGATAGTTATTGTGCACAATTGCTTTGGATGAGATCAACCTTGAATTTTGGGTTCAACTTCAACCATGTGGCATTGTTTTGTGACAACGAAAGAGCAATCAAGATGACTCAAAACCCGGTCCAGCATACAAGAATAAAGCACATTGATATTAGGCATCACTTCATAAGGGATCATCAACAAAAGGGTGATATTTTAATTGAACCAATTGGCACTGATGATCAACTAGCCAATATCTTTACCAAGCCACTTGATGAGAAGAGATTTTGCAAGCTTAGAAATGAATTGAACATTCTTGATTTCTCAAACATGAGTTGAATGCACCCCACATATATGACATGCCTCTCCTTCAAGAAATGCCAAGGTATAATTGTTTGTCATGTCATTCATATTTACCTAAGGACCGGTTAGAACATATAGACATATCTTATGGTTCTTTAAGAAGCATTCATGGAAATCAATGAATTTTATGTATGTATGGCATCACTATTGCTTCTATGTCTTGTATGATCTAGTGATGGCATATGACATGCTTGTGAGCTTCCAAACTCAAGTATTGAATTTGGATATATTGTCAAATGTTCAATTGAACATAGGCAAGATAACCCTTTCATGCGGTGTGAAGAAGCTTGTCTTTGGCTCAAACCGAATTAAATAGTTGTCGCTATCTAAATTGAACCAAATTTGAAAACTAATCTTTCCCAAATCAAAAGAACTTGATCATACCTTTTATGGAAATTGTTGACAAAGGGGAGAGATTAGTCATAAAGATTGAGAGAATAAAGATAGAGAGGGATAATTTTTTTTCTAAGCACACAAGTAGGGGGAGCAAGCTCATAAGCAATTTGTTGCACTTGTTTGTGCATTTACATACGACTTGCTCATTGCACATGTATTTAAATTTCAATATACATGCTTGTGTGATGTATGCTAGTGGTAAAATGAATGATGGTTGAACAACTAGCATGCATAGAAAATAGCTAGACATTTGAGTTTTGATGAAATGTTTAGTTATTCATGGTGCTATATATGGTATAAATGGCAACTCCAATTGGTATCACGCTTCAAAGGTCCATTTCTTACACCTTAGCATCATTTTGGTAACATTGCTCACCCTCAATTTCAATATTCATGCATATGTGCAAGTCTTATATCCAAACTCTAGGCACATATGTAGGGGAGCTAATGCTACCAAAACTGAATTTGTGATGATTGTCCAATCCTATAATCATGAGCAAAATGCTTGGACAAACATGACATGTTCCAAAAACTTTATCATAAAATCTTTATGAGGGTTGTCATCAATTACCAAAAAGGGAAGATTGAAGATCTCTAGTTTGGTTTTGGTTAATTGATGAAACCCTAGGACTAATCTCTATGCTTAAGTGTTATCTAGTATCAGATGAATCCTAGCCAAGTTGTGAAGCATGGCGGTCATGGTGGATGCATGGTGTTGATCCAAAAGATGATCAAGTGCTTGGACTTTGGAAAACAAGAAAGACAAAATAAAATGGGCTCAAGGCAATGGTATAACTATAGGGCCATTTTGTTTTGCACTCAAGACACCATAGAGGATGTGAGTGATTTAGGATCGATAGCGAACTATTAAGAGGGAAATACTTGAAAACTTCGATCATCATGTGCCACTAGGTCTAACATTCATGTCAATGCATTTAGGATCTAGTGTGCTATCTTCTAACCCTTGGAAAATGCTATGAAAAATGCTAACACACGTGCACAAGGAATACACTTTGCTTTGTGGTTGGTGTTGACGGTCACTAACGATATATTTTTATTGTCAACATTCTACCAAAAAGGGGTTGAAACTATACCTTACTACATACATATACATTTACTATTAACATAATCCACTTGTAGTGTCCCAAATATTATCTTGCAGAAATTATACAAATACAGGTGGAAATACGACCCAAAGGCGCCTCCCTGGAAAGCGTATTCCTGAAGATAACAAGCCCAAGGGAGAAACGGACCAACACATCAGAATTGGGCCGAGCCCACACCGCACCACAACTTTTCAAGACGAATTACGACGGCCTGCCAAGACCCGGCCCGAGCCGAGCCCAGGCAGGTGCGCCCGCACCCTGGCTGAGGCGGTTTGAGCCCAACTTCGGCGTGGCGGTTCATTAACTCACTTGGAGGGCAGTGCGGTGGTGCGTGGCCCGGTTCAGTGAACGTGGACGCCTGGACATGGTCAGGTTTAGGGTACATTTAGCACTTAGGTCCCTCTCCTCCTTGTATAAATACCCCCACTCTCTCCCTCTCTCATAACACACCTCAAGCAGCTACAAGCACAAGAGAAGCAAGAGAGAGAGAGAGTCTTTCTACCTCTACCCCTATTCTAATTCTAGAGAGTGAGAGGGGAAAGCTAGAAGGAAGCTTGGTTCCTTCTACCCGGAGTTGTCGGAGTGCCCTCGGTGTTCTGCGGTTCCTAGGAGGTCGGAGTCTTGGGACTTGTCGGTACATCCCTCGCTTGTACCTCTACAATCTACTTACGCTTTGGTAAGACAGTTGTGTTCCTCTTTTTGGTTTATCACTTTCAAGTACATTATCTTAGCCGTTATAATCTTGCGGGATTGATAGTCCTCTTTGGCGGTGCTCTAGTAGAAGGACCCCCGGGGACGGGTTAGCCTTGATATCACACTAGAGTAATAATCATTGGTGCAAACGTGGTGTTTGGACTAGTGGTTGCCTATCTTTTGTGGCGCATCCCACGGTTGAGGGGTGTTGACGGTCGTTAACTACATATTTTATACCGTCAACATTAGTATTAATCTACCAAAACATAATAGCAATAGGGATTTGAGCTAACCATTTCCAAAAGTTTTGGTACTTCACTTGTTTTGCGGGGCAATGTTGGAAACATATACATTTTGGGCCAAAAGCAAAGGAAAACATATAAAAGATAACAAGGCCCTAAATGGACATAAGCAAAGCAAGGAGAAGAGAGGAGAAAATCCCATAAAATATCAATATCCAAACACAAGCCCAAGAGGTCGAGGCCCGAATCCAACATGAAATGATAAACGGGCCGCGGGGACATGGGTTCAATGTTTTGGGCATAACTTTCTCATACGAAATCGGATTTCAGCGAACGAATACTTGAAACGAAGCTAACTCCAAGGCCCACATGCTCATGCAAAGTTTCAGCCCAAATGGATATAATATTGGTGCGCGCGCACCTTAGGGTGCGGCCGCACCCTCGCGGAGGTCAAAACGGCCCATCTTCGTCCTGGCGGCCCATCTCGACCTGAAAAGTCTGGTGGCGGTGTTTGCTTGCCCAGAAGACGATGCGGGATTAGTACCAAATGGCTTAGCCAAGATAGGATCCCATGGTGAAGGTCCTATAAATAGATGGGCAATCCCTCACTTGTAACACACACCATTCCAAGGGCAAGAGTCTCTCCCTCTCCTCTTAGAGAGCTCTCCCCTCTACTCTTCTACCTCAATCCAATGGGTCTAGGCCCTACCTAAGTAGTAGAGAGATCGGTGGAGGAGAGATGTGAGGGCCGGGAGCGGGGAAGTGCCGGACTTGTCGGTATCTCCTCGGACTTGTACCTCGGTGGATTCGTGCTTGGCTCCTTCACGGGATCTTGGCTAAGTAAGCATCCTCGGTTCTGATAACCTTTATTGTCTTATGTTTATCCAAACTTTATCTACTTGTTTGCGGGATTGATAGTCATTCCTTCGGGGCGGCGCTCTAGTAGAAGGACCCCGGGGACGGGTAAGCCTTGTTAACACGCTAGAGTGATAATCACTAGTGTAGACGTGGTGTCTAGGCTAGGGGTTGCCTATCTTTTGTGGCGCATCCCACGGTTGAGGGGGTAGGCGGCTGGGTTGTGACAGCCTTGTCCGTCCCTTGTAATCCCCCACGTTCGGGTGTGGCGCAGTGCTAAATGCCGGTCTCCATCCCAGTTTGGGCGATTGCCGGTGCCCGAAGTGAACAAGTAGCTCTAAAGCGAGGCTATCCATAGACCATAAAGGTGTATGAATCCTTCTCGATAATCCTCCCCATCTTTGGCCTTGTGTGTCCTTGGGCGAACTAGTTAGGAGAGAATACCTCCGTTCCCTGTGGAAATATGATACCCTGAATATTTCCGGGTGAAAGCTACAACGACAATTCTGTACGCTTGCGGATTCTTCTGCGACGTTAAGAAACGTCAACAAGGGGGTAGGCGGCTGGGTCATGACAACCTTGTCCGTTCTTTGTAATCCCCCCACGTTCGGGTGTGGCGCAGCGCAATTGCCGGACACTGTCCTTTGGGCGTGGGCCGGTGCCCGAAGTAAGGAGATAACAGACGAGTGATCCCTACCTAAAAGTGCCAGCCCATAAAGATACCTCATTCCTCTTAGAAGCTTAACCTTGCCTAGGGTAGACACAGATCAAGAAGCCCTCTACACAACCGTCCCTGAGTGTCGATGTTTTGAACCAAGGGTACGGCTAACCGACGAGTGATTGTGCTGCGCGTCCCAGGATCCAGATGGTTGGTGCGAGATGACACAAGATGTCTACTGGTTCAGGCCAACGTCGGCCCTAGTCCAGTTGAGGTGAGTGACTGTGTATCCGCACTGAGGTGCTCGTAGTAGGGGAAATACAAGCTGGGCGAGAGAGAGGCTGGGACCTCAAGTCTCAGTGCATGATGTCGTTGGGCTAGATTGCTAATGTTGTCTGAGGTTAGAGCATGTACGTGTGCTTTGACTTCACCTGCCCTATTCTATGCCCGGGCACCCCCTTTTATAGTCACAAGGGGGGCCGGCGAGTACATGTCCTGTAGGCGTAGGAAATTGTCTGGCCGGTGCCTTGTACTCGAGCTTCTGAGAAAGAGCATCCGTAGTTGTCGTCATGGAAAGGAGGCCGTCCTTTTCCTGATCTTCGGTGTCTCCTTGAGAAGCGTGGATCCCTTGTGCGATCTGTGCCGGGGGCCATTGACCTCCGAGACCCTTGCTCTCCCGAGGGGGGATGCGTCGAGGGGGTAGTAACAGTGCCCGAGGGGTACACTGATGGTGACCTGGAACTGTCATCGTACCCACCCGAGGGTTTGCCGTCGTGGTTGCAGTGTTATCTGAGACCCCCCGGGATGGGCACGTGAGATGACATTACGGTGGGGGTGGTTGTCATAGTGCTCGGTAGGGTGTGAACAGCACTAAATAGTGTGTTCCGGACGAGCTGACGGCGTCACAGTAGGATTTGACCACCGTGGGGCCCCTCTGGTGAGAGAATCCGGGGTGTCAGGGTGCTCAACTTTGTCAGGCGCGGACATCCCACCCGTCCTTGTTGTCGCGGCCGTTGCCGGGCAATGGACGCCGAGAGGTACGCCTGGCCGGGGGCGGTCTCGGGCGAACCGCCCCAATCCCCCCCGAGAGGGGGGTCGGGCGAGTCGCTGTTCCCGCCCGCAGAGATCCGCTCGGGATCTCTTTAGGATGGTTTGCTTGTCTTGATGGTACGCTGAGGTGGATTATCTCCTTGATTGGTCGCGTCGAGGGTGTCATTTATTTTGGCACCCGACAGTAGCCCCCGAGCCTCTGAGGAGGTGGGGTTACCTCCCCAGAGGTTTAGACCGGGAGGGCTCCTGCTGATTCTGGCTAGCGTCGGTGATTCCAAGGGGTGTGTGGGGAGCGCACCCGTCGGGTGTAGCCCCCGAGCCATCGGGAGGGCAAAAGTATCCTTCCGAGGGCTTTACGTGGAGAAGAGGCCCCTTCGCTGTTCCTTCCACTGTGCGTCCGTTCGCGCCGCACAGCGGTAGTGGGGTGCATGTGGCGGCTTCTGGCAGGCGGCACGAGCTTCAAGGCGTGGAGCAGTCGCAGTGTGTTCAAGTGGCGGATCGTTTCGTTTTTCCCGTTGGAAGGTAAAACACCGCGTTCCTCCTTATAAATGGCCGCAGTCTGCCCCGGTTGTCTTTCCATCTTTCGCCTGCAGTTCACGGTCCCTCCTTCGCTCGCCTTCTTTCTCTCCCTGCTCCACCGATGGAGGCCGGCGGTTCGGGCGGCGGCCGTCGTCTTCCCACTGCCCGTATCTCGTAGGGAGGCCGGCAGTTTCTTCGCCGTCCGGAGTCTCCGCCGCCGGCGGTCAGCGCGCGGTCTGTTGCTGCTGCAGAGGCCCCCGTTCTGGTGCAAGTTCCCTCCATCGCCTCCTCCTTCCAGGAGCTGCGCGATCATTTGGAGGCACTGAGGGGAGCGACGGATGCGTCGGTCATTTCCATCGACGTGCTGGAGCAGCAGATGGAACTCCTGCGCATCCAGCGTTCGAACTCGGACGAGCTCGCCGTCGGTGAGTGTCTGCTTTCTTTACTCAAGATGTCTTTCCCGGCTCTTTTCTTGATCATTGTGCTTCCTTATTTCAGCACGCACCACGGAGGTCGACCGCCTGAGGGCCCTGTTGCCCATCGTGGCGCGCTGCGCGCCTCCCTCCGATGGCGCAATATCCGCGTTGGCGATGTCGGAGTCGCACACCGGCGTTGACCACACGGAGGTGAGGGGATTTCATTGCGTAGAAACCCTGGCGTCGTACCGGGGGCAGGTTCCCTACTACTCACTGTGTGGCCACGCCGTGGTTCCGTCCGTCGACATCACCACCATCATCGCGGAGGAAGAGGCGACGATAGCGGCAGCGGCGCCTGAGGCCGCGACAGGCGCACCCTGAAGGACGGTGGTCCTTCTGGAGGTGGAAGCTGCGGCGGCCGCAGCGGATGCAGAGCGTGTGTGTCTCCGGTGTGCGGGGAACGGGCGTTCCCTTAGTAGTCGTGTCCACCTCCTTTTTTCCTTTTCCTTTTCCTCTTCCTGTAGAGCTTTGGGAGTCCCTTTGTATGAGGGGTATGTAAATGAACAAGAAGCTATTCTATTAGCTCATCATTTGTTTGAAAGAAGTTCTTTCCTGCGTATTTCTTTTGTGATATGTAGACATAAAAAATTGGTTGGGTGCGTGGCGAGTGCACCCGACGGGTGTAGCCCCCGAGGCCCTGGGGTAGTGTTTGACTTCCCCGGGGTCTTTTTATTTACTTTGTGCCGATCGGTACACGTTTAGATCGTTCGGGGGCATCGCACGGGATGCTCTCGAGGATCGGTGTCTCGGGGGGTTTTTTCTTTGCTTACCTTAGTAGCCCGGCCCCTTATCAGAGGGGTTTTTGGTTTGCGCGGTGATAGCCGCCGAGCCCTTGCGCGCGCGCGGGATCCGATCAGGGGTATCTGCGACTTTACATCGACCCTCGGACTGTCTCTTTTGCGAGAAGGAGGGTGTGGCCAAGATAACTTACCCTCGATGGGCAAGGCTACCTTGATCCGGTGAGCTGTTAATGGGTAATCCAAGTGGAGGCCCATGCCCCATTCGATAGGGGTTGGCTGCGTGGCCTTGCGGCGTGCTCCAACTAGGTGCCGCTTAGGTGTGTCAAGGGAGTCTCGGACCCATTCGATAGGATCCGAGGGCTCGGTGCCTCCCTTGGTGGGATCTCTTACTTGACTGCCCAGCGGCGTTGGATGCTTCAAAAGGTGTCCCGAGCCCTTGGGCTCGGACATCGGCCATGTAACGGACACACCCATCGATGCCCCTGACTCTGGTGCCCTGAGGCGGCTGTCGGAAACCCACACGGGCCCTTCGAACCCCTGGACCGTAACGACCCGGAGGCCAGCGTTTTGATGAGGGGGCAAGAGGTCTCAGAGTCTCGGATTGCCTTCCGAGGGTCTCCGCGGCTTCTCTAATCTTCCCTTCCCTTCCTCATGTAACGTGTTCGCGCGAGGGTAGCCCCTGACCCCTTGCTCGTGCATGGGGAACGATCAAGGGCACCCGCATCTTTTTTTTACGACCCTCGGACTATCTCTCCGCGAGAAGGAGGGGGTGGTCAAGGCAACCTACCCTCAATGGGCGAGGCCGCCTTGATCCGGTGAGCTATTAACGGGTAGTCCAAGTGGAGGCCCATGCCCCATTCGATAGGGGTTGGCTGCGTGGCCTCGCGGCGCGCTCCAACTAGGTGCCGCTTGGGTGTATCAAGGGAGTCTCGGATCCATTCGATAGGACCCGAGGGCTTAGTGCCTCCCTCAATGGGATCTCTTACTTGACTGCCCAGCGGCCTTGGACGCTTCAAAGGGTGTCCCGAGCCCTAGGGCTCGAATAGTGGCCATGTAACGGACACACCCATCGATGCCCCTGACTTTGGTGCCCTGAGGCGGCTGTCGAAACCCACACGGGCCCAACCTTCGAACCTCTGGACCGTAGAGGCCCGGGAGCCTAGTTTTTAACCGAGGGGTACGCCCTCGGTTGATCGCCTTATCATTCGCCCTGCGGGGGCAGTAGTGGGGCCACCCCTCATCCGTAGGCCCACGCGGGACGGTGAGGGGAAAAGTGGCCGCACGCCTCCCGAGGTGACGGGTACATATCCTTGCGCAACTGACAAGACGAATTGATGGGACGGGGGGCGACTTACAGTGACAGACACCCAGCTATGACCTCTTGTTATTCCTTCACGAGGTCCCGTTTTGTTGAGTCTTTGTAGAGCTTGTGGCGGTCTTTGCTGTCCCCGGCCACCGGTTTAGCACCTTGTCTCCTACCCGGCTCCCGGGTCGGACTTGTTGGCCATGGTAGCGCGAAGTCGTGCGGTATTTGTCGGAGTGCGTAAGGGTGACGCCCCGAGCCTCCTCGAGTTGGTCGAGGGCGTCCTCGCGCGCCGCCCGGTTGTTGGTCGTACGCCGTGACCCTTGGTGCGCCGTAGTTGAGGTCCGTGGGCAGGACTGCCTTGCATCCGTAAACCAGGAAGAAGGTCGTGAATCCCATGGCGCGGCTTGGTGTTGTGCGCAGACTCCAAATGACCGAGGGCAGCTCGGCCACCCACCTTTTTCCAAACTGGTTCAGCTGGTTGTAGATCCTAGGCTTCAGCCCATGCAAAATCATACCGTTGACCCTTTCGACCTGGCCATTCGTCCTGGGGTGCGCGATGGCTGAAAAGTCCACACGGATGTGGTGACCGCGGTAGAAGTTCAGGAACTTGGTGCCCGTGAAGTTGGTGTCGTGGTCAGTGAGGATCGAGTTCGGGACCCCGAAGCGATGGATGATGTCGGTGAAGAGTAGGACCGTCTGCGTCGGCTTTCACGTTGGTGACGGTCCGGACCTCTATCCACTTGGAGAACTTGTTGACAAATGACGTGGAGGTGAGTGAAGCCCCGAGGAGCTTTCTTCAGAGGCCTGACCATATCCAGGCACCAAACCACGAACGGCCAAGTGACCGGTATAGTCTGAAGAGCCTAGGGCCGGGAGGTGCGTCCGCCGAGTGTAGAATTGGCACCCTTTGCATGTCCGCACGATTGCCATGGCGTCCGCGACAGCGGTGGGCCAGTAAAAGCCTTGCCTGAAGGCCTTGCCGACGAGGGTCCGGGGGGCCGCGTGGTGACCGTAGTCCTCCGAGTGGATGTCTTCCAATAGTTCCTTGCCATCGTTGGTGGAGATGCATCACCGTGTAGGACCCCATCAAGCTTCTCTTGTATAGCTCTCTAGCTTCGTCGATGATAACGAATGATTTTGCTCATCGCCGCGAGTCACCCGGCCTCCACCGGTCCTGGGGAAAGGTTGCCTAGTCGGAACCAGTTGAGGTAATGGACTCTCCAGTCTCCAGACGCCGGTGTCGCGGGGAGGGACCCTTCATCAACTTGCATTGCTTCGCCTTCGGGGCTGGCGCCTGGCGACTCCTCGTACTTGACAGTCGGGGCATAAAGATCTCGGGCGAAGACATCGGGCGGGACCGTGGTCCGTCCTGACGCAATCTTGGCGAGCTCGTCCGCGGCCTCGTTGTATCTTCGCGCCACGTGCTTGAGCTCGAGCCCGTGGAACTTGTCTTCGAGACGGCGGACCTCCTGTCAGTACGCCTCCATCTTGGGGTCCCGATAGCTTGAGGACTTCATGACTTGGTCGACGACGAGTTCGGAGTCCCCTCGAACATCGAGGCGATTGATCCCGAGCTCGAGGGCGATGCGCAGCCCATTGACCAGTGCTTCGTACTCTGCCACATTATTTGAAGCTGGAAATAGAGTCGGATCGTATACCTCATGTGGACGCCGTGGGGCAAAACGAAGAGCAGGCCCGTGCCTGCTCCCGTCTTCATCAGCGATCTGTCGAAGAACATGGTCCAGCATTCTGTCTGGAAACGCAGGGGCGGCAGCTATGTGTCGGTCCATTCGGCGATAAAGTCGGCTAGGACTTGTGATTTGATCGCCTTCCGAGGCGTGAAGGAGATTGTTTCCCCCATGAGATCCACGGACCACTTGGCTACCCTCCCCGAGGCCTCTGGGTTATGTAGAATCTCTCCGAGGGGGAAGGTCGATGCGATGGTAACTGGGTGGCCGTCGAAGTAGTGCCGCAGCTTTCGTCGGGCTAGAACCACGGCGTAGATTAGCTTTTGGATCTGTGGATAGCGTACCTTGGTCTCAGAGAGTACTTCGCTGATGAAGTAGACCGGCCTCTGCACGGGCAAAGTGTGGCCCTCTTCTTTCCTTTCCACGACCACCGCAGCGCTAACGACCTGGGTGGTCGCGGCCACGTAGATCGGCAAGGGTTCCTTTTCTGTTGGTGGGACGAGGACTGGGGCGTTGGTGAGCAGCGCCTTGAGGCCGTTGAGTGCCGTATCGGCCTCGGCTGTCCAGCGAAGCGTTCGGTTTTTTTGAGGAGCCGATACAGGGGCAGCCCTTTCTCGCCGAGGCAGGAGATGAAGCGGCTCAGGGCCGCGAGGCACCCCATGACTTTTTGGACCCCTTTAACATCCTGTATGGCCCCTATGTTGGTAATGGCGGAGATTTTTTCCGGATTTGCCTCGATACCGCGCTTTGAGACGATGAAGCCCAGTAGCATCCCCCGAGGGACCCCGAATACGCATTTTTCGGGGTTGAGCTTCACTCCCTTAGCGCGAAGGCGATCGAAGGCAATGGTCAAATCATCAATGAGGTCGCACGTTCGTCTAGTTTTTACGACGATATCGTCGACGTAGGCCTCTATGGTTTTGCCAATCTGCTCACCGAACACGTCTTGCATACACCGTTGGTATGTAGCGCCTGCGTTTCGGAGGTCAAATGGCATGGTCATGTAGCAATACATGCCGAAAGGGGTGATGAAGGACGTCGCCAGCTGGTCGGACTCCTTCATCTTGATCTGATGGTACCCAGAGTATGCATCAAGAAAGGAAAGGGTCTCGCACCCCATGGTGGAGTCCATAATCTGATTGATCCGAGGCAAAGGGTAGGGAACCTTCGGGCATGCTTTATTTAAACCCGTGTAGTCCACACACATCCTCCACTTCCCACTCTTTTTCTTAACTAAGACGGGTTTGGCTAACCATTCGGGGTGGAAGACCTCCTTAATGAATCCAGCCTCTAGCAGCTTGCGTACCTCTTCCCCGATGACCTTGCGCTTCTCCTCGTCCAACCGGCGGAGTCGTTGATTTACCGGTCTTGATCCTGGCTTGATATCCAGGGAGTGCTCGGCGACATCCCTTGGTATGCCCGGCATGTCCGAGGGACTCCACGCGAACATGTTCACGTTCGCGTGGAGAAAAGTCAATGAGCACTGCTTCCTATTTCGGATCAAGCTCGGTGCTGATGGTCAGCGTCTTGTCGTCCGGCGTGTTGGGGTCGAGCGGGATCTGCTTGGTCTCTCCCGCGGATGGCTCGGAGCTCTCGGCATGGCGCTTGGGGTCGGGGACCTCCTGCGGGAGGCGGTCGAGGTTGGCCGCTAGGGCCTCGGACTAGGCGAGAGCCTCTGCGTACTCGACGGCCTCGACATCGCAGAGGTAGGCATGCTAGTGCGAGGGGCTGACGGTGATGATCCCCTTTGGTCCCGACATCTTGAGTTTCAGGTACGTATAGTTGGGGATGGCCATGAACTTGGCGTATGCCGGCCTTCCGAGGACGGCGTGGTAAGTTCCGCGAAAGTCCACCACCTCGAAGGTGAGGGTCTCTTTCCTGAAATTCGAGGGGGTGCCGAAATAGACAGGAAGGTTGATGCATCCGATAGGCCTTACTCGCTTGCCTGGCACGATGCCGTGGAAAGACGACGTGGCGGGTCAGAGTCGTGACTTCTTGATCCCCAGGAGCGAGAGGGGGTCGGCGTAAAGGATGTTGAGGCTGCTCCCACCATCCATGAGCACTTTTGAGAGCCCGGCGTTGCTGATGATCGGGTCGACGACGAGAGGGTACTGTCCCGGGGATGGGATACGGGTCGGGGTGGTCGCTTCGGTCGAAGGTGATCGGCTTCTCGGACCAGTCGAGGTAGGTGGGCACCGCAGTGTCGGCAGTGAAAACCTCGCGGCGTTCGCGCTTCCTCTGGCTGGTCGTGAGGTTGGTGCAGGGACCACCGTAGATCATGTAGCAGTCCGCTACCCTCGGGAAGCCATCGTCCTTCTTCCTATTCTGCCCTTCTTCCTCGGGCGCCCTTCTCTTGTCGTCGTCGTCGGTGGAGAGGGGGAGGCCGGAGTAGTACTTCTTGAGGATGTCGCATTCGCCAAGGGTGTGCTTCACAGGGCCTCGGTGAAAGATGCACGGCTTGTTCAGCATCTCGTCGAAGACTCCCGGCCCGCCTCGTGCTCTTTTGTTTTCGGCGGCGGTGACGAGCTCGGCTATGTTGGCTTCGCGTTTCCCCGGGTTGGCCTTGGGCTTGCCTTTCTTCTTGGGGTCATGGGAGGTCGTTCCTCAGGCGGCTTCGGCCTTCTCCTTGCCCTTGCCGCTGGGGAAGATGGCGTCGGCGGCTTCTTCTCCTGAAGCAAACTTAGTAGCGATATCCATTAGCTCGTTTACCATAGTGGGAGTCTTGCGCCCCAGCTTCTTGACGAGCTCCTTGCAAGTCATCCCAGAGATGAAGGCGTTGATGACGGCCACGTCAAAGACGTCGGGAAGCTCGGTGCGATGCTTGAGAAGCGTCGGATGAACTCAGCGCAGGTCTCGGTGCACGGGTCCGTTTGCGGCTCCACAGGTCCCATGAGTTGCCCGGGCGGATATACGTGCCCTGGAAATTGCCGGTGAAGATCCGTGCGAGATCTGCCCAGCTCCTGATCTGGTTGGGAGGGAGCTGTTCGAGCCAGGCTCGCGTAGAGTCTGATAAGAACAAGGGTAGGTTGTGAATGATCATAGCCTCATCCAACACTCCCCCGGTTTGCCAGGCCAGCCGATAGTCGGAGAGCCAAGTCTCCGCCTGGTCTCCCCGTATGTTGGCAATGTTGGCCGGTTGCCGGAACCGAGGAGGGAACGGGGCACTACGGATGGCTCGGCTGAAGACGACGGGCCCCGGCAGCTCGGGGGATTTCTCCCTGCGATGTGGGGATAGGCTTTGGTCCTCCTCGCTGTTGTAGCGCTCCCCTCGACGCGGGTGGTAGCCACGGGCTTCCCCATCGCGCCGGTTCCATCGGTGCTCGTCATCTCGCGGGGAGTTCTCTTTGTTAGGGTGCTCTTCGACCGGAGTTGCCTGCTTCTTCCTCAGGCTGGGGTTGACGGAGGCCTCGCGACCGTGCCAGGGGGATGCTTGTTGGCGCCCGGCGGAGAGGTCGTGACGCCGAGAGGTCGAGCTTTCGGCCTGCTGGCAGGCGGCCTGTTCGACTAGGTGCTGTACGTCGTCCCGCGCCCGCCTCCCCTCGGGGGTCGAGGGCTCAGGCATCTATCGCAGTATCATGGCGGCAGTGGCGATGTTCTGGCTCGCCCTTTTGAAGAGGGGTAGTCCATCATCGTTGGCGTCAATGATGATCTAGCTGTGGACCTGTCAAGCCCACGCGGCGTGCCTTCCATCCGCGGCCGGGCGCGACTCGCTCCTGTTCGAGGGTCTGGCGGACCAGCTCAAGGTGGGCCCGTTCTTCGTCGAGCTTGGCCTTCATTTCCAGAAGTTGTGCGAGGTGCACATCCCGCTCCGGCACCGGCGTCGACGTTCCGGCCCGTCCTGGGAGCTGGGCTGCGGGTGTAGCCAAGCCATCGCGGCCAGCCCCCGCGCCATCGGCGCCGCTTTCCTCGTTAGAGTTCCCTTCAAGGTGGAAGCACTCGTGGCGGAAGGTGCCGCTATCGGTGTCGTCGTCGTCGTCAGAGTCGGAGCTAGGGACGTCGAGGCAGTAGTCCCATGTGGCCAACAGCTGTCGCATGGCCTCCGAGTCCTAGAGCCCGTCGAAGCGGAAACCATTGTCCCAGGAGGCGGCGGGCGTCGTTGTGAAGGACAGCGCGCCGGGGCTGTCCAAGGATTGGCCTCCATGGTTGTGCTGGGGCGGCCCTCTAGGGGTCCCAGGCTGTGTGCCGCGGTGTTGACGAACGCGCCGGCGATGGTCTTGGGTAGCGCTGGACGCCGGACTTTGCGTCGCGGGGAAGCCGGGAGCGGCTTGGGCCTGCCCCTTGTCAAGAGACATGATGGCGATGCCTTGAGTGAGGGTCTCTAGGCCGGCGCTGGTTCCGGCCTGGCCGTCGCGGTGGACGCTGCATTGCACAGCGAACCTACGCTTCACGTGCCACCGCTTTGCCTGGCTGGACCAGCGACAGCGGCGCTTAGGGACCCGGTCTTCAGACGAGGTCGCAGGACCTTTGTTGCCGTTTACGGGGCCGTCCGGGAGGAGGACCATGTCGTGCTCATCGCCGAGCGATTGGAACTCCAGGCTCCCGAACCGGATTACTGTTCCCAGGGGCAAAGGGAGGACGTGATGGTCGTCGTCACCCATCCAGAGCCGAGTGGGAGAAGTGCTTGACACACAGCCCCCCTACCTGGCACACCAAGTGTCGGTGTTTTGAACCGGGGGTACGGCTAACCGACGAGTGATTGTGCTGCACGTCCCAAGATCTGGATGGTTGGTGCGAGATGACACAAAATGTATACTGGTTCAGGCCAACGCTGGCCCTAGTCCAGTTGAGGTGAGTGACTGTGTATCCGCACCGAGGTGCTCGTAGTAGGGGAAATACAAGCTGGGCGAGAGAGAGGCCGGGACCTCAAGTCTCAGTGCGTGATGTCATTGGGCTAGATTGCTAATGTCGTGTGAGGTCAGAGCGTGTACGTGTGCTTCGACTTCACCTGCCCTATTCTATGCCCGGGCACCCCCTTTTATAGTCACAAGGAGGGGCCGGCGAGTACATGTCCTCTAGGCGTAGGAAATTGCCTGGCCAGTGCCTTGTACTCGAGCTGCTGAGAAAGAGCATCCGTAGTTGTCGTCGTGGAAAGGAGGCTGTCCTTCTCCTGATCTTCAGGTGTCTCCTTGAGAAGCATGGATCCCGGTACGATCTATGCCGAGGGCCCATTGACCTCCGAGACCCTTGCTCTCTCGAGGGGGGATGCGTCGAGGGGGTAGTAACAGTGCCCGAGGGGTACACTGATGGTGACCTGGAACTGTCGTCGTACCCGCCCGAGGGTTTGCCATCGTGGCTGCAGTGTTATCCGAGACCCCCCGGGATGGGCACGTGAGATGACATTACGGTGGGGGTGGTTGTCACAGTGCTCGGTAAGGTGTGAACAGCACTTAACAGTGTGTTTGGGATGAGCTGACGGCGTCACAGTAGGATTTGACCACCGCGGGGCCCCTCTGGCGAGAGAATCCAGGGTGTCAGGGTGCTCAGCTTTGTCAGGCGCGGACATCCCACCCGTCCTTGTTGTCGCGGCCGTTGCCGGGCAATGGATGCCGAGAGGTACGCCTGGCCGGGGACGGTCTTGGGCAAACCGCCCCAATCCCCCCCGAGAGGGGGGTCGGGCGAGTCGCTGTTTCCCTGCCCCGCAGAGATCCTAGGCTCGGGATCTCTTTAGGATGGTTTGCTTGTCTTGATGGTACGCTGAGGTGGATTATCTCCTTGATTGGTCGTGTCGAGGGTGTCATTTATTTTGGCACCCGACACTGAGTAAAATACGATACCCTGAATACCACCGGGTGAAGTGCTACAACGGTCTTTCCCGTGCGCTTGCAGACTTTGCTTCTTTCGCTAAGAAACACCAACAAGCATTTCTGGCGCCGTTGTCGGGGACGGTTGTCGTAGTTTTATTTCGGACCTAGTCGACCCGTGTGCCTTGTAGTCTTCAAAAAAAACAATTTTATACCTATGGAGCAACCTACCCTACAAACCCTTTCCACTCCTAAGGGCGTGCTCTTAGAACCATGCCAATCCTCGAAGCCAATCACAGCTTCAAGTTATGAGCTCCGCCCTGGCTTTATAGCCATGGTTCAGGCCCAAGCCTTTTCAGGCTTGGAAAATGAAAACCCATACTATCACCTAAGGGAGTTTGAGCAGCTCTGTGCGTGCCTAACAATTGCGGGCATGACACATGATACATTGCGATGGAAACTCAAGCTTCCGTTCTCTCTCACTGAGAGAGCGAAACAATGGTACGCCCACAACGTAGGGTTGGTAAATGGAGAATGGGAAGAACTGTGAAATAGATTCTGTCTCACGTTCTATCCTTTATCCAGAATCGCGGCCCTGCGACAAGAGGTACTCATCTTCCAACAAATAGAGGGTGAAACCATAGGTACAGCCTAGGACCATTTTTCCACTCTTACCAGATCTGGCCCAGATCTGTCCATCCCAAACCATGTGCTTTTACAGCATTTTTGGCTAGGCTTGGATAGAGCGACTGCCCTACTGCTTGACGCAACTGCTGGAGGGTCGTTCTCACATAGAACCCCAGCGGAAGGAGAAGCTCTCCTAAACTGTATTCTTGAGAATACTCCCCCGCTGGAACCCATCCGAGCAGAACCCAAGCAGGTCCAAGAGGAAGTCTCTTCGGCTGATGCCGCACCCAACACACCCATAGAGAGACCCTCGCCTAAACCAAAACCAAAGAAAGAGGGGTCTGCATGCGCAGATCTCCCATTTTTTGAGGCCGATCCTACAGAAGAATTTGGTAAAGCCTCGAATTACGAATGCTGGAAGAAACCACCAGCCCCTGTCAATCCTAAGGAACCCCTTGACGAACTTTTTCTCAAGGAGTCCATTAAGGAGTTGACTGCCATCATGAGCACAGAGTGGTTGCAAGAAGGGGAAGAATCGTCTGAAGAAATTTGGATAACTTGTCCCTCTACACCTCTCTATTGCAAACATCAAAGGGGATTAGTGGAGGTCATGTATAACCCTATGGTAGGTGTAAACATCATGTCCAAAAACTATGCGCAATGCCTCGTTGGAGAGCCTTTCATAACCCGTACCTTATGGGCATTGTGCACAGCACCTCGAACCACCTTAGAATCTTTGAGAGATTATACATGACCAAATTCTTCAGATAAGGATGTCAAATTTTCTTTGGACTTTCATATTTTTTGATGTCCAAGATTTTGACATCCTAATCGGGCATCCCTTGAAAAAGATTCTTGATCTACCAAAATCCGAGGATTTAGATGTCAAGTTTGGGAGAAATTCATTCTCGATTCCAGTCACACGAGCTAACAACTCAGTGACAGAACCTCTCCCATTTCATGACACCCCCGAGGAGGTCATGGGAGTCATGCTCTATGATAACCCTGAGACAGACCTAGAACTTGATGCCCAATTCTTCATAGAAGAATAGGACGACTCAGGGGAAACCATAGAACTTCCTCAAGAGGAAGAGCTGACTCGGCCTCCAGTTGAGCTTAAACCCCTGCCCCCTGGCCTACGCCATGTCTTCCTAAATGGTGATGCACAAACTCCGGTTATCATTAGTGATAAACTCAGTGACCACTAGACGTCCCAACTCATCGCCATCTTAGAGAAACATAGATCGGTCTTTGGGTATTCTTTGCAAGACCTAAAAGGGGTAAGCCCAACACTTTGCACACATTGCATACCTATTGACCCTTCCAGTACCCCATCGCGTGAACCCCAGAGAAGGCTCAATAATGCGATGCGTGAAGTCATGAAGAAGGAAGTTCTCAAACTTCTTCACGCCGGGATAATTTATCCCGTACCACATAGCGATTGGGTTAGCCCGGTCCAAGTGGTCCCTAAAAAGGGAGGAATGACGGTCATTGAGAACTCAAAGAATGAACTCATTCCACAAAGACAAGTCACGGGGTGGAGAATGTGTATCGACTATAGAAAACTTAACAAGGCAACTAAGAAAGATCACTTCCCGCTTCCATTCATTGATGAAATGTTGGAACGGTTAGCGAAAAATTCTTTCTTTTGTTTCCTTGATGGGTATTCTAGCTATCACCAGATCCCGATCCACCCCGATGACTAAAGCAAGACCATATTCACATGCCCATACAGAACCTATGCATATCGTAGAATGTCATTTGGGCTGTGTAATGCACCTACTTCTTTCCAGCAGTGTATGATGTCTATCTTCTCAGACATGATCGAAGAGATCATGGAGGTCTTCATGGACGATTTCTCCGTCTATGGTAAGATTTTCGCCAGTTGTCTAGAGAATTTAGACAGGGTCTTGCAACGATGCCAAGAAAAGGATCTGGTGCTTAATTGGGAAAAGTGTCATTTCATGGTCCGGGAGGCATCGTTCTTGGAAACTTAGTGTCTGAGAGGGGGATTGAGGTAGACAGAGCTAAGATAGACATTATCGAGAAGCTACCACCCCCAGTGAACGTCAAAGGAATCCGCAGCTTCCTAGGTCATGCAGGGTTCTATAGAAGATTTATCAAAGATTTTTCTCAAATCTCTAGACCCCTCACGAATCTGTTAGCAAAGGATGTTCCTTTTGACTTCACAGATGAGTGCATGCATGCTTTCGAAACCCTTAAGAAAGCACTCATCTCGGCTCCGATCATCCAACCCCCGGATTGGTCGTTGCTGTTTGAAATCATGTGCGATGCTAGCGACTATGCCGTTGGTGCGGTCTTAGGCCAAACCAAGGATAAGAAGCAGCATGCAATCGCATATGCTAGCAAGACTCTAACAGGAGCCCAGTTGAACTACGCTACCACAGAAAAAGAGCTCCTAGCGGTAGTCTTTGCTATAGAGAAGTTTCGCTCTTACTTAGTGGATGCCAAGATAATTGTTTACACAGATCATGCTGCTCTGAAATTTCTGCTCACTAAGAAAGATGCAAAACCTCGTTTGATCCGATGGATTCTTCTACTCCAAGAATTTGATCTAGAAATAAAAGATAAAAAAGGAGTAGAGAATACCGTTGCGGATCATTTGTCGCGTATGTAGGTCACTAATATGCAGGAACTGCCGATTAATGACTACCTACGTGATGACATGCTACTAAAGGTGACGGACACCAACCCATGGTACGCAAACATTGTCAACTTCATGGTTACAGGTTATGTGCCCCCTGGGGAGGACCGACAAAAGCTCCAAGTAGAGAGCAGACGTCACCTTTGGGACAACCCGTATCTGTACAGGGTGTGCACAGATGGCTTGCTAAGAATATGCGTACCAAGGGCAGAAGGGATGCAAATCATAGAAAAATGCCATGCATCACCCTACGCCGGCCACCTCGGAGTATTCCGCACTCAAGCCAAAATCTGGCAGTGTGGATTCTTCTGGCCAACAATGTACGCTGACATGAAGGAGTTCATCAGAAGATGCTATAGCTGCCAGAAGACTGGAGGTATAACAGTTCGCGACGCAATGCCCCTACACTACAACCTTCAAATAGAATTATTTGATGTGTGGGGCATTGACTACATGGGACCATTCCCAAAGTCTGGCGATTGCGAGTATATCTTGGTGGTAGTGGATTACATGTCGAAGTGGGTAGAAGCATTACCATGCAGAGCTGCTGACGCCAAACATGCTCGGAAGATGTTCCATGAAGTGATTTTCCCCTGTTTTGGAATACCTCGCATGGTAATAAGTGACGGAGGATCACACTTCAAAGATAAGACATTCAGAACGTTCCTGCAAGAACTTGGCGCCGAGCACAACATAGCTACCCCTTATCATCCGCAAACCAGCGGGCAAGCCGAAACGTCAAATAAGAAAATAAAGAGCATCCTGCAGAAGACGGTCAACGAGATGGGGAAGGGCTGGAAAAATAAGCTACCCGATGCTCTCTGGGCTTATCGGACAAAGATACAAAGCCCCCATCGGCATGTCACCCTATCACCGGTATATGGCAAAACCTCGCCACTTACCGGTTGAGTTGGAGCATCGAGCTCACTTTGGGCCATCAAGAGATGGAATATGGACGTCAAACTTCGCCGGAAAGAATCGACAAAAGCAAATTTCCAAACTTGAAGAATGGCGAAAAAAGCGTACCATAGTGCAAAAGCTCTACAAAAAGCGCATGAAGAGATGGCATGATCAGCGCATAAAGATGAAAGAATTCACCAGGGGTGATAAGGTACTCTTATTCAACTCCTGGGTGAAACTATTTGGTGAAGGAAAGTTGAGGAGCAAGTGGAAAGGACCATACACTGTCATCAATACCTCGTCACACGGTGCAACCACAATCCAAGATGATCTTTGGTAAAATACACAAGGTAAATGGTCAACGCCTCGAACTTTTCTTTGAGCCATCGCTGATCTCAACCAAGAGCTCGATAGAATGGACATTTATTTCAACAAGGATTTATGATTTATTAGCATGCCAAAAAAGTGTTTCTACTTCAAAATAATTAGGCGCAATAGTTTAAATTTCAACATTTTTCCTTCCTATCAATTTATAATTTCTTCTTGTGCGCGCCTATTCAATATTTCATAATTCAATGAAGTTGTCTTTGCAAAACTGTGCATGTCTCCACTTGTTTTTGTCCTTTGTGCAAAAAGAAAACAAAAAGACAGGTACAAAAACAAATGTGGGGGAGGCGCACACGTCTCTCACAAGTCAAAGGTACGCAAAATAAATTGTATCATTTTACACTTTGACTTGTGACATATTTCACCTCTCCTCTCCTATGAAAATCTTGGTCTAAACAAAGTTGGCAAATACTCCATCTCTAGTCTACCAATTGATACATGATGTGCATACATTTTATTCCTCGCTAAAAGCCACACTTTGTCGAGCAACTTTTTGTTAGAGATCCCATGCTTATCTAAATAATTGAGCTTTGTGATATAGAAGAATGACTTGACTCTTGCTCTCTCTTGCAATAAGACTTGATTTTATTTCAAAAATTTCAAATAAAGCATGCTCTGGTTTGATTTAGACAAATTCCTACCAAAGCCCGAACTATGACACGAATATCCACTATAGCTGCTTTCTCTTGTATTGAGTTTTGTCAGGTTCTGAGATTTATGTTGAGAGAGTCTCATGCCCCCAAGATCGAAATACACGTGCACCCATACACGCCGATTCTCACACTGAGGATTGCACACAAACATGCACCCTTCCATCCACCAAATAAAACACTCCACATTGTTGTTACCATGATCTTCTCTCTTTATCAAAAGAATCATGTAAAAGAGAGTACATGCAATATAAAAAAGAGAGTATGAGAAAAGATGGACAAAATGTCCCAATAAGATGAGGAAGTCAGTACTCATTCGAAAAAAAAAAAAAAAAGAAAAAAAAAAAAAGAGGAAGAAAAAATAGCTTGTGCTTCTCCAAAAGCATCCAAAAACATAGAGAGATATCATGAAACAAGGAGTGACCACAAAAATACCACAAATATTCCACACACTCGCACATTTCAATCTAGGGGCATGGCAATTCCCTCCAAGAATCCGGAGCTTGACCCGACAATACATACAGGGGTAAGTATGCATCTCTTTTGTTATCCACTCAAAGATCCATAAAAAAAACCTGCAAAAATCTAGGATGAGTGAGAGTGACAAAAAGAAGAGAGAACTTTGGTGAGGAAAACAAGCCACATACTTGAGAGACTTTGTGAGAATCAACCATGGAGCAATGCTATTTTCTTTTACAAAAAAAAACAAGTCTTTGCGCATGAGTAGTAGTGAGAAGATAGGATTTCATGTTATTCCATTGCTCAATTGTTCCAAGATAGCTTGGTAGCCACTATGAATGCTCACAAAGCAGGTGAAGCCCGAATAACCTTGTATGCGAGATCAACATCTTGGAGATTGAACCACCTTAGTCCTATGCTTTCACTCGAGGGGAGAGCAAAAGGCTAATTGTGGGGAGTTTGTTGACGGTCACTAACGATATATTTTTTTACCGTCAACATTCTACCAAAAAGGGGTTGAAACTATACCTTACTACATACATATACATTTATTATTAACATAATTTCACTTGTAGTGTCCCAAATATTATTTTGCGAGAAATTATACAAATACGGTGGAAATACGACCAAAAGGCGCCTCCCGAAAGCGTATTCTTGAAGATGACAAGCCCAAGGGAGAAACGGACCAAAACATCGAGTGGGCCGAGCCCACACCGCACCACAACTTTTCAAGGCGAATTACGACGGCTGCCAAGACCCGCCCGAGCCGAGCCCAGTGCGGTGCGCCCCGCACCCGGCCGAGGCGGTTTGAGCCCAACCGGCGTGGCGGTTCATTAACTCACACGGAGGGCGGTGCGGTGGTGCGTGGCCCGGTTCGGTGAACGTGGATACAAGAATCCACGCTAATCCGTGATGGAAACTTTTTCGTCACGGATCACCGAAAAATCCGTCGACAAACGAGGATGCGTGATGGTTTGAAAATCATCACGGATTGGCGTCATGGATTGACCTGCGTGACGATTTCATCAAAACCATCACAGTTAATAGCCATTGAGCCCGAGGCCCAACCGGACCAGCCCAAGCCCATTTTACGTGATCGAAAATAACCGTCACAAATAATTTGCCACATCATTATGGATGCTTACATGGCTACTTATGTGGATGATGACATGGATGATGGAAGATGACGTGGATGAAGAGGCATCCTAGCCCATTTATTAACCACCCAATATCAAAGATGGGCTTCTTTCTAGCTGGTTCTCATCCCATTTTCAATCCGTTTTAGCCCATTCACAATATAATTTCAGTCCATTTACATCAGGTTTTAGCCTATTTATAGTTTATTTTCAGCCAATTATTATAGCACATAAAATACAGCTTGTTATTATAGCACATGCAAATGCAACAAACATAGAGCGCATATATATATAGACAAATAACTCATTTCCTAATTACGTAAGAACTCATTCCAGCAGCACATATGATCTCACGTTTATGTAACACCACATAAGATGACATATAAATTTACATCAAGCACTACTTCGTGCAATCCACCATGGCATCAGACATGAAGTTGCACCAGCAAAATGTATCAGCCACGTGTACATGAAGCTCAGCACTCCTTTTCTCTGCTCAACTTGCTGCCTCCAAGAGTATCCATCTGAAGTGTGAGTGTGTGAAAAAAATGAACGTATCAGATAGGAACAAGCCATAGAACAAAGCAGAAAATGAATATTATTGAACTTTCTGTTGACGATTATTGATGAGGTACTAGGAGCAAGTTAATATTTAAAGCAATTCAAAAATAAAGATTGAATATTATAAAACTGTCTTATGTCAACTACAGCAAGTTTGCAGTACCACACGTAGCAATAGACCTCATTTAATTTTCTTGTTGCTTCACGATTACCAGCACAAACCTGTTTTTCTATATGGAGCTGCTCCGGTGCTGATGCTAGGGGAATAACTGAAAACGTGAAAGAACTTAGTGTTTGTAAGATCCTCCACTGATCCAAATTTATAGCAGCACAAAGGCAAAGAATAGAGGCACAACAAATCTCAAGAACAGATTTTCACAATATACATGGCCCTTACTGCTCCTGGACAGTATTATTAGACAGTGAAAATCATGACAATAAATCTCAGGCAACAGATTTGGCTCGGCTATTTTTAAGACAACCGTGCAAGCTCCAATCAGGCAAAGCATAATACTCTTTTGACAACATGCCAAAGACTGAAATGGAACCAAAAATTATAGAAAAACAGAGCAAACAATTCTATAAAAGGTGCTAAATCCATATAGTACGCCCAGCCAATCCATATCAATCGCACATATGCAAGTGATGGTTTCACAATTAGTTTCAGTAGTCATGTCATTGTTATCCAATATTGTATACAAGAGTGTAATGGACAACGTATTCCAAATCTGTGAATAAAAGCCTAACAAAGGTAACAGATTACGAGATCTGACAGTAGAGGCTCAATACAAAATGATACAAAAAAAGGGAAAATGAGAGCCATTGCTCATTGCAATAAAACCAAATGCGACCCAACAAAGGAGTGGGCAAACGCAACCAGTCATTGAAATAGATCTTGGGGACAGATTATTCTACCAGTTTGGACCACATACATAAGTCAAAATGTTCAAGTAAAATACCTTCTAGCTAGGTATCTTTGCATCTCCGAAAGGCAAACTGAATAGTACCTTCTCAAAAGCAAATGTGTAGATTTCATATACAAAAGTGGCAGTTGAATCAATATAGTCCATTGCATTATGAACCATAGCTGTTATGGCCTGCAATAAACAGAAGTGACACTATAAGTTGTACAGTAAACAAAACTGTAGCAAGTGACAAACATAGTTGGCGTTCAGATCAAAACATCACTATGGTCATGGATGAGGGCGTTCAGATTGCAGACATAGTGCAAGGCCAAGAAATGTAAAGCTAGACAGATTGCAGACATAGTGCAATCTGTAGAGAATAGCTAGATCTGAAAATATAGACAAGTCAAAATTTCCATTCGTGAAAGCACTCAATTTCACACACTAATTATGACTTAGAACATAATATTCAGTTATCAGATTGCAGATGACTAATGAGGCATTGAAAGAAACATCCATCAATTTGATCGGTACTGTAAAATAGACCTACAGTGTGGGAAAAATCATACTCATCTAATCAGCAACACGCACGCCATATAACCACGCCTGAAGCATCGATAATGTCAATCAGTCTCTCAAGCAACTATGTATAAATCTGCGAGTATTTGTGCCTAGTTGTCAGACAGAATTACCAAATTCATTTATGTAAATGAGCTGCAAACGATCCGTACGCTAATTCCAGCACGAACGGACATTGCCGCCACCGGTGATTCGTAGTGGGTGGGCGGTAGAGCGCTCGGGGTTCGGAGGGATTTCGATTCGCTTACCGGCGTAGTCGAGGTAGCTGTAGCCGATGCGGAGCGCGTCGTGGATGAGGCCGCGGACCTCCGGGCTGTCCATCCGCCACACGCCCAGCCCCACCGCCCGTATCCGATGCCCGCTCCTCAGCGCAACCACGGCCCTCGATGCCGCGCGGCAATGCCTCGCCTCGGCCGCCATCACGGCCCTCGACGCCGCCGTTGCCTCCACGCGCCGCCGGACGCACGCGCAGACCACCTCGCGCCAACTGCTGAGATGCTGCTCTGCGAAGCGCTCGCCCGCGCCAGCAGCGCCGCCTACTCCCCGCACTTCCGCCCTCCAGCTCAAGGTACTCGACTTCTGCTTCAAGATAAGGTTGCGATGGGACATCCTCTGCCCCGCCTCAGGCAGTGCGCTACCGCGAGATCGAGATCGAGGGCAGCGGCGGTGCTGAGTGCGAGACAGACTGGGAGGCAGGAGCGGTGAGGCTAGGGTTATGACGGGTATTTATATAAAGCCAAGTGCATCTTGACCATCCATTTTAAACTAACGGCCACGATGAGGCGGGCTCTTGATTTGGGTTGTTGTGGCCGAATTTAGTTACGCTTTTAGGACTAATTTACTACCTATAGTTTTTTATTTTAACATTTATGTATATTTTTAAAACAAATAAAATTTTGTGACTACGTTTACTAACACTTTCTCAAAAGCAAAAACCACCTATACAAAAATTGTAGATCTTGATGAGTTATGAAACTTTGGTATTCAAAAGTTTTTTAGTCCGAGTCATTTAGTTCTCCGTTTGACCAAGGTTTGACCAGGTCAAACATTGATTTTTAAAATGACACCTCTGGCGCTACTTTTTTGAAGCCCTAGATGGCCTCAAATCGAAAAGTCACGAATACCAATATTGTTAAGCTCTTCAAAATCTACATTTTCTATTCGAGTCGACTTTTCATTTTTCAAAGTTTTGACATCTCGAATTTTAAATTTTGAATTTTTTACAGACTCCGAACCGGTTTTGAAGCCCTAGACGGTCTTGACACGAAAAGTCACGAATACCAAAAATTCATAACTCATCAAGATCTATGATTGTTATTCGGTCGTTTTAGCATCCGAGAAAGTGTTCGGAAAGTGTAGTCTTAAACGGACGACTCTCTCACGTAGTTTCATAAACTCTTCGTGAGATATTTGGTTTTACGACTAGTGTTTACTAACCGTTTCTCAAAACAAAAAACAGCTTATACAAAAATTGTAAATCTTGATGAGTTATGAAACTTTGGTATTCAAAAGTTTTTCGTCCGGGGTTATTTAGTGCTTCGTCTGACCGAGGTTTGACCAGGTCAAACATTGAATTTTTTAAAAATGACACCTCCGTGCTACTTTTCGAAGCCCTGGATGGCCTCAAATCGAAAAGTCATGAATACCAACATTGTTAATCTCTTGAAGATCTACAATTGCTATTAGAGTCAATGTTTCATTTTTCAAAGTTTTGACGTCTTGAATTTTAAATTTTGAATTTTTTATGGCTCAGAATGGGTTTTGAAGCCCTAGGCGGTCTTGACACGAAAAGTCACGAATACCAAAAATTCATAACTCATCAAGATCTATGATTGTTATTCAGGTCGTTTTAGCATCCGAGAAAGTGTTCGGAAAGTGTAGTTCTAAATGGGCGACTCTCTCACATAGTTTCATAAATTCTTCGTGAGATATTTGCTAGTGTTTACTAATCGTTTCTCAAAACAAAAACAGCCTATACATAAATTGTAAATTTTGATGAGTTATGAAACTTTGGTATTCAAAAGTTTTTCGTCCGGGGTCATTTAGTGCTCCGTTTGACCGAGGTTTGACCAGGTCAAACATTGAATATTTTAAAAATGACACTTCCGCACTACTTTTCAAGCCCCGGATGGCCTCAAATCGAAAAGTCATGAATACCAATATTGTTAAGCTTTTCAAGATCTAAATTTGCTATTAGAGTCAACTTTTTCATTTTTTAAAGTGTTCGGAAAGTGTAGTTCAAAACGGACGACTCTCTCACGTAGTTTCATAAATTCATTGTGAGATATTTGGTTTTGCGACTAGTGTTTACTAACCGTTTCTCAAAACAAAAAACCGCCTATCAGAAAATGTAGACCTTGATGAGTTATGAAACTTTGGTATTCAAAAATTTTTCGTGCAGGGGTCATTTAGTGCTCCATCTAACGAGGTTTGGCCGTCCAAAGGCTCACATTTGAATATATAGCATAAAGTGCATATCTTACACAAAACATTTGAGTAGTATAGTGGTAGATTGGTTGGGCGTTTAGCTTGTGGTCGCGGGTTCAATTCCCCACACGCACATACAAAGGCCTGCCCACTCCTTTGTTGGGTCCATGGAACCAAACTCCTACGTACATACAAAGATCAAAAGAATTATAGAATACTAATGGAGCACAATAGAACAAGTAGCAGATTGGTCGGTTTGTTGACCTTGTGATTTGGACGGCCAGGGTTCAATTCTCCTTCAGTGCAGTTTTTTCCCCTATTTTACACATTTGAGTCAAGTTCTTTTTTTTTATAATGCCAAGTCGCTAGCCACGTTGTGGGCAACATACTGGGCCAACTCTAGCGAATGACATGAATGGGCCACGCGTTGGGCTAATAATAGATAATAAATAATTAAGTGCACTTTTAGACATGTAGACCAATGTGCTCAAATCTCACATGCTGCAGACTTCCTATGCGCACGTTGTGGGCAACATACTAGGCCAACTCTGGGCCAACTCTAGCGAATGACATGAATGGGCCACGCACTGGGCTAATAATAGATAATAAATAATTAAATGCACTTTTAGACATGTAGACCAAGTGTGCTCAAATCTCACATGCTGCAGACTTCCTATGCGCACAATAATTTATTGTTTGCCATATTATTTTGTTCAGATTTAACAAATCGTTTTTTTGGGGTTTGATTCTTCTTGCAATCACATATTTTATTTTTCTTTGCCCTAAAGATAATAGCATGCCTATTGTTTTGGGCTAACTAAGTATGAAAAATTTCAAATCATACATTGTGACAGTCCTGACAAAACCGTCACGAGTTACCGGGCTGTGAATGTCCACTGGGCTCATCTTTGACGGAAAACAAAATATCATCACAGATTACGTCTGTTAGTAACGATCTGTAAATCCGTCACCGAGAATCCGTCACGGATTAACAGATTTCTTGTACCTGGACATGGTCAGGTTTAGGGTACATTTAGCACTTAGGTCCCTCTCCTCCTTGTATAAATACCCCCACTCTCTCCCTCTCTCATAACACACCTCAAGGAGCTACAAGCACAAGAGAAGCAAGACAGAGAGAGAGTCTTCTACCTCTACCCCTATTCTAATTCTAGAGAGTGAGAGAGGGAAAGCTAGAAGGAAGCTTGGTTCCTTCTACCCGGAGTTGTCGGAGTGCCCTCGGTGTTCCGCGGTTCCTAGGAGGTCGGAGTGCCGGACTTGTCGGTACCCGCCTCGCTTGTACCTCTACAATCTACTTACGCTTTGGTAAGACAGATTGTGTTCCTCTTTCGGTTTATCACTTTCAAGTACATTATCTTAGCCGTTATAATCTTGCGGGATTGATAGTCGTCTTTGGCGGTGCTCTAGTAGAAGGACCCTGGGGACGAGTAAGCCTTGATATCACACTAGAGTAATAATCATTGGTGCAAACGTGGTGTTTGGACTAGTGGTTGCCTATCTTTTGTGGCGCATCCCACGGTTGAGGGGGTAGGCGGCTGGGTCGTGACAGCCTTGTCCATCCTTTGTAATCCCCCCACATTCGGGTGTGGCGCAGCGCAATTGCCGGACACTGTCCTTTGGGCGTGGGCTGTGTTGGCACGCGAAATTGATCCGCGCGGCAACACGATAACTATCGTGCTTTCGCGACGACGAGCGATTGCTTTCCGAGCAAAGCAACAAAGGATCCTCGCTTTCGTGGAGGGAAACCGACCGTTTTTCAGTGCAAAACGGTAAAGATGAACCAATCCCTAGAGAAGCTAGGGCTTGGCAAGAACTAGAACAGAAAAGTAGAACGCAATAAAAAAGTAGATGTATTTTTGTTTTGCGTCGATTGATCAGAAAAACAATCGGTCGTGCCCCATACAAAACATATATAGGGTGCCTGGTCTACGGCAATAGAGGAGTCCAATACATGTATGTACAAGTTTACTTATCCCTTGCACAAGCCAAATAGAATATTCCTATTCCTAATCAATCTAGAGTACGTGTCTGATATTATCTTCAAAGTCCGACTAAAACTTGAACCTTCCTGTTCCTTTGCCCTGAGATCTCGCTTGCTTGCTTTTCCAACACGTACGCTCCAGCTTATCCATCAAAATAACACCTGACATGCATATTTCCGATCATCCTCCTTCAACAGCTCAGTAGCTAACCCATAAATGGTCTTCTCTTCTGCCATTGATTCCTACAGCTTGATGCCAAACTGCCACCAGCCAGCACTCACCAATCCAGAAGATTATCTTTCGTTCCCCTGCATGTTGCCCTGTAGAAATATCATTTGAACAATGTGTCAACTGACGAATTTGATCACCAGCGACTACAGAAATTTGGCCAACCATGTATGCCAACTAACAAGCCAAATTACACTATGAACACATGCCCCCCTGTTTTCGGTACAATTGCATTTACCGAAAATACTAAATTTACCTTATTGAGGCAATGTCTGTAGCTCCTCCGGCCATAATATTGCTCAGGGAGATGTTCAGATGACACATCGGCCAAATATATGTTTTGCTCAGGTCGATGGTCAGAGAATACATCGGCCAAACAATCCGCTCAGGGCGATATTTAAATGACATATCGGCCATGATACTATCAAGCACCTTGCCACACACTAGGATAGTACTTCTTCAAATATTTTCCATTGAGAGCCTTAGGCAATTTCTCCCCCTGCAAAGATTGTACAAAATATGAATTTCCAGGAACAATTTCTATAACCTTATACGGTCCTTCCCAACTCGGCGACCATTTGCCAAACTTATTATCTTAAGTTCCTAGAGGCAAAATCGTTTTCCAAACTAAATCTCCTATTTGAAACGATTTTTCTCTAACTCTTTTATTATAGGCCTTAGCTACCCTCAATTTCTCCTTCTCAATTTCACGCAAGGCCCTTAATCTGTCTTCTGGAACCTCATCTATTCTATCCATCATCAGATTACTATAATCTATAGCCGACAAACCATTTTGTCTGGCTACTCTAAGAGCTTGTAAATTAATTTCCACAGGTAGCACAACTTCCTGTCCATACACTAACTCATACGGTGTTACTTGAGTTGCCCCATGCTTAGATATCCGATGAGCCCACAAAGCTTCCGAAAGCACCTCATGCCACCTTCTCGGATGCTCTTCAATCTTTTTCTTTATTAGCTTAATTAGAGTTTTATTGCTAGATTCGGCCTGTCCATTAGCTTGAGCATAATAAAGCGGCGAATTTAACAACTTAATTCTAAAAGATTCGGCAAATTCACGAAATTGGTGAGACATAAAAGAAGCACCTTGATCAGAAGTCAAAGTCTGGGGAATACCGAATCTATGAATAATATGTTCCAACACAAAATTAATAACTTCTTTATGAGTCATATTTTTTTAAAGGAATCGCTTGATCCATTTAGTAAAATAATCTGTAGCTACTAGGACGGCGATGACCTCTAGATGAAGCAGGATGTACCTGACCAATAAAATCTAATCCCCATCCTCTAAATGGCCACGGCTTAATAATAGGATGCAACATAGCCACGGGTGCCAACTGTATGTTTCCAAACTTTTGACACGCTTCACACCCCTTATAATATCAAAAACAGTCTTCTAACATAGTTGGCCAATAAAACCCCGCTCTTTTCAATAACCACCGCATCTTATGAGCCGACTGATGTGTCCCACATATCCCCTCATGTACTTCACCCATAGCTATTTTAGACTGATCGAATCCAAGCACTTCAAAAGTAACCCATCTATTGTTCGGCGATACAATTCATCATTTAACAAAGTATATTTTAATGCCTAACGCCGAATTTTCCTATCTCTCGTTTGACTTGGATCCTTTAAATAATTAACTATAGGACTTCTCCAATCACCAAGATCTAACTCATTTACAAATTTGGTTACTTTTGGGCCCTGTATCGAATTTTCTTTGCCCTGTCTTGCTTGTTTGGCTGGACTGAACTAACAAACTACTTGCACTCTGTACACTGCAAACCATTAACCCGTCCAGCCCCAAAACTCTCATTTTTCCCAGAACCGAACTAACAACATGCAGATCGGACTCACTTTTGTTAATGTCTAACATCGGCGTTTTTATTATTAAAAATTTTCCACTGGTAACTTGATAACCTGATGCTTGCCGAGCTAAAAAGTTTGCTCTAGAATTTTCTCCGCTAGATATATGGCTGATAGTAAAACTATCTAGAGATTTAATTATATCTAAACATCGGTCCCAAGTAGCTATTCAGCAACCCATTAAAACATTGATATTCTCCATTAATCTGTTGAACTACCAGTAAGAGAATCTCCAAAAGCATCTATGTCTTTGACACCCATATCAACTAAATTTTGCAAGCCGAATAATAAAGCTTCATATTCAGCCCGATTATTTGTGCAAGGATATTCTAAGCGAACCGATGTTTCATATGACACATTATTAGGTGAAATCAAAACATTACCGACGCCTTGTCCATCTCTACAAACCGATCCATCGAAATAAAGTTTCCATGGGCACACTCTAATGTAGCTAACATCTTCGTCATCTTTAATCCCATGGTCAACAATAAAATCGGGCGACAACTTGACCTCTCGAGAGAGCGCAACGATTCAAATGTTAAATCATATTCTACTAATGCATAAGCCCACTTTCCAATTCTACCACTAAGAATCGGCATTTGTAATATATATTTAATTACGTCGGTTTGGCATGCAACTATACAATTACTAGAGAGCAAATAATGCCTAAACTTGGTACATGCATAATATAACGACAAGCATAGCCTTTCAATAAACATGTACCTAGTCTCTGTATCCAGTAGACGGCGACTTACATAAGCAATAATATGTTCCTTCCCGCCGTCTTCTTGTGCCAAAACTGCGCCGATCACCTTTTCTTGTGCAGCAATATATAGTCTGAACGGCACACCAGACTTTGGAGCTCGAAGCACCGGAGGACTAGACAGATATCTCTTTATATTATTATAAGCATCACGCTGCTCTGCCCCCCATGTGAATTCGGCTTCATGCTTTAGCCGAAGTAAAGGGATAAACGATTCAATTTTCCCTGCAAGGTTAGATATGAATCGTCTCAAGTAATTAATTTTTCCTAACAACTTTTGCACATCCCTTTTACATGTAGGCTCCTCTAATTTTCTGATCGACTCTACACTCTTAGGATCAATTTCAATGCCATGCTCATGAATTATGAAACCTAAGAACTTACCAGCCGACACACCAAAAGCACATTTAAGTGGATTCATTTTTAACCCATACCGGCGCATTCTCTCAAAGGCTAATCGCAAATCGGCTAAATGATGATCAAACCCATCCGATTTAACGACAACATCATCAATATATACTTCTAATATAATTCCCAAGAGATCATGAAAAATTAAATTCATAGCACGCTGATATGTGGCGCCGGCATTTTTCAACCCAAATGTCATAACGACCCACTCAAATAAACCAACAAAGTCGGGGCAATGAAAAGCGCCTTCAACATGTCTTCTTCGCCATAAAGATCCGATTGTAACCAAGCGTTGCCATCTAAAAACTAATGACTTTATGCCCTAAGCATCATTAATTAACCCGTGTCGGCTATAGGCATAGGATATTCATCTTTAGGAGTAGCCTTATTCAAATCTCTAAAATCTATACATACTCTAATCTTTCCCGTGTTTTTCTTTTCAACAGTACAATGTTAGAAATCCATTCAAAGATACCTACATGGCCAAATAAACCTAGCTTTTAACAAACGATCAATTTCTTCTTTTGATGCGGTCATATAGGTTAGAATTAAAACATCTAGGAGGTTGTTTATACGGCCTAAAACCAGATTTAATAGGTAGCTTATGCTCAACTAAATCTCTACTCAAACCGGGCATCTCAAGATAATTCCAAGCAAAGCAATCACCAAATTCCTTAAGTAATGCACATACCTTGCTTTTCTCGATCGGCTTCCATATTTGCATTGATGAAAGTTGGCCTGGGCACACTTCCATCACCAATATCAATTTCCCGAAGTGGATCGGCCGATGAGAATCCCCGTCCGAGCTTATCCATGTCACCAAAATCTTCAATAGTTTCATGCATATCGTTTTTACCGGATCGATATTCCTCGATGCGCCTCTCGCAACCACTTTATACTATCTTCTTTATTCATTATTCACGAGAGATAAATTATTAAGCCGAGCTACACAGGCGGCTGTACCCTATTCTTACAGAACAAAACCATCCTTACCAATAGCAACATAGTCATAATCGATAAGTCTCTTCCCTCGTTAAACATTGCATCTCACCATGTTGCCAATCAATAGGAGCATCAGTTAGGGCGATTAAGGCTGAATTATCTGCTTCAATTATCTCCACATCATCTCCAACCCACTGAATCAAACATTGATGTAGAGTAGAAGGAACGCAACAGTTTGCATGTATCCAATCACGTCCTAAAAGAGCATTATATCTCCCTTTTACGTCCACAACAAAAAATGCAGTCGGCACGGTTTTGCTTCCGACTGTGAGCTCCACAGCAATAATACCTTTGGCTTCAGACAAATCTCTGGTGAATCCACTAAGCCCCATGCTGGTCTTTATTAACTCGCTCTCTTTTCGGCCCAATTTAGTAAAAACCGAAAAAGGCATAACATTAACCCCAGCACCGCCATCAACAAGCATGCGACCAACATGTTTACCATTGATATGTCCCTTGATATACAATGGCTTCAAGTGCATCTCAGGCTTTTCTGGCTTCTCAAATATAACCTTCTTGGCGCCGAGAACTAGCTGTGCAATTTCAATTTCAGGCGCACGAAATTCCGCAGGCAAGGCAAACACCATATTCATATCCATAGCAGCAAGTGTGCCATCGTTGCTCTCTGAATTCTCATCAACAATCATATCATCATCCTCAGGTTTGTCTTCCTCCATCGCAATGCGCTTTTCTTTCCAAGTCATCTTGGGAGGAACTATCATTGGCCGTTTTTCATTAAACAATTCATCACGATACTTCTCAGCCTGTTCTTCTTTAATTTCTAGTGCTCGCAACCGCTGCACCCTTCGTTTCTGTGTATGTGTAAGTCCTCTTGGGCACCACTGAGATTTTGGTTTAGTTCCTGGTGCAACCGATCTGATCTTCGTGCCCCCAAAATTCCTTGGTCTGTGCTGAAATGCTGCTGCCCTCGGCTTAACATAACCTCTCGGAATAATAATAATTCTGTTGTACAAGCATTTGAGAATTCAGCTTCCTGCTCACATGATGCACGCCTCTTGCAACTCCACCACTAGCACTTGCTGAACTGGAAATGCTGAGATACATTGTTAGAAATTCCTGCGCTACTATTTTCCACGTTCAATTTGTCAAATGCTTCAGCCGTGCTATCAACTAGAGCTAGTGCTTGCTCTGAACATGTAGCTTCTTTCTGATCTAAACTAGAGACCGATCCAATGACTATTTTCCCCATATGTGCATCTGCATCCAATTCAGGTTTGTCAATTACCATAGTACCTATTTTCAAACCATGAATAGCACTAGAACCATTTGGATCAAGAGTCGGTTGACGGGTTTTTCACCATGTCATTATGCAAATCTGAATTATTAGTGTGACCCCGGTGCTTGACCGCACCCATATACCGATTTGCGACCACCAACAAAATTCTTTTTGCCTGCACTTTGCCTCGGTGGACTATCCTATACGGAGAATGCACGTCCTTTCCATTTGGATGAACTTGCTTCAGCTTCCTGATTGAACCGAGGTCGCTTGCCATAAACATGCTGTCCAACCATGGGTCCTGCCACCCATCCAGATTGATAAAAACTTTCTGGCCCAATTGGATATGGCATCCAAGGATTAAAACCATATGGAGGAAATTGTGGATAAATAGGAGGCGCACAGCCCCGAAACTCGGCCTCACCGAAACCGCTGCGGTTGATGAGCATATGAGTTCCCTTGTGCGTACGGTTGATCACCAAAGCCATGTCTAGGAGGAGATCTAGGGCGCTTAGACCCTCCTAGCCGATTAAACACACCGCTAGCCTTCTGTGATGTATATTTGTCCAGCAAGTACTTGAACTCGTCGGCTTAAAGTTTCGAACTTGTCTCTTGCCTTCATTGACTTTCCACACTCCCTCTTCTGGATTCTTTGGCTTAATCATCCTTGGAGCAGCTTTGTCATCAACAATAACATTTTTTCCTTTAGCAGATTTGGCCTGATCTGACCGAATAAGCACCTTCTTGCTATCAAAATCTATCATGTTAATAGGGAATGGATCAGTATCAAGCTTCATCTTAGAGCCTTCTGTAAATATCAATCGTCCATCATTAATGGCCGATTGCACCTGTCGACAAAACACATTACAGTCATTAGTAGCATGAGAAGATGAATTGTGCCATTTACAGTATGCTCTTTTAGCCAATTCTTCCGGAGGTGGAATTACATGACCTCCCTTTAATCTAATCTGATTTGCTGCAGCAAGATATCAAAAATTTTATCGCACTTGCTAACATCAAAAGTATACTTGATTTCCTCTCTTCTAGCGGCGTAGGTTTTAAAGTCCGTGCATGCAAAAGGTTTTGACTTAGGCACATGTACCCATTCGGCTATGCATACATCAATGTCATCATCACTAGCCGAATCACTAACATAGCCTACAACATTAACCGCAGGCTTTTCATTATCTTTGTTTCTATCATTATCTCTAAACCGGCCATAGTGTTTCGCATCTTTAGCACGGTTTTCTTGCGCCAAAGCCTTTTGTAAAACTTGATTAATATCTAAAAATTCTTGCCCTTCTAATCTATCCTTGAGTGATATGAGGAAGTAAGCCCGAAAAAAAGCAAGATTGGCCAAATCCCTTTTCGGCAATAACCAAGCTAAAGCAACTATTTTTGACTTCTCTAAACCGTCGAAAATATTCGAAAACCGATTCATTGTACTTATGTTGGACCAATACCAAATCGGTAAGCCTAAGTTCAGTTTCACCACTATAGAAATATTCATGAAACTTTTGTTCCAATTGTGCCCAAGTCACGATGGATTTAGGAGCAAGTGATGAAAACCAAGTAAATGCAGTACCAGATAATGATAAAGGAAATAATTTCAGCTTATAAACATCTGATGTACCAACTTCACTGATTTGTGCTAAAAATTGACCTATATGCTCAAAAGTAGACTTACCATCTTTGCCTGTGAACTTAACAAAATCTGGAATTTTAAAACCACGTGGGTATGGTGTTGAATCAACGTATTCAAGATATGGTTTTTGATATGCACGAGCCTTGCCTTTGGGTTCTAAACCAAGTTCCCTAAGCACATTAGCAATTTGATCTTTAAAATCCTGAGATGGTTCAGAAGAGCTAGTTTGCGGCATAGATGCAACTTGGTTGTGTAGCTGTGACTCCGGCAAAAAAAGATTGAGCATGTGGCACATGCTGTGGAGACACATTAGAGTAATGGTTTGGTACCGGTCCATGAGGAACCCCGGTACTCATAGACGGCAATAATGGAGCGAATAAGACTCCGTCGATAATAGGGTTGTTGCAAATTAAAATTCACAACTCGGTTACCTGATCTGCGAACCGAAATCATAACAGCAGAATTAATTAGTAGCCGTTGCAATAAGCGTGAAATCGGCATTCGGCAAAGACTGCCGAATTAATATTTTCAAAAGGCACAGGCTGTTTTTCGAGATGCTGATCCCTAGCACCTAACACTTTGAACGAATTTGACGAGGTAAACTGTTTGAGATATCTTGATTAAATTGTAATTTAAATTCATCAAATTTACCAAACAAGAAATCGCGTTCATTGTGCGTGTCAGATGTTCCATCTGTGTGCCAAATTTACTAGCAACCGATGCATCAATTAGATGACTAATTTCTTCAGAGGAAAGTGATTTACTTACATCGGCGTTAGGTGAAGTGGAAGAGCCTGACGCAGCTACCTTGCTGATGACGCCGTTCCTCGTCTTCTCGGAAGCCTGCTAATTTTCTCTGTAGACTCTCCAGCCTCTCTTCCTCGAGCGCCGTTCAATTTCCTGCCGTCCCTCCTCAGATAGATCTTCAAGCATGACAGGGATGATGTTGTCGGGGTCGACCTGACTACCGTCCTTGGGCTGCATTGCTTGTTTTTTCTTTTGTTTCCCCAGCGGAGTCGCCAATTGTGTTGGCACGCGAAATTGATCCGCGCGGCAACACGATAACTATCGTGCTTTCGCGACGACGAGCGATTGCTTTCCGAGCAAAGCAACAAAGGATCCTCGCTTTCGTGGAGGGAAACCGACCATTTTTCAGTGCAAAACGGTAAAGATGAACCAATCCCTAGAGAAGCTAGGGCTTGGCAAGAACTAGAACAGAAAAGTAGAACGCAATAAAAAAGTAGATGTATTTTTGTTTTGTGTCGATTGATCAGAAAAACAATCGGCCGTGCCCCATACAAAACATATATAGGGTGCCTAGCTGGTCTACGGCAATAGAGGAGTCCAATACATGTACGTACAAGTTTACTTATCCCTTGCACAAGCCAAATAGAATATTCCTATTCCTAATCAATCTGGAGTACGTATCTGATATTATCTTCAAAGTCCGACTAAAACTTGAACCTTCCTGTTCCTTTGCCCTGAGATCTCGCTTGCTTGCTTTTCCAACACGTATGCTCCAGCTTATCCATCAAAATAACACCTGACATGCATATTTCCGATCATCCTCCTTCAACAGCTCCGTAGCTAACCCATACATGGTCTTCTCTTCTGCCATTGATTCCTACAGCTTGATGCCAAACTGCCACCAGCCAGCACTCACCAATCCAGAAGAATATCTTTCGTTCCCCTGCATGTTGCCCTGTAGAAATATCATTTGAACAATGTGTCAACTGACGAATTTGATCACCAGCGACTACAGAAATTTGGCCAACCATGTATGCCAACTAACAAGCCAAATTACACTATGAACAGGCCGGTGCCCGAAGTAAGGAGATAACGGACGAGTGATCCCTGCCTGAAAGTGTCAAGTCATAAAGATACCTCATTCCTCTTAGAAGCTTAACCTTGCCTAGGGTAGACACAGATCAGGAAGCCCTCTACACAGCCGTCCCTGAGTAAAATACGATACCCTGAATACCACCGGGTGAAGTGCTACAACGGTCTTTCCCGTGCGCTTGCGGACTTTGCTGCTTTCGCTAAGAAACACCAACAATTGGCAAAGGGAAAGCAAGGGTGAAGTGGAAGGGCTTGGAATAGCCCCTGTCCAGGCAGCGGACACACGGTCGGCGCGCATCGACGCGTCAGGTCGCGGCCGTCGGCGAACCGCTGGCCCGGTGAGCGCAATGAACGCGCTGGCACGTCAAATGCCTATATATTTGACGCGTGCGATGCAAAAAGTGAGCTCGGGGAGCTCTCAGGTGCCACTTCGGATGCTTAGCGAGTGCACTGCTGACGCGTCCGGAGCGTGCGTGCAGAGCCTCCCTGACAGCGTGCAGGTTACCGTTGTAACCGCATCTGACGTGTCCGGAGCGACTGCCTGGCGCGTCCGATGTGAACTTAACGAGCACGTGGCGTGGAGTCAACCGTTGGGGGATCAATGGATGTGTTTGAACAAAGGGCACGTGGTGGCGATCCGAGCATCGGACGCACCATGCCCGCGTCGCGCCGGGAGCTCCTGCGGGGGAGAGTCCGATGCCCCTGTTTCGGGCTCAAACGGCTAGTTGAGCCATGGGCTCTCGATTTAATGGGTTTGGCCGGCTAGAGGGCGATCTCTCTTGCACATTTCATTATGTTGACATCCTTTGAGCTTGGCAAACCACTCCCACTCACATTCTTGCTTCATTGCTCATTCTTTGTGAGATTGGGAGAGATCTTAGTGCATTTGATTGCTTGTTGCATCTAGTGGCACTTGAAGATCGTTGTTCGCCGTTGCATTTCTGGTGGTGTGCAGAATTCTCGACCTACAGTGATGATTAGTTGGTTTCGTTCTACACTCAAGGGTGCCTCTGGATTGGAGATTTGCCAAGCTTCGCTTCCACAATAGAATAACAGTGTTTTGTTTGTTATTAGCTATATCCAAACTATTGTAATATATTTATTTATGTACTCTGATGTTGTATGACTCTGTAATCAGCTGTAAATTGGATGCTCATGATAGCCGAGATATCCTGGGACTATCACATAGGGGCTGAAGAGTTAGAATTTTTATTTTGAAAATCCTGGTCCGTTACATTACCTTGTATAGTAGCTCTCTAGTGTGTAGTTCTTAGTTGTAGTAGCTTGTGTGTTGTTCTGGCATAGACTATAAATAAAGCTACTAGAATTGTGTAGGGGCTTGCATTGGGTAGATTAGAGCTAGAGCAAGTAGTCACTATTAGGACTTCATATTATACTAATCAACCTTTGCTCTAGTGTTGTATTTTGTAGAGAAATTTTTATTGGTTATTCACCCCCACCCCCTCTAGCCATCTAGGTCCTTCCAAGGGGGCCCTCAAATCTCCCCTCTGGCCTTCATTCCTGGGGGCTCTAGGCCAAGCCCTCAAATCACAGTTAGAGTCCATCTTCCTGCGTGCGCTTGGTCCTTCTCCTCACCCCCGGGCGCCTCTTCCCCTCCCACACGTGATGCCAGTTTTTGTCCCCATGCGCGACTTCCTTCTCGTGAGCGCTACTTTTTGGCCGCGCGGCGGAGAGGGGGAGATCCGGGCGGATCCCGACATCCGCCTTGTCCCCGGCTGGTCGGTGCAGCGCACCTCCCTCGCTCTTTGTGACCCCGGCCGTGCAGATAGGTGACGGCTTCTCCGTGACTCGGACGTGTGTGGCCTCTCCTCGAGTGAGATCCGTGCGAGGTCATGACGGAAAGGGCTGAGGTCGTGTGCAGCCACGCCCACGGCTGCTCTACCTCTAGCACGAGGCTCAGTCCCCGTGCGGGCTCTTCCTCCTCTGGCGCCCACTTCCTCACGATGGACCCGACGTCTTCCTCCACCGGCCCGATGGATGGTTAGCTCAGTTGATAGAGCGAGATGGGAATGATGGGTGGGTCCTATATGTCATGGTCTATTGGGATAAATTTGAGAGCTCTTATTTGAGAGTTCCCGCTAGAGTAGACATAAAAAATCAGGTTAAAAAATAAGGAGGCTCTTAATAAATTATTAAAAGAAAGGAACTTGATCTGAGGGCTAGTTGGTCGTACATGAATCGCCGAGGTGTGTTTGACGCGTAGATCCATCAGATGAAAGATGCCATGTAGCAGTGGGAGATATTTATCCTCGTGATGATTCTAAAATAATTTGGAAGGGTATAGAACCTTTTTCTTTGAAACAAAAAAAAAAATGCTTACAATGCACCCTTCCGAAGAATTTATATCTTTTACAAGTTTAATGGACATGACTGAAAAAAAAAAAGTAATGAATATAACCCGTTGATCCAGTCTCTATGGGCTATGGCACAAGATCACTTGTAGTTGCCCATTCAAACATGTTCTCTTTCATTGAGTTAATTGTTGTCGCTTTAATTGACAGCGATCGCCATCTCGCTCAATTAAAGAGGCAAAGACTAATACGAAGCACACTCATGGATCGCCTCCAATGAGTCTCCTGGAAACCTTGTCGTTCCTATCATGGTTTTACGTTCATGTAGACGTTTTGGCCTAACCGTGCAACAAACACGACTAGTTGTAACGGCTGAGGTACCACCAGAAACATCAGGTGGGTCATCAAGAGTCAGAACAAGTCAGAATCATACTGCATACTCAATCAATCATAATAAAGTCCTACGACTCATTCTTAAGATGCAAGCAAGTGATTATAGCAAGTCCATCTCAGACTCAGAGCGAGATACACCTGCAGCCTTAAATATACCATCCGCTGAGCAGATATATGCAATTATTTTTTTTTAAAAAAAAAGAATCGTGACTGAACATGAATCCGTGGGAAGCTATGGAGAGGGAGAACCTTGTAGCCGAGCGCGGGCTCGTCCCCGTCAGCACAGGCGACGTGCAGGTGCAGCACGAGCATGGCAGCGCGGACGGCTTCGTGCGCAGGGACCAGTCATGGTACTACTACTGCGGGAATCTCCTGAACGACCAAATGCATGCCATGCCATGTGATGGAATTCTACTTTGACTGACGTCGAGATCTCTTCTTGTTTGTTTCAGCCGGTACGCTAGCAGCGACATCCCAAGCGATCTGCTCGTCAAGGTGGGCGGCGTCAACTTCCACGTCCACAGGCACCCAATGGTCACGCGGAGCGCCCGGCTGGCCAGACTCATCGACGAGGCGTCGGCGCTGCACGGCCCCGACGCCGTCACCGTGCTGGAGCTGCCGGACCTGCCGGGCGGCCACGGCGCGTTCGAGCTGGCCGCCAAGTTCTGCTACGGCGTGGTGGTGGACATCACGGCCGCCAACGTCGCCGTGCTTCGCTGCGCCGCCGAGTACCTGGAGATGACGGAGGAGATGGAGGAGGGCAACCTCGCCTTCCGCGCCGAGGCGTTCCTCAGCTACGTCGTCGCGTCCTCGTGGCGAGACTCCGTCGTCGTCCTCCGCGCCTGTGAGGGACTCTCCCCGTGGGCCGATGACCTCCAGCTCGTGCGCCGCTGCAGTGAGTCCGTCGCGGCGAAGGCGTGCACAAGCCCGAGGGCCGTGCGCTGGGCCTACGCCGGTGGCAGCAGGATGTCGACGCCCAGGGCCGCCGGCACGTCGACGGGTGACAACGGCAGCCCGCCGGCCGACTGGTGGGTGGACGACGTCTGCGCGCTCAGGATTGACCATTTCGTGCGCGTCGTCACCGCCGTCCAGGCCAGAGGTATGCGGCCCGACCTCATCGGCGCCGCCATCACGCGCTATGCCTCCAAATGGCTCTCCTCCGCCGCTGGCCTCATCAACAAGGAGTCGCGTGGCGTCGGCGTCGGCGTGGGCGTGCTCCAAATGGTCGTTGCCGGCGAGGCAAATAACAACACTAACACCCCGACGGCCGAGACGGCGGCTAGTGAGCAGCGGAGGATCGTCGAGAGCCTGATCAGCATCATCCCGCCGCAGAAGGACTGCGTCTCGTGCAGCTTCCTCCTCCGTCTGCTCCGCCTGGCCGTCGTCCTCAAGGCGGCGCCGGCGCTGGTCACGGAGGTGGAGAAGCACGTGGGTATGCAGCTCGACCAGGCGGCGCTGCCAGACATCCTGGTGCCTTCCTACACCTATGGCGCCCGCTCCGACGCCGCGTACGACGTCGACCTCGTGCAGCGGCTGGTGGAGCAGTTCGTGGTGCAGGAGCAGTCCGGCCATGGCAAGGAGAAGCAGCAGCACAACTCCAACTCCAAAGCGCTGCGTGTGGCGAGCCTCATCGACAGCTACCTCTCGGAGGTGTCCCGGGACCGGAACCTCGCCGTCGGCAAGTTCCAGGCCCTGGCGGAGTCGCTGCCGGAGTCGGCACGGGCGTGCCACGACGGGCTGTACCGCGCCGTCGACTCGTACCTCAAGGCGCATCCGGCGATGACGGAGCACGAGCGGAAGCGGCTGTGCAAGGCGGTGGACTGCGGGAAGCTGTCGCGGGAGGTGCGGACGCACGCGGCGCAGAACGAGCGGCTGCCGCTCCGCGTCGTGGTGCAGGTGCTGCTGTCGGAGCAGGCGAAGATGGCCGGCGCGCTCGGCAGGGTGGGGAAGAAGGAGGACGACGTCGTCGCGCTGAGGCAGGAGGTGGAGAGCGTCAACGCCAGGTACATGGAGCTGCAGCGCGAGGTGGAGCTTCTGCAAGGGCAGCTGGAGCGCTTGCTGCCGCCGACGTCCATGGCGGCCGCGGCGGCGAAGCAACAGAACGTGTCCGGGTGGACCAGCGGGTGGAAGAAGCTCGGGAGACTCGGCAGGATTCAGGTGGAGCCGCCGGTAGTGACGGCGGCTGCTGACGAGACCGCAAACAGGCCGGCACCTCGCCGGAGGAGAAACTCCGCCTCATGAGCAAGCAGTAGCATGTGTTTGTGGGAAACAAAGGAGAAAGTATCAAGAAGAGTTGATGGAACTAGAACAGTTAGAAGAAAGTGTTGGTTTGACACACAATCAAATTGATAGGAAAGTGTTTTTGCTGAAACACAATCTTGATAGTTTGGAACAAAAAGAAACTTACTGGTACAGTAGGAGTCATGAAAACTGGCTCCTTAAAGGAGATTGCAATACATCCTTTTTTCATAAATGTGCATCAGGTGAAGATCTCTAGATTGGTTTTGAGTAATTAATGACAACCTAGAACTAATCTCTATGCTCAAGTGTGTATCTAGCTTGAGATGGTTCTAGCCAAGTTGTGAAGCATGGTGGTCGTGGTGGATGCACGGTGATGATCCAAAAGTTGATCAAGTGCTTGGACTTGGAAAAAGAAAAATAAAATGGGCTCAAGGCAAAGGTATATTTGATAGGGCCATTTTATTTTTGCACTCAAGACATCTAGCGGATGTGAGTGATTTAGGTTTGATAACCGTACTATAAAGAGGAGAAAATCATAATCGCTTTACTCACCTAGTGCCACTAAATTCGAATTTCAAATTGTATGTGCATTTGAGTTAGTGACGTGGTGATTCAATGAGAAGCTCCTTTGAAAAGGCTTGAGAAAATGCTATCAAATATGGTGAAATTTTTACGATTTTGCCCGTTTAAAAAAATAATTTTCACAAATAGGCCCCGCCAAACTTTCGCAGAAAAATGGGCCAAAAATTCGGCGCGATTAGGACCGTACGCGCCGAGGTATGGGGCTCAGGCCGACACCGACACCGCCCGAGATTCGCCACGTCGGCGGCGACCTCGGTCGCGACATCCGTGGTGGCGAGTGGGGCGGGGAAGGTCGGCCCTGGCCAACATACGCCCGATCGTGACACCTCGGCGTGCCGTGACAACTGCGCCGTGTGTTTCGTTGTTTTGGGCCGGGCGGCGCCCAAACCCGGTCCCCGGGCTGGGTAGCCCGTTCCCCGGGCTGGGTAGCCCATACCTAACCGTTGCGACAGCCCCTAACTTTTCTATTTTCCACACCCGCCCCGGCTCGCTCCGCCTCCGCCTCCACCGCCACCTCGCCTCCCGCCTCCGCGCCACCTTTGCCACCACCGAGTCTCCAGGCCGCCGCCGGCCTCCGCCGCCACACCTCCTCCACTCCACCGGCCCCACAGCGTCTCCATCCCGCCTCGCTTCCGCCCCCACCCCGCCTCCACTCTGCGCCGGCACCACCCCCACGGCGGCCACCCCGCGGCGGCACCAGCGGCGCAGCGACCCTGCTCTGCTCAAAGGTGAGCCATCCCCTCCCCTGCTCTGCCGAAGCTAGATCCTGTGCTTGTGGTTGACCAGCCAACGATAGATATTGCTCTAGTGCAATCTTGTGTAGTAGTAGAACGAGAAATCGGAGATGGGTAGTAGTAGAACGAGAAATCTAGTGCAATCTTGTGTAGATATTCCAACGTAGGAAGATAACCAAGACCAACTATCTTTGTCCTCCTTCCGAACAATTGCAAATGCTAACGGAACAAGCTGATCTTCTGCATCGGTTCCTATACATATGAGCATTGTGCCTTCAAATTTTCCAGTAAGAAATGTGCCATCAATCGAGACTACGGGCCTGCAGTGCTTGAATGCTTCGATGCTTTGTCCGAAAGCCCAAAACAGCCTTCCAAAAACCTGGCGACCGTTCCTTGATTCACCCTCCTTCGGTAAGTACTCAAAGTGCATGCCGGCATTTACAGCTCTCATCGCATTCAACATTACAGGAAGGCGTTCGTAAGCTCCTTCCCAATCTCCAAAGATAATTTCTAGGGCACGCTGCTTTGCCCTCCATGCCTTACCGTACTTGACGTAGTAATTCCAACGTAGGAAGATGACCTCAATCAACGCCGAAACTGTAATGGTTGGCATATGCTTCACCACGGGGCATAACTGCCTGGCAATGAACCTAGAATTCAGCCGCAAATGGCTCTCTTACGCCTCTCAGACCGCACAAACATGTGGTTGCTTTACCGATGTAATCTTCCATTTGCCCGCCCTAGTCTTCCTACCGCATACTTGCCATGGACAAAGTTGCCATTTCACATACAACAAGTGTACCTCCTCTCCTTGTGAGAAGCTACAACCCTAAACGGACGGTTATGCACAATGGAGTACTCCCGCAACCATGTCTTCAAGTCATCCATCGTAGCAAACAATATGCCCTTCCTTATGATCCGGCATCCACTTGCATCGAGCACCGTTGTATCACTTGGCCCTCCATCCGCTCTTGCCACGTGGTCCAAGGCTAAGGTCCTCAAAATCACCAACTTCGGATCAATATCGGGCGGAACCCTCATCAATATCTCCATCTCCCTTGGGTGAGACGACGAATAGGGCGATCATCGTCAGAGTCTTCAGCAACATCTTACTCGCAAAAACCTCGGCGTCACCGGCCACGTCTATGTCAAACCGGCTAGTAGCTCTTGTATCACCAAAGTCTTCCTCACCACTAAGGTCCTCTTCATCACTAAGGTCATCGTCTATCGAGTCATCTCCACTGGCCTCCTCCAAACCTAATTCTTCATCACCAACCTCATATGTTTCATCAGAATCTCCATCACTTTCACCAATATCATCCCTATCGACGCCAGCGTTGTCCGCATTAACTCCATCACCAATAATACCTTCTTCATCTCCGTCATCCCACCCTAACCCTTCACTACCGGCATATATTGGCTGGGTAAGGACTATCTCCCTCCTCTTCTCTTAAAGTACCCCTATCTAACGAGGGTTGGCTTCTTGGGCTACCTTCAACGATAGTGGTTGCTATGCCATCGACCTTGCTTACAACCAGATCCAAGGATCCAACTTCGGAGGCCAATACAACTACGCCTTGTAATCATTCCATTCACACTCGTTACTAATCTTGAGCAACCTCTTGATCCGTGGACCCTTACTCGATCCGACATCTATCACACCTTCAAATTGTACATCTCGGTCACTCCAACCTAGCTGTGCTTTCAATCGGTCCACTAACTGCGTCAAAGAAGGAGACTCGGAAAATATCATCAAATGCTCAGACATGTCCTCAAACTCCACACTATCCTTCCTTGTCCTAACAACACGTCCTCCATGTTGCAACCGCACTAATTTATCCATCTACAAGCATCATACAATGTCACACCAACACATGTTAATAGTCACATAGCATGATATCAAAAATAAAATGAACTTTCAAACTATAGTTTTAAGTGCTATATAAAAGCATCTACAAGCACCAAAGCATCTACAAGTCACACCATCTACAAGCATCATACAATGTCTCCAAACTAATAGTCATAGCGAGCATAGGGTTCATTCCGCTTAAGGCTCAAGACCAATGCGAAAGATCTGGTGACCACAAATTGTCTCAAAGAATAAGGTTGGGACACATTTCGTAGAGGACACCCAAAAAAGACGTTGTTCCAAGTGCCATAGGGGAAGAGATATTACCTCGCGAAAGCGTCCTTTCGTCACGGCGGCGGGATGGGGTGCCGCCGGGGCGGCCGCGGGTTGGCGTGTGTGCCCACCCCGGTGCGGAACGGCGCGGTGGAGGCTCGGTGGGGGCGGAGTGCGGGCGGGGTGCGGGCGGAGTGGAGGAGGGGTGGCGGCGGAGGCGGGGAGGCGGAGGCGGAGCGAGCCGAGCCGGCGGCGGGTTGGTGTGGAAAGTAGAAAAGTTAGGGCTGCCTTGCAACGGTTGGGTTATAAGACCTCGGCGCGGGGTCGTCGCGCGCCGAGGCGGGCTGCCCGGCCCGGGAACGGGCTGCCCGGCCCGGGACGGGAACAGGTTTGGGCGCCCGCCCAAAACAACGAACCTCGGCGTAGTGTCACGATGCGCCGAGGTACCACCGTCGGCGTATGTTGGCTGGCGCCGACCCTCCCGCCCCACTCGCCACCACGGATGTCGCGACCGGTCGCCCGGTGACGTGGCGAATCTCGGCAGCGGTGTCGGTCTTGGCCGAGCCCCATACCTCGGCGTCACGGTCCTAACGGCGCCGAATGTTTGGCCCATTTTCGCGAAAGTTTGACCAGGGGCCTATTTGTGAAAAATTGTTTTCAAAACGGGGCAAAATCGTAAAATTTCACTCAAATATGGTCTAGAGGATTGACATATTTTTGGATATGATAGCATGAGATTTGGACCAAGATTTATCGAGCTTATTTGGAAAAGAAAAATGACGTGCACATGTTCTTATATATATACATGTATATGTTTATATATATATGTTTTTCATGCACGTACATTTTATCTCGTACACATACACATGCTCTGGTATGGTGAATGTTGGCCGACGGCCAGCTGACTATGCATGTGCTTGCTGTCGAGATTGAAACAAAAAAGGGAAAGCTGCTGCTGCTTCGCTTGGCAGGCCGGCCCGTCGACGTTGCAAGAGCCCAGTCGTCCGTTTTACCAGCTGCTGGTTGCCGAATGGGACATTGCCGAATGCTGGTTGTTGCCGAATGGGCCGAGCGAGTTGCTGCTGGCCCAGGACACGAAGACATACTGCTCTGGTCTGTTTGCATCGATCGAACTGGTCTGTTCTCTGCCGTGACCGAGCGAGCTGCTGCTCTGTTTTGCTCGACAAGAAAATCGACGAAGCGGCCGCCGCCTGCTCCTGCCGACCGTTGGAGAAGGGGATCTACCCGTTGGAGAGCTGCTGTGCCTGAGAGTATATATGTGAGCTGCTGTCCTCCTTTCTCTCTCTCTCTAGCAAATTTCGAAATCCTACGGTGAGCTGTTCTTCCCTTCTCTCAAACCCCTAAGCGAGAAAAAAAGAGCTCCTCTCCTCATCATCTCTCTCGATCTACTGATTTGGGCTGAAATCAAGTGAGAGAGCTTGTGCTGAGATCGATTTGAGGGCTCCAAGAAGATTGCTTCCCTCTCCTCTCCACTTCGTTGGTGGATTTGAGTTCTTGAGAGGATTTGAGGGTAACCCTAGTGTGCATTGCATTTGTGATTCATTTCGTGGCACTAGGTGGTTATTGCAATTGTGGTCATCTCTTTACTTTTGGTGATTGCCGTCACCTAGACGGTTGGAGTTGGATTGATTGGTGAGGGGATTTGGTGATTGTATCCGCCCCCAATCAAGGTGATATTGTGAGGGTTCTTGAGCTTCCCGGTGGGACACCAAATTGCTACTTTAGTGGATTACTCGTGTCATTGAGTTACCTCTCTTGTGAGTGGTGTCTTGGAGAGCCCGAGGGGCCAACTAACGAGTGCACCGCCTAGTCCAAGAACCATCCAACTGTTGGTGACACAACGGGGATTAGCTTGCCGGCAAGCAAGTGAACCTCGGGGATAAATCAATTGTGTCATCTCTTGTCTCCCGATGAACTTGGATTGATTGATATATATATTGTTGGAATCATATTTTTGGTGATTGGCATCTTCATCATATTATTGTTATTCTTATTCCTCGTGGTGATTGGGTCATTGCCTCTACACGTCGGTATACCAAGCTTTCCTCTCTTGTATTTACTTCCCTAGTTTATCTTAAGTAGAGAGCTAGCTCTTGCTTGTGTAGGTGTTCTTGCTAGCATAAGGCCTTATCTAGGATTGTTCACTAGATAGTGTAGTGACATAGCATTTGTGTGCCTTAGAGATAATAATCACTAGAATTGCAATAGGTGGCTTGCCTTAGAGCTAAAAACAAACCGCATTTAAGCCATTTGTTTTACTAATATCTTTGCTCTAGTGTCTTTGAAGAATTTTTATTAGGCTATTCACCCCCCCTCTAGTCATCTAGGACCTTACATCAGGGAGAAAGAGAAAAAATACAATTTATAGTTTAGAAGATGCTGATGGTACTATATAGTTACATCTATTTTAAACCAAATACTAAGATTCAGTTCGCATTAATTTGACCTGACCCCTCTTGATATCGCTGCTCATGCTTAATCTAGTTACATCTATTTTAGTACTCAATATTCTTTCTCAAGGAAGCAGTGTTGTGTATTGCTTTGTTCCCTAACAAATTCCCACTGTAGGTACTCACCCCTGTTCAGAGCAGCAGCAAGCCCTTGTCCAACAGGCAGCAAGACATCAAGGTCAAGCACTAGCTTAGGCAGAGGTAGGGCCAGCCACTCGTTTTGGTCTCTTCTCCCAGATCCCCTTTGGCTTTGCTCATGTAGCGGATTATTCAAATTTGCACCTTCTCCTGATTTGATGAGGCTATAGCGAATTCATCCCAATTATGTTATTCATAGCAAGTACTAGTTGAGTGAAGGAAAATCTCACTGACTGAACTTTCCCTTTTTTGGGGTGATGAAATATTAGATGAACTTCAGCTTTGGATGAGAACTGAGTTTAGTAGCATCACTTGACCAAACTAACAGCCAGTTATTTTTCGAGCTAGATGGAGAAGGCAAAATGTGTCTTCGAGAAGTTTCATAGGTACAATTTTCTGTCTTTGGCGGTGTTAGTAAGGCTGTGTACTACAACATTATATGTCCTGTTCGTAGGAAGCACTAACTATACCCAAATGATTTGCCAGGCTTAATCTGTAGGAAGCACTAACGTTACCAGCTTTTATTTTCTACTGATTGATGCATACATTTGATTATGGAATACACACCATACCTACAGGTTTTGGAGTTTGAGTGCATACTAAAATAAGTAATCCGCAATTACTATTTGTTCACTTGTCCAATCAGAATATTTGATCAGTTTTATGTGAGGTGCTGATATACATGTAGTCTTAACTTTTGTTTTTGTTCTAATTTCAGGAAAACCTATGAAGGTATTATGTTGGCTACATGTGCTGGTTGAAGAGATGGAAGAATCGTGTTTGTGTTTTATATAGGAATACTTGTTAATAAAATAACATTTTGTTATTATGAAATGCGATGGCATATGCTCATTCTGTATTTGACAATTGATTTAAGTGTAGTTCTGTACGGGCTGTGATAATACAATGTATACGTTGCTGGATGTAATAAATATATTAATAATAATGGATTGCTTGTCATACGTGCTATAATTATGGGTAGAAAAAAAAATTATAAAAACGGGCTGAAACTAGAATCCATTTTAAAGGCAGAATGTAAATGGGCTGAAAGAAGAGTGTAAATGGCTTAAAAATAGATTGGAAATGGGCTGGAAACAGGCTAAAAAGTGGCCCATGTTGATGTTGGGCTCTCAATAAATGGGCTGGGTGCCATCACCATCCACGTCATCATCCATGTAACCATCCACGTCATCATCCATGTAACCATCCACGTCATCATCCATGATTATGTGGCAATTCATCCGTGGCGGTAATTTTCCGTCACCAGGAAATGGGCTCGGGCTGGACTAACCGGGTCTCGGGCTCTCGGTGACGGTTTAAATCCGTCACCAATTTCAATCAATACGTGATGGATTTTGACAGACCGTCATGCGGGTCAATCCATGACGCTCAATCCGTGATGATTTCTGAAACCATCACGCATCTTGTTTGCCGACGGATTTTTGTTGATCCGTGATGTAAATTTTTCATCACGGGATTAGCGGGGATTCTTGTAGTGTATTGAAGGCATTGATAATTTACTAGATCATGCCACAAAATATTACAATGAACTATTTGGCCCATCGAAGAGTATGATGTATCATTAGATGAAAGTTTCGGGATAATATTCCACACATATCACAAACCGATAATATGATTCTCTGTTGTCCATTTACGAAAAAGAAATCAAAGAAGCATTAAATCGGATGAAGGCAAATAAGGCTCCGGGACCGGATAAAATCCCAATAGAATTCTATCAAGCTTGCTGGAATATTGTCAAAAATGACATCATACAACCGTTTGATGATTTTTATCATCACAAAGTGGATATAAGTAGAATGAATTATGGCATTATCACTTTACTACCGAAAATAGTGGATGCTCGTAAAAATCCAAAGAATTCGGACCAATTTGCTTGTTAAATAGCATTTATAAGTTGATTACTAAGACCCTAACTTTGAGATTGGAGTCTGTTATTGATCAAATTATACATTATACTCAAACCTGCTTTTATGAAGAATAAAAACATTGTGTCGCATTGCCTGTCTACATGAAATTTTGCATGAAACAAAAAGAAGAGGTGAAATTGGAGTCATTTTAAAACTAGATTTTGAAAAAGCCTACGATAAGGTGAATTGAAAGTTGTCTAGAAAAAAAGGATTTGAAGAAAGATGGTGTAAGTGGATTAAACAAGTTGTTTTACGGGGACTGTGAGTGTAAAAATCAATAACCATATTGGCAATTACATCAAAAGTTACAAAGGGGTCGACAGGGGTAATCCTCTGTCACCAATTCTGTTTAATCACGGTGGCTGATTGTTTAACTAGAATGGTGCTACATGCACAAGAAGAAGGTAGAATCAAAGGTTTGATCAGTCATATAATTCCAAATGGGGTGGTACTTACGCAATATGCGAGATGATACAATTGTCTTTTTGGAACATGGGATAGAAAATGCCATTAATATGAAGTTACTTGCTATATTTCTTTGAGATGATAGTTTGGACTTAAGATAAATTTCAATAAGAGTGAAATTTTTTTATGATTAATGATGGGGAAAAATGGGGCTCTAAATATGCTTGAGATTTTTAATTGTCAAATTGGGATCTTTCCTATTAAGTACCTTGGAGTTCCAGTTAGCCCTAGCAGGCTAAAAATAAGGGACTGGGTACCACTAGTTGAAAAAGGAGCAAAGAAGTTAGATGTTTGGAAAGGTGGCCTATTATCAAAGGCAGGAAGGAAAATTTTAATTGAGTCCAATTCTGATAATACAGCAATCTATCACATGTCTGTGTACCTACTACCAAAAGGTACAGTTAATGAAATGGAAAAACAAATGAGATCTTTCTTTTGACAAGGTGGCAAGAAGAAAAGGAAATACCACCTTGTCAAATGGGAAGTTATTAGTAAGAGCAAGAAGAAGGGAGGACTAGGGATTAAAACCCAAGGAAAATGAATATAAGTTTAATTTGCAAATGGTGGTGGAAACTAGAGAAGGAAGAAGGTTTATGGCGCACAAGTATCAAATATAAATACATGCAGGGACAAATCTATTCATGAAGTGAAGCATAGGGCTAATGACTCGCCCATGTGGGCTGATATGTTGAAGGTAAAAGACATTTATTTATATGGCGGGGGGATAATGACCCATAAAGGGGATCGACTAGATTTTGGCATGATCCATGGTGTATGATCAACCAATTGCTAGCTTACATGCTGATTTGTTTACTCTAGCTTGCAATAAGGAGATTTCCTATGATGTAATGCATAATTCTGATGTTACTTTTAGAAGATGGCTATTTGAACCATTAAGTCATAAGTGGGAGGAAATTTGTCATGATTGTTTGCTTTGGCGGTTTAGGAATTCACCAGATGTAGTTATTTGGAATCTAACAAAAAATAAGAAGTTTTCTCGTTAAATCGGTGTATGAACTGCTTCTTGTTTCAGATTCAGGTCTTTATCATAAAATTATTTGGAAAAGCAAAATTCGAGAGAAAATCAAAATTTTCTGTGGGCAGATGGCCAACAATGCAATTTTGACCAAAGATAATATGATTAAGAGGAATTGGGCTGGTGATCCCAAGTGTGCCTTTTGTGATGAATTGGAAACAATTGATCATTTATTTTTTTACTTGTTCTGTGTCTAAAATCATTTGGTCTGTTATTGCAAAATCTATTGGAGCAAATAATATTCCTTCAAATTTTGTTCAATGTTGGAACTGGTGCAAAGTTTGGTTACCAAATGGAAGTAAATTTTATGCTGTTGGTATTGGTGCTATTTGTTGGGCAATATGGAAATGCAGGAATAAAGTTGTTTTTGACAAAAAGACCTTTGAGAAACCCAATTGAAATTATCTGTCATACTCATTCTTTCATGACATATTGGTCAAGACTGTATGCTGACAATGATAAGGAAATGCTGGTAAATGGGGCCAATATGATGCTCCAGATTGCAAAAGACATCTTAGCTAAGGAGACTTCTAGGCAGATTGACTTGCTGCTGCTCAAAGATGACATCGCTGAAGATCGAGAGGATCATGAAGACTGATGAATTGGCGTCTGTCATTAGCGTGGAGTAGTGCTGCTGTGAAGACCATTGGAAGATGTTGGAAGAGAATCATGTGTCGGGTGCAGGTTTCAGTGAATTGTAATAACTGTTCTATGTGTTTGCTGGTTCTAAACGGCTGTTTTAGTCGTTTTTAAACAATGTCAGTAGTGGTTTGTTGATGGAACTCGTAGTTAAGTTTCAAGTCAGTTAGCGAGAACTGTTGAGGCGAGTTGGGATAGTAGCAATAGCTGCTGGTTATGTTCCTGTGTATCTGTCTGAATCCTCCGCTACTATTTGGTATTTCCGTTTTAATAAAATGGAAATGGGGTTTTCCAGTGGAAAAAAAAAAAAAAAAGTAGCATGTGTTTGTGATTGTAATAGACGACATCATATTCATATAGAAAAAAAAAATAGAATGAAGATATTTAAAAGTTATTTATGATTTGTATTTTTTTGTTAACAAGACATTTCTTTCTTTTGGTAAAATATATATGAATGTTTTTTTAGAGTTGTATCATTGTATGCAGTAATTATTAAATTTAGTTTTTCTGCTCTGTTTTATATGAGCAGCTAATGAAGTGGCTGGCTGAAACAGAGCAGAAAGAATTTAAATTTGTTTCAGTTCATAAAGAGGACAATACAGCCAAAAGGCAAAATGTAGTTGTGTTGACTCTACAGCCAAGGCTACGAAGCAAATGGAAAATTAATCCCTGATTATGAAACAAGACTCCCAGTGACTTGTGATAACACTGATTTCATAAAAGAAATGTCGAAAACAGTAATACAATAGAACTACAGAGGCACAGAGTCGCAACATAAAGCAAAATGCAATGCACTCAAACATGGTTACCTTTAAGATTATTTTTTTAAAAAAAGAGTAGGGTCTCGCCCTACTTAATTTTCATTTTCTTTAATAAGAAGGAACTTACAGACTGGACAAACAGGACTGAAGAGAAAACAAACTGAACTAAGCTAAAGCAGGGAAAACAGACTACACTAACTACAGAAAGAGAACTAAATCTCGAGAGGAGATTAAAGCTAAGCCTGAGACTAAAACAGGAAAAGAAGAAACAAAAGAACCAGAGAAGAACAGGGTACAAGGCATAAAAACCCAAAACAAAAACAGGGACCAAGAGCCAGAGGATAACTAGGAGAACTGATCTATCCATGAGTTCAACTGGCCCCTTTTAACTGGCTTGGCTTTCAAAGCAACAAGCCTCAGCTCCTCCCTGAGAAGGTTCTTCCAAACTGCAAAATTTCGATTTCCCTGACTGAAGATGATTTTGTTCCTTGTGACCCAAATAATCCAGCAGGCAGTTATTACCAACTCTTTGAAAATTGGGTGCCCAAAGGTTCTTTTAGCTTCAATCACCATGTCTAACCTGTCCAGATTATGATCCTAGTGAATATGAAGTGAGGACCAGCAACTTTGACTGAATGGGCATTCAAAGAATAGATGAAAAATGGTTTCTTGATGACCAGAATCACAGAGCACACAAGAATAGCTAGGGAGATGTCTGTTTTTCCTTCTGAGTAGATTCCTCGTATTGAGCCTGTCCCTTAAGAGTAACCAGAAGAAAAAATTGTCAGTATGTACTGTGTGAAATGCCGCCCCCATAGATATGGCCTCCAATGGCGGACGGCCCGCGACGAGGCCGATTAGCTCGCGTTCATAGGCCGCCCGACTTGTGATGGCGGCGCGGCGAATGGGCGGGCGAAGAATGCCAACGCACCCTCGCCCTGGTGCAGCACCGCCCCAAAGCCGATCTGGGCGCGTCGCGCTCGACGATGAAGGGAGCTTGGAAATCCGGCGGTGAAGCACCCGGGCGGTGGACAAGTGTCGCCCGAGGACCTGGAAGGCCGCGGTGGCGTCGTCGGTCGGCGAAGGAGTCTTTGCGCGGGGGCGCCGTGAGGGGGCGCCCGGCGCCCGTGGTTGCGGATGAAGCGCCGGTAGTAGCCGGCGAGGCCCGAAGCCGCGCGGGCCCGCCGCACGGACGCCCGGTTGAGGCCCGGTGGTCACCGCCTCCACCTTCTCGATGTCCATCGCCACGCCGCCGCCGCCCGATATCACGTGGCCCAAGTATGCCACCGACGGCGTGGCAAACGCGCGCTTGGCGCGCTTGAGTCGCAGCTGATGCTCGGCGTAGCGCCGATGGGACGGCGTTGAGGTGTTGGAGGTGGGATGACCACGTCGGTGTAAATAAGTATATCATCGAAGAACACCGGGACCGAACTTACGTAGGACGGACGAAGGACCGAGTTCATGAGGCTGCAACGTCACCGGGCGCTAGCGTTGGTGAGCGAAGGGCATGACGAAACTCAAAATGGCCCTCATGCGTGCGGAAGGCTGTCTTCTCCACATCGGCAAAGACACATCCGGACTTGATGATATCCGGAACGGAGGTCGAGCTTCGTGAAATATTTGGTGCCCTTGAGCTCGTCGAGCAGCTCCTCCACGACGGGGATGGGGAATTTATCTTTCACCGTGTCTTTGGTTCAAAGCGCGGTAGTCCACGCAAAAAGCGCCCGGGATGAGTCGGACTTCTTGACAAGGAGCACCGGGCGCCGAGAACGCGGAGGTGCTAGGGCGGATCACACCTTTGCTGCAGCATGTCGGCACATTGTTTCTCCGGTTCGTCTTTTCAGAATCGGGGATACCAGTATGGACGACGGCCACCGGCGGTGTGTTTGGCAGTAGGTGGATGCGGTGGTCACAGTCGCGCGGTGGCGGCAATCCTTGCGGAGCAGCAAAAACATCTTCGAACGAAGCGAGCAACTTGTCCAACAAGGCCGGCTCAGCGGCGCGCGATGGCGAGCGCGACGGCGTGGGATCAGACGTCGTACCGCGTCGAGCCCACGCCGCGCCAGTATACACGTGTGCTGCCCCTCCAAAAAGCCATGCACAGATCGTCAAAGTCCCATAGGATTGGCCCAAGCTGACGGAGGAAGGTGACCCCGAGGATCATGTCGTATGTGTCGAGGGGAATTGAGTAGCCATCCATCAGGAACACTTCATCAGCGATGCGGATCTCGAGGTCCTTGAGTAGTCCCCGGCAGTTCACTCGGTCGCCATTTGCCACAATGACACCAGCGCCCGGGCATGGAAACGTGTTGATGTTGAGTGCTCGGACCACCTCGTTGCTCAGGAAGTTGTGCGTGGATCCCGTGTCTAGGAGTGCCTTGAATTGGTGCCCCCCGATCTGGACGTAGACTTGCATGGTGTCTTCAGTCCGTATGCCGGCGATGGCGTGGAGAGATATCTGGGGCTGGGGGGTGGACGGCGCTGCTCTGATCAGCCGGGGCATCGTCATCATCATCCTCCTCGGCCGGCTCTTCAACGATGTAGTCCGTCACCTCCAAGTAAAACAACCGAGCACACTTGTGCCCCCTGACATAAGGCTCATCGCAGTTATAACATAGACCTTGTTTGCGGCGCTCGGCCATCTGTTCCGGCGTGAGGCGCTTGAAGGGTTTGGGGGGCGCCCCGGCCGGCGTGGACAACGGTGCACCCCCGGATGAAGCTGGTGCAGGAAGTAATGGCGCGTTGAAGGGACGTCGTGGGCTGACGGCGCGAGAGGTGCGGGGTCGCTGGCACTGCGCGGCGCGTTCCGGCGTTAAGTAGGCTCGGGCCAGGTGCATCGCGCGTTGAAGATCTTGCGGTCGCGTGCAGCTCGACATCCACACGGATCGACTCCGGCAAGCCTCCCGTGAAAAGGGGCTGTTGCGCGGCGGTGCCAAGGGCCCAAAGATGAGCCGGCGAGGCTGAACGCCTCCATGTACGCATCCACCGTCGTGGTGAACGGGAGGCGCGCCAGATCGGCCAGGTGATTGGTGGCGAGGGGGGCCAAAGCGCTGTTGACAGAGCAGCCGGAAAGTGGGCCAATCCGGCACGCCGTGGGACTGTTCCATGACGAAGTACCACTGCTGCGCCACCCCGGTTAGATGGTAGGAGGCCAGCCAGACGCGCTCGGCCGGCGGTGTGTGCTGTGCCCTGAAGAACTGATCACACCGGTTAAGCCAACCCAGTGGATCTTCTTTGCCGTCGAACGTGGGGAACGTCAGCTTGTGAAAACGGGGCACTTGGAAACCCTCCGGATCGGGCTTGGCGCGGGAACCCGGGTACGACGACGTCATGCCAGCCGTGGGCATGGGCACGGACAGCTGCATGATGGTCGAGTACGATGGAATGGGCGACGGCGAGTGTGGGAAGCAGATTTGCGTGATCGGTACCCCCATGGCCACCGACGGCTGGATGGATGCCGATGCCGATGGAGATGGTGCTTGAAGTGTCGAAGCCGGCGGCGCCGTCATCAGCTCCGAGATGACCGGCCCGCTCGCCGGGAGCGCTGGAACACCGCCAGCCGCCGCAACCCGAATGGGAGGGAGCCGGACACCATGACAGGAACGCGGCCCTCGACCGCCTCCAAGCGAAGTCGAGAACGCGCCCGACCTGCTGGCGGAGACCGTAGATGGCGGAGGTCAAGCGGTTGAGAGCGTCGTTGGAGATGGTGGTGTAGCCGGAGGGTGGCCCGCCCGACGTGACGATCGGGCGCGTGGTGCTCGGCTCGAGACGCAACCAAAGCCGGGCGGAGACGGAGGTGGTGGTGGTCGAACGGTGGAAGAAGAGGTGCCCGAGGGCGACATGGTAGCCGATACCAGTTGTTGTGTCTACCTAGGTTCCTGAGGGGGTAGTCGTGGTGGATGGGTGGCCGAGGCTTGTAACCCCGGGCGGCGAGGTGGAGACGCCGTGCTCGGCGTCCAGGGTTGCAACGAAAACACGATGACGGTGAACAGTACGAGGCCAGGAGCGAGAGAGATTATCTCAATCTCTGGCTAACCTTCATTAATCCAAGTTCCGGGTATTTAAACCCCAATCTTAACAAACTGATCCTATTGTTTAGAGAATTACAAATGAATATTGAAATAAGATAAATGAGATAACTATCCTAGATACTAGGATCGGCAACAATGTGCCCCGAGGTTGCCGCTCCAGCTTGGTGGCCGCGCTCCCGCGTCGCGCTGCGCCTAGCCACGTCTTGCCTCCTTCCTCTGGTATACCACGCCGGTCATAACACTTTAAGATTATCAAACAGATAATGGAGGAAAGATTCCGAGTAGAAAAAAACAGAACATGGCATTAGAATATATCCATAATATAATGGGTTACGAACCGCTGGAAGCAGAGTAGAGCAGGTCATTATTTTCAGACAATACAGACATAACTACTAAAGACGTGTGATAGAAAAGTATTTTTAATGAAAAAAAGCCAGCCACCTGATGCAAATAAAATTATTATCAGTCGGTTAAAATCCCCTAAAAATTAAGCAACGAACAGGAAGAGCCGACCATAAGAAGATGCCATGTTTACAGGCAATAGGTTTATGATATTAACTTGTTTTATAGCCTGAGATATGCAGCACAATTTAAATGTTTCAGGTTACTAATGAAAACATTGTTAACCACCTAAAACATGTCTTAGGACAGAAATAAATTGTTCCTTTCTTAGGTCACAAACAATGGTACCAGCTGGTTAACCAGTGTACCTATACATGGTGAAACCTATATTCTGATGAAATTGGTAAGTAGAATTGAGAACAGTGTATGCCCTTGACAATGGGTAAGGGAAAAAAAAATCATGAAATGGGTAAGTAGAACTGAGATCAATGAGAGTTCATGTCCCATACTTTGCCTGCATGAAACAAAGCGAGATTCTTTTGACACTGCGTATGTTTGAAAATAAAGCAAAATGCAATCCATCAAACATGGTTACCTTCAAGATTATCGAACAGATAATGGAGGAAAGATTCCGAGTAGAAAAATAGAGTAGAGCAGGTCATTATTTTTAGACAATACAGACATAACTACTGAACACGTGTGATAGAAAACTATTTTTAATGAAAGCCAGCCACCTGATGCAAATAAAATTATTATCAGTCAGTTAAAATCCCCTAAAAATCTTCTTACAACGATTCTAGGCTGATTCAGAGGGCCAGGGTCGGGCCACGTTGCCAAAACTCAATCGGACGGCTGATATCGTGCGATTCCCGGATGTTTTGCATGAAAGCCCTTGATGTTTAACGAAATTAATTCTAGCACGAAAAGTTGGCCGCACGCACCGGCACGCACCGGCGGTAGCCGCCTCCCTATTCCCCAACGACCTCCACCATCCGCTCAGCGCGGCACCCCGACACCACCTCCGCCGGCCCGCCACCCGGCTTGCACCTTCCGGGCGGTATTGCGGCGTGCCACCGCTGCACCACGTAAGAGCGCCCACCTAGCTGCACACTGCTCCAGCCCCACGACCCGCCCGGGCATAGGAAAATCCCCCGGTCCCGCACCATCCGCCCGGACCGCCGTGGCGCAGCACCACCGCCGCCGGCCCGCGACACCGCCGGAACGCGGACCTGCTTACGCCCTCCGATGGCCGCGCCAGCTAAGTATTCGTTTCCTCCTTAATGAAACGTTTGCACTTTGCTTGCCTAATCTCTGCTAATTAGCTCTCAGGTTCGTTTGACGTAATGAAAACTTTTGCATACAAAATCCCTGTCATTTTTAGTACCAAATGTTGTTATTCTTTACAAGATCACGTATTGGGATTCTCTACATGTTACTCCCCAAATTATGTTTCACACTCCTTCGTAATTTTTTGGAATTCTTTGCACTTGCCTGACCGCCATCGTCCCTAAATTTATATACGATGTTAGTCTCATTCACATGACTCCTATAAATGTTGTGTACAAAATTATCCCATTTCGCATTATTCGAAACCAAAATTAAGATGTTTAAATGACACCAAACATTTCATGATCTCAGCTACACTACTTTCAACTCACTACTTTCTTGCGAACTGCAAAATACTATATGCTTAAATGATACTAAACATCATATGGTCGCAAGGCAGAGACTTAAAGGAATTGACGGAAGGCCACCACCGTGGAGCCTGCAGCTTAATTTGACTCAACATGAGGAAACTTACCAGGTCCAAACATTGCAAGGATTGACAAACTGAGAGCTCTTTCTTGTGCATGACCGTTCTTAGTTGGTGGAGCGATTTGTCTGGTTAATTTCGTTAACAAACGAGACCTTCAGCCTGCTAACTAGCTATGCGTGTCTTACCATACACTAAACGTTCAAGTATACTGGTTTTGGTGTGCTCTATGCCAAATCTATAAAGACTTTTGTTTTTGTTGATTCCTCCTGTACATCTACAGTGCACCCCCGCACCCTCCTCTATTGCTCCTGTAGATCTACAGTTACTCATTCTAGGCCGTTCGATTGCTGCCGTTTGATGCCTGCCACGATCGCCTGTGCACCCCCGCACCCTCCTCTATTGCTCCTGTAGATCCACAGTTACTCATTCTAGGCCGTTCGATGCTACTTGCTGCCGTTTGATGCCTGCCACGATCGCCTCCCATCCCTGTCCACTCCAACCTTCCCACTCTCTCCGCGTCAGAGTAAAAAAAAAGGCCCCGCCTCATCTTCTTCAGCCCTGCCGACGCTCCACCTCTGTACCCCAGCGCCGCCCTTCCCCATGGCCTTTGCCGGCGATGAACCTGCTCCGCCATCTCCCACCGCCTCCTCATCCGCCAGCGCCGGCCTCCCTCGCCCCGACGCCGGCAAAACCTAACGGCGTAGCGGCGCCGGCGGCACACGCGATGATCATGATGGCCGGAGCAACCTCCAACGTAGCAGCTGCTCCTTCCTCCGCGCCCACAGCGCGTGTGGCCACGCGCGGCACATCGCCGCCGTATGGCCCCAGAGCTGCGTCCTGAGGTGGACCTGACAACCTGCTGATCCCCACCCTCATCCACGCCGCCAAATCTGGTGAGTTTGTCAAAAAAATCCTCTCCCACTCCTCTGCCATTATATGTTGATACATCCTCTAATATCTGTGCCCGCAGCGCAATTTCCAGTGGATTCTGATTTGGCCGCATCGACAATCCAAATCCCAGGTTGCCTATATATGTCTACATCGCCACATCTGGTGAAGGTATGGTGGACAGCGGTCACGATCAACATGCAGCATTAGCTCAGCGATTATGGACTTCACCAATTTCGCATGCCGATGTACGCAATTTCTGTCTTTATAAAATGTTTGTATTTTTCCCAGCCACCCAATCTTACTGCTTTCTGCTTTATTTTGGGTTATAACAATCTTACTTTCTCATCTACAGTCGGTTCAGCTCTCTGCATATGGATTACTACAGGATAATATAAGCAGATGAGGTTGTTGTTCCCTCTGGCACCATAGCATCTGACTTTTCATTCTCTATTTATTTACTGATTTTATAAATAATAGTTTCGATTTGTTTCCCTGTCAAAGTTGGATAGATGATAGTGCTGCTGAATGTTGTATATAAAATTACCTCAACCTTTTACCTGTTGTCAAAGTTGGATAGATGATAGTTCTACATCGCCATCTTTGTTCATAGTTGCTTATAGTTCTAGGTCTCTATGAAAAAAACAATTACCTCAACCTTTTACCTGTTGTTAGGTAAACTGCCTTTGTTACTCCTTTCAACTAACCATTATCTAATTAAAGGTCCCTGATTATAGTTTAGTTGATTTTGTAATTCAAGTTTTTAACTATCACAAATTTTATTATTGTTGATAATCTTTGGTTGAGGTTGCTGAATTTGCAATTGGTATCCTGATGGAGTTTCATCCTTTGTCTACACTACAAACCAATTATTGTTTCTAATACTTCCATACTGATCCCTTTTATTGCAGTTGCTTTTGAGCACTGATAATGACAAGACTTGCGATATGTTGCCAGCGAGCTGCTCTGGTGGATCCATAGATGAAGCTCTTGGCTGATCCAGATACAATACAACAGTATTGCCTTCACCAACATCATTTTACCGACTATGTTACTTGGCTATGCTTTAAAAATTCCTATATGGGTGCTTCCTATTAATTAGTTTTAAAAAATGGAATGGATTTGGTTGGTTCATTTGAACAGACGAGCCCTGTTATTAACTCTTTTCAGCTATGATATTATGCTCCATGTAGGTAGAGATCATGCCATTATATTAAAAAAAATTCTGATCCATGCATTTATGGTTGTGGTTATCAACTGATCACATAATCATTCAATGCTTCTTAGAGTTTCCTATTTTCCGAATGATGCAGTGTGCTTCTTTGGCACCGACATCAAAAATTTATGTATATCATGATACCCTGATTTCGAGTTGTTGCAACTGATTTTTGTGGAGGTGATTTGTTCTCATTCTTTGATTTATGTGATCTTTTTCGAATTGAGGTTCTAGGCTGAATCTACAAGCGAATATTGACACATCCTTCCTGTACTGCCTCAGTTTTTTTTTTCACAGAGACCTGTGTTTACAATTCGCCTAACTTTCTGTCAACGCACATGTGTTTTCCTCCATGTTTCAACACATGTACAAGAACCTTTTACATTGTCACCTCAAGGCTACCATGTTCTTAATGGATTTTCTGAACTTACACTTTTATATTCAACCTCGCCAATGGATTTTACAACATTTGTCCATAACCAACAATATTGTTGCCCAAATTGGCTCTTCGTGGGCTTTGCTCATGTTCCTTAACATAAATAGTCAGCTGCTTATAATTGGATATCTACTCTTAATAATTAGTTTATTTATTTGTTTGTTCCACAATTGTAGGCATTGCTCCATGAATATGAGAATATGCAGTCTACTCGGACTGGTGACACCTTCTCACAACCCTCGATTTCCTTTATCATCAATCAATCACCTCTAACTTGCTACCCTCTAAAATTCAGGTCTTACTGCTCAGGTTCAGAACATACTATCTACTATCCTCATGTAACAATTTAGGGCGACCTCCATATATCTAACTAAACCATCTCCATACTATATGCTACCGTGTTGTCCTACTAATGGATCCAATAACCCATCTGTAATTAGTTACACAAATATTTTTGCTTCATGTATAATCATATGATGTTCTATAATTTTGGCTTGCTAGCCGTCGTGCGAGAAGCACGGGGGCATCTACTAGTTAAGTTTAATTTTCGAAGCCGCCTTCTTGGCTTCTACTTTGTGATGTTTTCTCCAACTCCTTTGTGATGTTCAGCACCTATGTTTATTTGTTCAAAATTGGATTGATATTCCTTTTGTTAGTTCATTTTTATTGTTGTTCGATTCAATATTTACGTGAGCGATTATGCCGCCCAGACGAAAAGTTGCTACAGCGGTCGCAGCCATACCCGGCTTTGCGGGTGCGGTGCCTCGGAGAGTGCCTCCTCGGGCGCGGTGCAAAGCCCGGGGTGACAACGGTCGAAAGGTGGCGGATGCTTTCCGCGCCGTGCACGCCGAAGATACGCTAGGTCCACGGGAAGGGGACGCTAAGCCAGCGCCGCCCTGCTCGCTAGCCCGGTTAGCGGGCAAAGATGACGCGACGGCCCCCACCACACCGCCTCCCGTAAGCAAGTCCGGTCACATGCTCGTCTCTCCGCTCCTTTTTAGTTTTCGTGCACTCGGAGTGCTCGGATTGGGTTCATGAGTCGGTTTATTATTATGGTCGCGCCGCACTTGCTACAGGCCGACATCGGCACTCGGGCGCAGCTCAGGAGGCCCACGAGGACCGGTGGGCTGAATGCGCCGCGGGTGAGTTGGGCTTTTAAGCCCGCGGGCATGGTCATCTTTGTTAGAGCCCGAGCGTGCCATGGCTCAACATTCGCAATCGGACCGGTCGCCCTAATTTGGTGCACACGGACATGGTTGAGCCCGGTCGGCGTTATGCAGGCCGGGCGGCACCGAACTACTTGACACGCGGGAAGGTGGGGTCCGGGAGGCGGGGTTTGTGTTCACGGTGGATGGCTCTCTCCTTCCGCGGCGTGGCAACGGTGGACGAGTTCGTTGTCGCCTTCAAGAAGCAAATTGGAGCCGCCGATCCTCTCCATGCCTGGTGCTCGGAAGACTCGGCCAAGGCAATCGGGCTTAACGATGCCCAAACACGGTGCGGACCGGCGGCCAAGTTTGGTTCGAGGCACCTCATGCCCGAGGCCTAGGGACGGAAAGATTCTATCAAGAAGATTGGGATCGTGGTTCAGGTACCGTTTCTTTCGATGAACTGCAGGCCGCCCTCATAGGTCCCTGCCGAGGCGAACAAGGAGGCAATGGCGACCTTCCTCTTGAGGGGCAAGAAGCGGTGGATTGGGCGCGCCCGGTATCGTGCGAGTCGGCACGCTCTCTGGTCCGCACCACCGTGTTCCAAATGTCACGATAGAACTTGTTTATCCGGAATGTGCGAGGTCTCAACTCACGAGCGCCGCGATGCGGTGAGGAGTTTGTTTCTCCGGGAAAATGTCACTCGGGTCGGTCTAGTAGAAACTAAAGCCGATGTAATCTCGATGCGTGGTCACGCGAGCTAATGGGTATGGTCGACTATGTGTTCTTGCCTTCGCTTGGTGCGTCCTCGGGGGTATTCTACTTGGTTGGTCGCACAATTCTTGGTCGACATTGAACCATACGTGCCGCCGCTACTCCATTACGGTGGACTTGTCGCCGGTGGACAATGCATGCAAGCCTTGGCCGCTTTGTGTGGTATACGGCCCAGTGACGGATGATCTAAAGCCGGACTTTCTGGCCGAGCTCGGCGGTTCCAACGGGCACTAGATGCTATGGCTCTCGACGAACTGTACCGCTCAGGCGGCGCTACACCTGGAGCAACGAGAGACGCCGACCTACGTTCGAGCGCATCGACAGGGCCTTTGCCTCCGCGCTATGGCTGCAGGACTATCCCGATCATCGTCTGCGAGCCGTCTACGGGCGATTCGACCATGCCCCCCTCCTACTCCATCTTCACGCAATCGTGGCGCATGTTTCCACGGTTCAAATTCTAAGCTTTACGGATGAGGCTGCCAGGGTGCCTAGACGTAATCAAAGGGAGCTTGGGAACGCGAGGTCCCGGATGTGGGCGCTGCGTGGCGCCTTGATATCAAGTTCAAGCGGATGGCTACTGCGCTCAAGAGTTGGAGTATGTAAGCGGTGGGCAGCGTTAGGTGTTTGGCACGCGGGACCTAATTGCACAACTTGATGTAATACAGGAGTCCAGGTCGCTCACGGATGGAGAAAGGTCGCTGCGCTCCAGCCTCAAGGCTCGTAGCCTCGGCCTAGCGTCACTCTCGGGACGACGTCGCCGCGACCGGTCGAGTGCGTTACACGGGGAGGGCGATACAAACACCAAATTATTCCATCTCTAGGCGTGCCATCGGAACCGGAAAAGCTACATCGGTGCGGTGCAACACCGGGGCGTCCCGGATCACCGAGGAAGGGGCGAAGCAGGAGACGATCTTCGATTACTACAACGCCATCCTCGGCAAGCCATTCAGCGAGCATGGCATTGTCCTGTAGACGATCTGGCGCCCGCGAGATCAACTTAGAAGGGATCGATACTTGCTTCTCCCGAGCTTAAGTTTTGGGAAACTATCAAGGACATCCCATCGACCGCGCTCCTGGCCCAGATGGATTCACAGGGATATTCTACAAGGTCGCTTGGCAGATCATCAAGCACGACATTATGGACGCATTTAATGCTCTCTGGTCGCTGGATGCAAGAAGCTTCAACCTCCTAAACGATGCACTCATGGTCCTCCTGAGGAAGTGCAACAATCCAACAATGCTGAAAGACTATAGGTCGATCAGCCTTATGCACTACTTCAGCAAGTTATTCGCAAAGTGTTTGGCCAGACGATTGGCGCCAAGATTGTCTGACATGGTGGCCCTGAACCAGAGCGCCTTCATAAAGGGGAGGTCAATCCATGATAATTTTCGAGCTGTGCAGCTTGCCCTGCCGTTGGTTACACACTAAGGGTCACTCGGCTGTGCTTCTGAAAGTTGACATCACGACGGCCTTTGACTCGCCGTGTGGCCATTTCTTCTTGAAGTTTTTTCCTTCATCGGCTTTCCTAGACGGTGGACCAACTGGGTGTCCATCTTCCTCTCCACGGCGAGCACCGGGATCATGATCAATGGTCGGATCAGACAATGCATTGCCCACACACGGGGGTCACGGCAAGGAAATCCTATCTCTCCCATGTTGTTCGTCATAACGATGGACGTGCTCAATGCGCTCATCAGGGAGGCTGATCGCCAGGGTAGACACGACATTCGGCCACGGGGCATCGCCTATGCCGATGACCTTGTGCTCCGGGCCGCCCAAGCACGATCTAAACTGCATCGCCCAAGTTCTCTGCTTGTTCGCTGGGGCGTGGGGCTGATCACTAACCGCCCCTGTGCTCGGTAACGCCGATTCGATGCTCAGATAAGGACGCCGCTTTGCTGCTGCAGTTCTTCCCGTGTCCGGTCGCACCGTTCCCATGCCGCTACCTTGGGGTGCCGCTGGCTTTGAGGCGCCTACGGAGGACGGAGGAGCAAGCGCTGGTGGACGCGGTCGCGAGGAGGATTCCAACTTGGAAGGCTGGGTTGCTGACACACTTCGGGTCGGGTATTGCTCACAAAGGTCACTCGCCGGCGATCCCAACTCACCTGGCTATCTCATGCTGCCTTTCCAAGTGGGGCATATCACAGGTCGATAAACGACGACGGGCTTTCCTGCCCGCTGGTACCCGCACCACGCCGGGTGGGAAGTGCAAACCGGCATGGCCAGCCCGATGGTATGCCGACCGACTAGCCGGGGGCTTGGCATCCTCGACCTACACTTCTTCGGCATGGCTCTTCGTCTGGCTGGGCATGGCTCGGTAGGGACGAACAGGGGACAGCTGTTGGGCAGCATTGCCATACAAGCACGAAAAGCTTGTGGATGTGATGGCTGCGGCTAGCATGTCCTGGGTCGCCGGTGATGGTTCCTCTGCCCTCATGTGGACGGACTCCTGGCTCCCAGTTGGCCCATTGAGCACCTTTGTGCCACATCTCTTCGCGGCTATCTCTAGAGGAGGGAAAAGGAAGACTGTCCGGGTCGCACTCCAGAGCAACAGCTGGATCGATGACATTCAGGGAGCACCAACAACGCAGGTCATCTGCCAATACCTCCGCGTTTGGCATTTGGTACGGGACATACAGCTTAGCCCATTGCAGGCGGACAGGTTTGTTTAGAAGTGGACTCAGTCTGGAGCTTATTCGGGCGTCCTCGGCTTATCGTGCCTTCTTCATGGGCGGCACTGAGATGCTTGGGGCCAAGGAGCTATGGCGCACCAAGGCACCATCCAGGGTACGCTTCTTCTGGTTGCTGCTACATCGACGCATCTGGACCGCAGATAGAAGGTACCGCCATGGTCTCCAGGACGACGACTCTTGTGTCCTCTGTGGACAGGAGTCTGAAACTTGTGACCACCTTGTCCTCGGTTTGCGTGGTGGCAAGGCAGCTTTGGGCAATGCTGCTCTCTCCGGCAGGGTTGGAGGCTTTGGCACCTGACGATGAGCATGACATTGCTTCATGGTGGATCGAACAGAGGCATCGTCTCAGCAGGGATGCAAGACCAACGTTTGACTCTGACTCCTTGCTCTTAGTAGCTTGGATCTTGTGGAAGGAGAGGAATGCGAGAGTGTTCAGGAACGAAACATCTACGCTGCCGCAGCTAGCGAGGAGCCTCGTCCAGGAGGCTCAGCTATGGGTGCAGGCGGGCTTCACAACTCTGTCGCCGGTGGTAGCTATCTGGTCGCCTAATCCAGTAAACATGTTATCAGGAAAGTCTGAACTTCAGTACCTAGGAGGCCTTTCAGCTATAGTCTCGTTTCGTTTCGCTTTTGCTGTTTTAGAACTAGTCTCTTCTTTTTGTTTTCGATGACCTCTCGGCATCACTTGATAGTTTGTACTTGGATTTGGATTTGGGTTTTCCTCCTCTTAATGAAACACGGGTGAATGGCCCAATCGCTTGAAAAAAATTCTGTGAACCTTATCCAAGTAGACAGATATATTCTCCATAGCAAACAATGTTATGAGTGACTGTAAAATGTTCAGGTTAAAGTCTGTTTCTGTGCACCTAATAACTACATGCCTGAAAAAAGGCTCCTCTCCATGCTTTGATCTGCTGGGTTATTTTGCTCTCACTTATGCAGGAAATAGACCGCTTTATCCAGAGAATTTATTTTTTCTATTCATTAATGATACACTATGGTTAAGACAGTTTTCTCTCTTATTGATATACAATTTAAGACTCTTGTATAAAATATATTCACATTTACAGTCTGAGTATCTTCTATTGTTATTTCAATCTCTATTCCAAAGTGCAAACTTAAATCATCAGTGTTGTAGAATTTAAGACAACAACATATGGTTTCAAATAAATTTACAATACTGCATATATTCACATAACCCGTCCAATTTAATCAACAACACCAATATGAACATGTACCATTTCCAGATAAGCATAGTACACCAGCCAAAATCATATGAACACTGGTCATCTCAGAGATGGCGCGACAACGCCGCACCCAAAATTTTCTACACGTAAATATTGCCCCAACAACGATTTTACCTTCTTTACTATCTAAAAAAATTAGTACTACAAATTGCTACGTCGGAATGACAACTTCTTCTAATATTGGCCTTTTCCAGAAACACAACAAATGCATGGTAATCATGGAAACCAATGTATCTTGATTGATGCCTGCCCCCAATTTTTTATGGCCCGTCCCCAAATTTCTATGGTTACCCAATTTCTATCTGTGTTAAAAACCGTTGATGGAAGTTTACCAAGCATTGCGTTGTCTCCTGAATAGCCTGGGAACTGCTCTTCGTTCTCTGTCAATCACCAGATGCTTGACTGCCATCACAAGAAAGCATATCTGTAGTAGGGGCTAGGAAATGGGTTTGTATTGGGCAGCCTTCTGTTAAGGTGCCCACTACAAGCTGCTTATTGGAAGCAGTATACTTTATTAACAATTCTCGATTATTAATATTGAAAAATAAGTCTCAAGAGGAAAACAAGGTAGTCTGTTTGCCTAGCCTGCTGTATCTCTCTCTATATCCCTGATCGAAAAAGTGTATTATTGGATCACAAGTCTGAGAGCATCCAGGTCCAGGTGCTTGGCTGTTTTCTCCTTGCTAATTCTGAATTACTAAGCACTGCTCCTTTGGAATGCTGCTTTTGCCCTTTAACCTTCTTTACCTTTGAACAAAATAATATGGAATCCTGCATGCTCCAGATGTAAGCAAAGAATCATCTGATAGACATTATGTGCCAAAGAAGCAAAGTTGGCTTATCTGGACCACCATCCATTTACTGTGCATGCAAACACACATATTTATTATAGGATTGTCTCTCATCAAGCATCGCCTCTCTCGCACACATACACACTGCAGAAAACACATACAAACACCATTTCTTTATCCATCTATCGTTTGGCTCAATCTTTTATGCTGATTGTATTCTGCGAAATCTCCTGCATACTGGACGGCTGTGCCAAATAGATCAAACCGAGGTATGTAACTACTTGACCACTCCCTGCTTCGATTGCAAATATATGTCCTTCTATCTATCTGTAATATAGTGTGCATACGTTCTTGTGTACTTGTGATGGTAGTTGCAGGAATAATGTAAATGTGTACTAGCTTCATTCTTCTGATTTTGGACCTGTCCACGGGCACGTGATGGGTTAGATTTGTATTCCAAATAAACAGAAGTTACAGCTGCAGCAGCCTGCATATATCATGAATGGCACTTTCTTCTTCCTGCATCCAAATGAGATGAATTGCATGTCGTTGCTCAAGATCAAGCTAGCTCTAGTACCATAGCAGCATATATACAACTGACAAGTGGACGAGCTTGATTACTGGTTGGACGATCATGCGTACTGAGGTAATAATAATATAATTAAAACACGGTTGCTCCATTTCCCTTTTTCACGTCCCCTACTATGGACTGATTGATATGGATGCTCCTGCAGGTTATCAAAGCGGACAGCATTGATCAGGCTGCCGAGCGGATTCTTGATGAGCTCAGGGAGGACCCTGCTACTACTGCTCGAAGCATCAGCAGCAGAAACAATGTCATCTACTTTGACGGCTGGGGCGGGCTGGGTGCATCTGCCGTCCTCCGAGCTGTCGCCAGCGCCTTACTGCCATGGCTTCTTCGTCTGATAAAGCCCCGGCAGGACTGCAGTTTGATCAGATCATCCACATTGACTGCTCCAAGTGGGAGAGCAGGAGATCGCTTCAGCGGGCGATCGCAGAGCAGATGAAGCTCCCTGCCCAGATGATGGAGATGTTCGAGAGGCAAGATGAGGAGGATGATTTCAATGGGATCGCCGAGGGCTCTCGCACTGAGATACCACAGGTTCTCAGGGCGATGTTTCAACGCATACAGGAGCAGAACCGCAGGTTCCTGGTGATCTTCCACAATGGGAGCACCGAGGAGATGCATCCAACCATATTTGGCTTCCTTCTGTTTGGATACTCAACCAACAAGGTGTTGTGGACATTCCAGGGGAGATTTCGGCTCTACCCCATGATAAAGGTCCAAGGAGCCATGACGAACCCAGGGAACACTGATGTTCTCCTTTCGGCCACCTCCTCACTCCATGGACAAGATGTGCATGAATTCTGGTCCACCATTATGCGTGAAGAAGCTGCTGAAGTAGTCGCATCACTGGATAAAACTGGCTGCATCAGTCATCCTTCACAAGTCATCGAGTGCTTCTCGTACATGTCCAAGCTATGCTACATAGGCTATCACTTCAGGGTGGACTATGATTTGGCCACCCATTGCTGGAACTACATGATATGTGATGGCATCATGATAAAGCAGGTACAACAGGGAGAAGAAGACGACATCTGCATGAATTTTCTTGACGATGGTAATGATCGACCATGGCAAGCTGCTCAAGTCCTGCAGCGAGAGATGCGATTGGATGCAGACTACTACCGCCAGGACCAGCAATCTTTGCCTTCTCATCTGGTAATCGGTAGGACTGGAAGTATGAACAGCATGCCACACTGGACTTCACCACTCCACGGGGCTCTATTGACCTCGTCTGTCGACCCCTTCCAAGTTTTTGCCAAACTTGGTGTGCTCAAGCTCTCACGCTGCAACTTCAGTTCATCATCGTCGCCTCCATTTCTCTACTACCCAAACATGAAGTTTCTATGGATCGATCAATGCCACAACATAGTAGTAACTAGCAAAGATGGTGCACTGAAGGAGGACATCCGTCAGTGTTTCCAAAGGCTGTGGGTGCTTGACATACGGCACACATCATGTGATCAGATCTTATCTGCTGAGGTGGTGGATCTTATGACCCAGCTCAGGGAGCTAAATGTGGTAGGAGCCCAGGATTGCGACATCAGCCAGCTGCAGGGACGGCTGCCTAACATCCGCAAGCTCCGAGTGATAAAGTCAACAGTCCGCTGCAGTGGCTACTCAAGAAAAGGCTTGTTCTCAGGGATGAACAAGATGGAGCTCCTAGATTTTTCAGGAAATCGCACCATGCAAGGTGTTACAGAATTGTCTGAGATAAGCACTAGCAACAGCTGCCTTGAGACTGTGGTGATTATTGACGGGTGTGCTGGAATACAAAACTTCTCCTTGACGGGATGTGCTAAGCTGAAGAATCTGTTATTCAGTGGACCGTTTGAGGATCTTCACATCCTAGACTTGTCGGGCACGGCAGTCAAAACACTAGATCTCAGGGCCATGACAGCCAAGAAACTGGATGAGCTCATTCTGGATAATTGTGACAAACTTTGTGCAATACTGTGGCCACCAGAAGGCAAACGGAAAACATACTTGCAGCACCTCCACATCAACACAGCATCAACTTCTAGGAGCGCAGACGAGAAAATGAAGGCCGGTAGCAATGCTGCTACAGGATCATCATCATCATGGCCCATGGTACTGGTGCATGGTGCACGAGCACCCTCTGAATTTAATTGGTATATTTCTATAAAGGACGCAAGGCTCCTCAACTCAATTGTTCCTTCTTTTTGAAAATTACTTTGAAGACCATGGGGTACACCTGGAGATTTCCTCTGCAAGCTGTTGTCCAAACAACCAAGTTGGCGGTACAGAAAATGAAGGGATCCAGAATGGAACTGGAGAAGAGTCACGGGTGGTATCAAACAGGCAGCAGCCCAAATACAATAATAATATTGCATCAATGTATTATGCCGATGTTGCTACCATCATAGTTGAGGACCACCTGCTTCAAGAAGGCGAAGGCAATGGTAATGATGCCCCAACCATAACAAGGACAAGGCCTTGCCCTCCCCCTCTTGGACGCCTAGTCCCCTCTAACTGTTACCTGTACACACAAGACCAGCGGATGAAGACAGAAGCAACGATGGACGGTGGCGTTATTACTACTATACCAAGTATTATATGCGACAATGCTTACATCCTGCACGTGCATGACAGCCTATACAACACAAGTATCCCTGGCCCTGCACAATGGAATAATCTAGATTGGTGCCGAGTGGAGCGGTGCCCCAGGTTGGACTTCATCTTCACCGCTCCTCAGTTAGGTGGTGGAAGAAATGTGCGCATGTTTTGGTACCTAAGAATATTCTGGTTATCCCAGCTCCCCAGGACACGCTTCGTGTGGGATATGAGGAAACTGCCGTTGAGCCAAATTGAGGGTTATTCATTTGAGGAGTTGACAATGTTGCACATTGACTTCTGCCCCAGGCTCATACACGTACTCCCCTTCTTGTCATCAGTACTTAGGAGTACAATTATGAGGCGCTTACTGCAGACTATCGAGATTGTGTGGTGTGGTGATCTCAGGGTGGTCTTCCCTTTATTAGACACCAATAGCACAGAAAGCCACCAAGAGCAGCAGCAGAAGCCACCAGGAGCAATGATAACAATGGTGGATTTCCCATATTTGAAGTATATCCACCTGCATGAGCTACCCAAGCTGGAAAGCATCTGTGGGCTTGGGAGGATGTATGCACCCAACCTTGAGACCATTAAAATTAGGGGCTGCTGGAGCCTCAGGCACCTGCCGGCTGTCGGTAGCTACAGAAGCAATAACAAGGTGGAGTGCGATTGCGAGAAGGAATTGTGGGACAGGATGGAGTGGGACTGGTTGAACGGCAAGCACCATCCTTCCCTCTACAGGCCAGTCCACTCGCGATATTACAAGAAGAAATTGCTCAGGGGCTCCGTGCTGATATGACTCAGGTATGCAATAATATTTGTCTGTTGTGGTCTCTACTTTTATGCACAGAATGAATGAATGGATGTACCTTCTTTTCTATTTTGCAGCCCCCACCGAAATGTAAGCAACACCTACTATACTCTGCCTGCTTCAGCCTGGCCTGCTCCTATTTCTTCTTTGCTTGGATTGATTGGTTTGTGCACAATGGATAAGTGTCTCTGCATCGACCTGCATCTGCATTGGCCTTCTAGTGTCATCTGCTTATTTGTGTCTTTGTTTTGTTAGTGAGTGCTCTACTATCATCATGGCATCTTATTGTCTGAGATATAAGATGTTGTGATATAGCCATATAGATGGATCTCTACAGCAGAGAAACATATAAAATAAGTATGAGCGAGGAGCTGGCTGTTGTTTCTTGTGCTCCCGTCTCGACTGTGTGGTGTGGTGTGGCATGTGGTTGACTTGTCAGGCTATTTGAGTTTGTTCCTCTCATATTTGTTACTTTTGTTGTACTTCCAGCTACAGAATGGCTGAATGAATAAATGGTGTTATTGCTTGTGTGTGTAAAACCGTGCTTGCATGTTTATGGATCCATAGGTTACAATTTCAGTACTCAAGTGGCATTTGTGAGAAGGGCTACAACTATAATACCACTGCCATCTCCAAGACTAGGTCCATAGTTTTAATAAGGTGCTATCTATTTAAATCATCTAGTGTGTGGATGAAAACATAGACACGCACCTATATCCTTGCCAATTCGATGATGTCTTGTAAGATTCAACCGAACAATGCGCTACGGAATTCGATGATGTGTTGTGTTCCTACCAGAAAACATCCATGGTTCTAATCCAACTTTAATCTGCTGCTCTAGATTGATTTGTGCAGGCTACACTGTAAAGACAGCAAAAGGGCCTAGCTTTTGAGGTGATACTATTTCTATGCCAGCTCTACATTTTGTACTGAATTCCTAAGCAAGAACCTTGCTATGTCATGCCTGCATGTGTGCCTAGGGAAGAGCAAACTTCTGCAACCGGAGAAGCATAGCAAATAAAGAGAAAACTTGCTACAGGAGAGGATATAAGGGTTTTAGCACAACTCATGGCAAAAAATTATCATTATCAGTACAGGAAGATTTGGTACCATGAAAATAACATTTTGGTCATCTTAAAGGATTTTCTGTTCTGTGCGGACCCTCAAAAGCTGCTGAAACATGCAGCTCCAGCCGTTTGAGGCACATCACGGCATTTCTGGAATAGAAGAGCAATGGAAAGAGTCAAGAGAGCAGTAGCCAAGTGCAAAAGCTTAAATTTCTCAAATCCTATAGAACGAACAACAGATTCTGCATTGGGTACGTATGACCTGTTAGTTTCCTTGATGATGGCCCCAATGCCCACCGGTGTCCCTTGATCCTGCACTGTTGCATCGAGTGTGTTAGAAGTGAATGTAAATGAATAAGTCTCTTTCATTGATCTCTAAAATATATTTATACAAGTGAAGGGGTGTCGCGAAGGGACACGATTGCCCTTTGGGAGTAAAACTATCTAATCCTATCCACTAATCTTGTACTCGATGGATGAGATCGTTTTGTGAACAAAGCGTCTACCGAAGGGGTGTCTCGTTGAGAGACACCGTTTCATAACACTCCCCCTCGATCGAATCTTTCTTGAGATCAATGTAGCTATAAGCTAAGATTCCTCGAAAAACCCTATGGGAAAAATCTGAGGAGTATATGGATATGCCACAAAAACTCCTTTAAACCTTATCGAAAAAATAAGGAGAAAATAGCATATTTGTTTGTGATTTAGATAAATCACTATGTCATTGGTATCCCATTAAAAACCCCAATTAAGGAAAATATTGGAGATACGACATAAAGATAACTCCCAAAACCTTTTTAGGAAAAATATGACGAGCAATATAAAGTGATACGTCGCTAAAAACTCCTGTAAAACCCAAAGGGGGAAAAATAGGAGAAAATGTGACGACATATTATTGGTATTACCTCTTGGATAACTCACATGAAAAACCTTTTCGTGGAAAACCATGGATGAGTTGTGAGGGCAATATGTGTCTTTGATATTTCCCACAAAAAACCCCTGGGGGAAAATAGAAAATCTGACATATGCTTATGTTAATATTACCTCATTAAAAACTTTCACAAGAAACCTTGTGAGTAAAACTTATGAAAGAAAAGAGTATAATATGATGTTGATATAGGTCAACATCTAAGAGATGTCTCCCCCCGATTCTTGCAAATTTCAAAGTCATGACATGACTTGATTTGCAAGACGTTTATTTCCCACTTTCATGGGAATAAAACGATGTACTAGTGACATTACTCTTTATGATGTAACCTATTTGCATCTATGTAACACAAGCGAATTATCTTAATAGATAATTGTAGGTGATTCAACCGAATCAATACCACATGACTGTTGTATGTGGTTAATCATTCTGTGAAGCTATACACATTCATGTGATGCCTCAAATGGAGCAATAATTTTAGAATGATTAGTAGAGGTCACAATTAGAGTCTGTTTAGAAGACTTCATGAAATAGTTGTACCTCCATGTATGAATACAAAACCATGTTTGGAATTGGTCATAATGGGGACCGGATAAGCAACCAAGATTTGTGTATCCAATCATATTGAGACCATGATTTCTCTTTAAGAGTAAACTAAGATCCTTTGTGTCATCGAGACAGTTTGCACTATGTCTAACTAGTATAGTCATTGCAAATGCAATATTAGGCCTGATGCAATTTGCAAGATACATAAGTGCTCCAATGACACTTAGATATGGAATCTTAGTCCGAATATCTTTTCTCCAATATCCCGTGGGTCTAAATGGATCTTTCTCTATTTCTAGAGAACCAACAACCATTAGGATTTTGTTATGATATGATTGGTCCATATATATTGAATTTCTCCAATATTTTCGGATATAGGCTCATTGATGCACTAAAATCCTTGAAGAACGGTGCATAAGTTGTAAGCCTATTTGGTCTTACCCAAATCCTCCATCTCCGTTCATATGATGGAAATTGTATCTTAAATTATACACTATGTATGTTGCGATTTTTAATTAGATTCGTGAGTGTGAAGTCCATTAGGACTTATACGTTTGAATCTATTCAAATTCGTTTAATCCGCCAATTATTGAATTTGGAAACTTAATTTTCACATATACCATAGGGTATGCCATGCTAGGTCTCTACGCGAAACCATATGCTACAAGCTCTTATTGTTCACCACCTTAGTTCTTAAAAGAAACTATGTGAGAGAAGATATTATTATTGCGGTAATACTTCTCATCATTGAACAAGAGCAATTTTTCTTAATTGCCACCTTTTAGTTTAACCAAATTGGAGTGTGAGGACACTTTCTGCCTAGGACTTTTGGTCGATCCAAATGGTGAAAAGCAATCTTTGAGGAGTATATGTCGCAACAATTTGTAGTCTTTAAATGATTGATTCAACGCTTGGAATCAACATAGCAAGTGAAAATATTAACCCTTTTGGACTCCTAGTCATTTCCCACATGGAGTCAAGGTGTTCCAATGTCCCTAGATCGTAATTTGGGTGCACCATTGATCCGGGTTGTGGATTTGGTCCTGGTGTAGGATTTTATCCACTATTGGGTGTCTACCAACTTGAGGTTGGCTTGGATTTATTGATTTGGAGGATTTAGTCCTCGATATCATCAAATGCTTACTTGGAGCATTAACCTTTAGAGCGACCGTTACTTCTCCCCTCTTCTTTGGAAGTGGGAGTTGAATGGTTTTTTTGGTACCTCCATTCTTTCTCGCATTATGAGCGGGGATAATAGGATTTTGTGACACCCTTGTTATCGATAAATGATTATGACAAATTGTTTGCAATATGATGCAAACATAAGATATTCTAAACGATTAGGTTTAGATTCTTTGGTGCGTGGATGTGAGGATTGCTCTTTTTGATTCTTGGCATTCTTTGTGTGGTATAAGTATCCCCCTAATGCCTAGAATTATCCTCAAATTGTGATCAACATACGGGCAATATATAAAAAATCCCTATAGAGTTACCTCATAAGGATCCCTAATGCTCATGGTATGTTGGGGTGGTGATATGGGTATGTGATAACATACTCAATGCGCAAAAATGGGAAAAGTTTGGCTATGGCCAAATATCCACGCATTACATCTTTGCAATAGAGGGAGTTGTAAAAGTGCGGTTTGATGAATTTGAATTCACGATGCGGTGTGTAAATCCGCATGTCACCAACTAGATGTTGGCAAATTGCAATTCTATTTTGGGTCATCGAAATAACAAACTTGATTCTCTCGATGAGAGATTCAGTTGGACCAATTTGTGTATGAATCATAAGATACTTAATGATGTAGTCCCTATAACCAAACAATTCCATATAAATGGATTGGATCCTCAAGGCGTCGAGATTGTTTGCTCTAAATTGAAGAATTTGAGCAAATGGATTTGGCAAATTTGTGGTACCTTATGAGTAAGGCACACATTTAGGACAACATTGTAGATGCATAGATGTGCATTACATAGTATCTTTATGGTACATAAAATGGAAAAATTGAGTCACATGTATGTTCTTGATTTTCTTCAAGAAATTTGGTGGCTCATATTGATGTTATGACTAATAGAATTGATAAAAAAATTTCTCGTCATTCTAAATATAGAATGATGAAGGCAATATGCCAAATCTTGATGGGATCAAGAGAGAAAAACTATTGTTTACGCAACATGTAATATGAGATTGATGCATGTATGATACACCTCGGGGCGATATGGAAGGAATTTGCACAATTATTTAGTTTTCATATATGTTGCACTAGGCGCAGTGAAGATTTTCACCATCACTCCTTAGTATTGGGTTTTAAATGCGGGCGGAAACCATGCAACTAGATTATATGAAAACACCATGGGGTATTTATGGAATCGTAATACATAGATGCATCCATGATTAATTGAATACTTTGCAGAGAGTACAATCTCTCATAATTGTGTTAGCGGGACAATGGTCCACTATATCTATGCATGTTTTAGTCACCTTAGAACCAAAGTAATAGAGAAGTATTTAGGACCTTGATCATGCTACCCTCTTGATTAGCTAAACTACTCATTTATCTTAAATCTTTTTTAGTTATGTTATTCATAGATTTCTTTTTATGCATTATTATTCATAGCCTTATTTATTATTTATCCCCTCACTTTAGTCTAGTTAATTTACTAAGTTAGTAGATACATGATTGTGAGTTATTAGATTCTTTAATCAAAGCTTCCCTATGGATACGATACTCTAGAATTCTCTTAGAGAAAAGCTACAATGATGTTCTTGGGCTTGCGGAATCCTTCTTATTGTTTTAGCACTTGACAAACATCAATAGTGGGCACGCCGGGGGAGGGAGGTGCGGGCAGCATGGGGGAGCGGCGCGCGAGTGGGAGAAAGCGACGTGAGGAAGAGGGAACGAAATAAAATGAACCGGTCATTTCCACACTAATCAGTGACAGTGGTGGGTAATTTCTCTCAACTCCACCAAATTTGATTTTGTGGAGCACCCCTTGAGGTATTCCATCAATCCATGGATGTGGGGGGTAGCTCCACCCTTTTGTGGAGCAGATCCGTGGTGGAGTTGGCACAAATAAAACCGTTTGGCAAAATAAACTTGGAGCAGAGTTGATTTTGAGGATCTAGAGCTATGTGGAGCTCTATCAAACGTGCCCCAAGTTGCCCATTAATCGGGCGTCTTTCAAGTGCATCCGATAGATGAAAAGTGTTATAGTGGTATTATCACTTCGCGATTCTAAAATAATTTGGAAGGTATATGTAGATATAGAGTTTGTTTTCTTTTATATTTAAAAAATTCACTTACAATGAAACCTGTTGAAGAAATTGTATCTTTTATTACAGTGAGACATGACTTAAAAAACTAATGAATGTAACAGTAGATCCGGTGTGTATGACACCTGAGCATTGGGTTGCCCGTTCAAACATTTTCTCTTTCAATCAGTTAATTTCGTGTCACTTCGTTTGAGAACGATCACCATCTCGCTCAATTAAAGAGGCAAAGACTAATATGAAGCACACTCCATGGTCGCCTGCCTCTAATGAGTCTCCTGGAAACCTTCTCGTTCCTATCACGGTTTTACGTCCAATAATGAGTTCACGTAGACGTTTTGGGCCAAACCGTGCAACAAACACGACTGGTTGTAACGAACGGCTGAGGTAGTACCACCAGCAACATCAGGTGGGTCATCAAGAGTCAGAACAAGTCCGAAGCATACTGCTTAGAAAGCAACTCCAAAGAGCCCTCTACTGAGCCCCCATAGTTAAATTTTGCGCCTCGGGCCAAAAACTCACCCGCCGGCAGGCCCTACTACTGAGGGCTCCAAAAATTGTTGGCCCAACAAATTTCACCCTCCGCACCCGATTTTTGTTGGGTCTGACCAGGCCCCGAAATATCAGTTTCGGTTGTTTCCTTGCCCGGGCCGCACGCGCCGCCGCTTGCTTTGACCGCTCGCGCCGCCGCTGCTTCCTCCCCGACTCGCCATCGATGTTCCGCCCGCATCCTCTGGCCACTCGCACGCGGAGCTTCCCTCCTCAGCATCTAGCTCCTGTGTGGATCCCTCTCCGTTCGACCACAAGCAGGAAGGAAGACGGCGCCGCTAGATCCACAACTGACCATCGCCGGTTGGGTTCTTCCGTCTCCCCAGTTGCTTTTGCTCCGGTCCGGCTCCCTCCCTCCCATGCTGCTGTGATCTCGGTGGAGCCCTTCATCTCCGCACTTGGATCTTGGGGAAAAGGACAGGGTTGACGCACCTGCACCTGGATCTCGGCAGGAGCAACACTAGCAAATTGTTCTGATATTGTGTCGCTGAATTTTTTTTGGCTGACTGTACGCACTAGCAGTTCTCTGTTCTAGTAAATTTTTTAGCTGGCTGTACACACTAGCTGCACTCTATTCTAGTAATTGTTCATGTATATGTCCATATTGTTCTAGTAATATGCTAACAGCGATATTGCAGATGGTGTTTACCGACGATGAAGATGATTTTTTTTTAGCAATGGTGGGAGATTGAAGATAAAGAGGGACACGAGAAACTTCAAAATGATCTTGTGGAGCATTTGTGGGCGCGGCATGGCACAAGCTAATTCTTTTGTTCGACTTTATGTTTCATGATTATGCTATTTGATTTGCAAACTTTCGTATGGATTATGTTGTGATCGACTATCATTAAATTTGGACCAAAATTGTATTTGAATTTGAATTTAAAAATTCATATTTTATTTGTAATTTTAGATTTGGTGCTTTTATCGTCATTGTGTAAGTACATTATTTTATATTATGATGTTCTCAAGTACCTTATACATATAGTGGGTGAGAAAATAGAGAGAATTAAGAAGTAGGGTCCCTGCTTTTGGGCATCACTCTTTGGAGTTCGACTATAAAACCTGGGACCCCAAAAGTAGGGAAGCACCCAAATAAAGAGGCCTTCTGCTTTTTTGGAAATTTCTTCCTCTCTCAATCAATCAATCATAATAAAGTCCTACGACTCGTTCGTTTCCTTGATCTTCAGATGCAAGCAAGTGAAGTGATTATGCCGAGTCCATCTCAGACTCATCAGAGAGCGAGATACTACATCTGCATCCTTGTGGATGGAAAGCTTATGATATATACTAGTCTGCAGCGAGGAACTGCCGGCAACGCCACCCCTCTTCACCGCCGGCCTTCGGGAGCAGGCGCGCCAAGAAGTTTTAAATAGCGGGCTATGGAAAATAGCGACGCATTTTTTCTAGGGGCTAGAAAAGCTATAGCGAAGCTATGACAGATAGCGTTTTATAAGAAAAACTATGAAAAAACTCCAACAATTGATGCCAAAACAAGACAAATATGATATTTGATGAACACAAATACGTTTACAAGGTTTTACAAGTCTAATTAACATTACCAAATACCAATATGACATTACAACATGTTTCATAAAAGTCTAATCGTCCAACATACCAAATTTGTAACAAATGAAATACGAAATAGCGGTAAATAAGCGGCACTATAGCGCTAAATAGCGCTAAGTAGGTGTAAATAGCGGTGCTATAGCGTAAAATGCGAATAGCTTAGCGGCAAGTCTTTCCCGAGCTATAGCGGCGCTATAGCGGAGCTATATCCCACTATTTTAAAGGCCACGCTGCCATGTTCGTGAACACAAACGCCGTGGTTCTCGGACGCCAGCGCCGCGCTGAGCATGCCCGGGACCGCCGTCCCTTTGGGCAGCCGGGCCGCCGCCACCTCCCTTCTTCGTCGGGCAAATCCTCCGTCCGATCCCCTCATCTTTGGCCCGGCACCAGCGGAGGTTTGCGGAACACCGCGTTGGTGGTGGTCGACGTTGGTAGGCCTGAGGACCCGCTCGCGCTCGACCGCATTGTGGGCGTCGTCCCCGTTCGAGTCGACCCTATGATGGATGAGCTCGTGGCCTCCGTCAAGCTTCCGGCCATCCCCGTGCCACCTCCTCTACAGCCCGTGCCTCCCCACCCAAATGGCGATTGGTGGGCGCACCTTGTGCACGCTGAGCTTCAGCCGCCCGCGACCGCCGTCGAGTTGGATGCCTTACGAAGGAGCATTCCGGTGGGACGACGCGACAACAGATCCCATGGATTGCCCCCCAGCCTCAGTGCCGTCCCTCCCCTACCCAGGCGGCGGCCTCCCCTACGGCCCTCCGTGCCCCAGTCGACACGAACAGCATAGTTCCCGTGGGGGTGCCGTCCGCTGGTCGGCCCTTTGCGCCGGTCGTGAAACGACGGTGGCGTCGCCCATCGCCGCCAATCGACGCCTTCTCGGGCTCCCTTGCCGTCCCCATCAAGGGAGCCTCTTCTGAGCTTGCCCCCTCGTCGTGGCATCCCACCTCGCCCACGACAACCACCCATCGCCGCAGCGCCCGCTAGCAAAGAAGGCCGTGTACCGGGACCCGTCCCGAACGCCGTGCACGCAGGGTACTCCTCAACAAGTGGGACGGGAAGAGGGCGGACGATCCGGCCCAACACCCGGACCACCGGCAGCCCGCTTCCACGATCGCCAAGGCCCGAGGTGTCCTCCCCATAGGAGCACACAGTCCGGGAACTCTTCCCGCCGATGAAGCCCGGGCGATTTGTCGGCAGGACGGCAGCCGTGAAGCACTGTCGCACGCTTCCTTAGTTGCACAACTAGTTAAGGCTTAGTACATCCTAAATTGTTGCGCCGTTCAAGCCGGCGACTCGTGTCGTGTATGACCGTCTTACTCGATGGCATCTCGCCTAAAAATAAGTCAGATGTAATCAATAACTCTATTTCCCTTAATGCAAAGACGCGTGCATAATGCACGCTTTCGGAAAAAAAAAGTCTCCTGGAAACCTTGTCGTTCCTATCATGGTTTTACGTCCAATAATGAGTTCACGTAGACGTTTTGGGCCAAACCGTGCAACAAACACGACTATTGTAATGAACGGCTGAGGTAGTTCCACCCTAAACATCAGGTGGGTCATCAAGAGTCAGAACAAGTCCGAAGCATACTGCTTAATCAATCAATCGTAATAAAGTCCTACGACTCCTTCGTTACTTCCTGGATCTTCAGATGCAAGCGAGTGAAGTGATTATGTCGAGTCCATCTCAGAGTCAGACACATCAGAGCGAGATACTACATCTGCAGCCTTGTGGATGGAAAGCTTATGATATATATAAATATGCCATCCATTGAGCTAGCAGATACAACAATTTATTAAACAAACAACAGAATCGCACAGAGCAGAGACTGAAGATGAATCCGTGGGAAGCTATGGAGAGGCAGAACCATGTAACCGAGCGCAGGCTCGTCCCCGTCAGCACCGACGACGACCATGGCGGCACGGCCAAGACGACGGACGGCGGCGGCTTCGTGCGCAGAGACCAGTCATGCCGGTACGCTAGCAGCGACATCCCAAGCGATCTGCTCGTCAAGGTGGGCGGCATCAACTTCCACGTCCACAAGCACCCAATGGTGACCCGGAGCGCCCGTCTGGCGCGACTCATCGACGAGTCGTCGACGCTGCACGGCCCGGACGCCGTCACCGTGCTGGAGCTGCCGGACCTGCCGGGCGGCCACGGCGCGTTCGAGCTGGCCGCCAAGTTCTGCTACGGCGTGGTGGTGGACATCACGGCCGCCAACGTCGCCGTGCTTCGCTGCGCCGCAGAGTACCTGGAGATGACGGAGGAGATGGAGGAGGGCAACCTCGCCTTCCGCGCCGAGGCGTTCCTCAGCTACGTCGTCGCGTCCTCGTGGCGAGACTCCGTCGTCGTCCTCCGCGCCTGTGAGGGACTCTCCCCGTGGGCCGAGGACCTCCAGCTCGTGCGCCGCTGCAGTGAGTCCGTCGCGGCCAAGGCGTGTACCAGCCCGAGGGCCGTGCGCTGGGCCTACGCTGGTGGCAGCAGGATGTCGACGCCCAGGGCCGCCGGCACGTCGACGGGTGACAACGGCAGCCCGCCGGCCGACTGGTGGGTGGACGACGTCTGCGCGCTCAGGATCGATCACTTCGTGCGCGTCGTCACCGCCGTCCAGGCCAGAGGTATGCGGCCCGACCTCATCGGCGCCGCCATCACGCGCTATGCCTCCAAATGGCTCTCCTCCGCCGCTGGCCTCATCAACAAGGAGTCGCGTGGCGTCGGCGGCGGCGTGGGCGTCCTCCAAATGGTCGTTGCCGGCGAGGCCGACAACACTAACACCCCGACGGCCGAGACGGCGGCTAGTGAGCAGCGGAGGATCGTCGAGAGCCTGATCAGCATCATCCCGCCGCAGAAGGACTGCGTCTCGTGCAGCTTCCTCCTCCGTCTGCTCCGCCTGGCCGTCGTCCTCAAGGCGGCGCCGGCGCTGGTCACGGAGGTGGAGAAGCACGTGGGTATGCAGCTCGACCAGGCGGCGCTGCCAGACATCCTGGTGCCTTCCTACACCTATGGCGCCCGCTCCGACGCCGCGTACGACGTCGACCTCGTGCAGCGGCTGGTGGAGCAGTTCGTGGTGCAGGAGCAGTCCGGCCATGGCAAGGAGAAGCAGCAGCACAACTCCAACTCCAAAGCGCTGCGTGTGGCGAGCCTCATCGACAGCTACCTCTCGGAGGTGTCCCGGGACCGGAACCTCGCCGTCGGCAAGTTCCAGGCCCTGGCGGAGTCGCTGCCGGAGTCGGCACGGGCGTGCCACGACGGGCTGTACCGCGCCGTCGACTCGTACCTCAAGGCGCATCCGGCGATGACGGAGCACGAGCGGAAGCGGCTGTGCAAGGCGGTGGACTGCGGGAAGCTGTCGCGGGAGGTGCGGACGCACGCGGCGCAGAACGAGCGGCTGCCGCTCCGCGTCGTGGTGCAGGTGCTGCTGTCGGAGCAGGCGAAGATGGCCGGCGCGCTCGGCAGGGTGGGGAAGAAGGAGGACGACGTCGTCGCGCTGAGGCAGGAGGTGGAGAGCGTCAACGCCAGGTACATGGAGCTGCAGCGCGAGGTGGAGCTTCTGCAAGGGCAGCTGGAGCGCTTGCTGCCGCCGACGTCCGTGGCGGCGGCGGCGGCGGGGAAGCAACAGAACGTGTCCGGGTGGACCAGCGGGTGGAAGAAGCTCGGGAGACTCGGCAGGATTCAGGTGGAGCCGCCGGTAGTGACGGCGGCTGCTGACGAGACAGCAAACAGGCCGGCACCTCGCCGGAGGAGAAACTCCGCCTCATGAGCAAGCAGTAGCATGTGGTTGTGATTGTAATAGACGACATCATATTCATATAGAAAAAAAATATACTTAAAAGTTATTTATGATTTGTATTTTTTTGTTAACAAGACATTTCTTTCTTTTTTGTAAAATATATATGAACGTTTTTTAGAGTTGTATCATTGTATGCAGTAATTATTAAATTTAGTTTTTCTGCTCTGTTTTATATGAGCAGCTAATGAAGTGGCTGGCTGAAACAGAGCAGAACGTGTGATAGAAAACTATTTTTAATGAAAAAGGTCAGCCACCTGATGCAAATATAATTATTATCAGTCGGTTAAAATCCCCCTAAAAATTAAGCAACGAACAGGAAGAGCCGACCGTAAGAAGATGCCATGTTTACAGGCAATAGGTTTATGATATTAACTTTTTTTTATAGCCTGAGATAAGCAGCACAATTTAAATGTTTTAGATTACTAATGAAAACATGGTTAACCACCCAAAACATGTCTTAGGCCACAAATAAATTGTTCCTTTCTTAGGTCACAAACAATGGTACCAGCTGGTTAACCAGTGTACCTATACATGGTGAAACCTATATTCCGATGAAATTGGTAAGTAGAATTGGGAACTGTGTATGCCCTTGACAATGGGTAAGGGAAAAAAATCATGAAATGGGTAAGTAGAACTGAGATCAATGAGAGTTCATGTCCCATACTTTGCCTGCAGGAAACAAAGCGAGATTCTTTTGACACTGTGTATGTTTGAAAATTTTCCCCAAGACGCCTTGATAGCTTTGAATTCTCCCCTTCCTGCGGTGCTTCAGCAGGCATGCTAGTTCTATGGAATTCCTCTCTTTACTACTGAGGTTCTGGAAAAATTATCATTTGCAATTGTGATAAAATTCACCACCACTCATATTTTGGAAAAGTGGCTTTGACTACTGTGTATGGGCCTACACGGCAGCCAGTTAGGTCTGTTTTTATAGACTATGTTTTCAAATTAGACATGTGAATTCATATAGCCTGGGGCTCTTTTATGGGGTATTTTAATTTTTGTCTTACTTTGGAAAAGAGAAATCAAGTGGGAGGCAGCTGTCAAGATATTTTATTTTACTTTTCAACAGTGCTATGACTGGTATCAGTCAGCTCTGCCTTATTGAACTCCCCTTCAAAGGAAGGTCATACACACGGAGTAATATCCAAGACAACACTCTTCTCCAACAGCTTGATTTATTCTTCAAAAACCCAACATGGCTATTGCAATTTCCAAACATTACGGTACTGCAATTGTTAAATCCAATTATAGATCATATTCCCTGTCAAGTTCATATTACCACTGACATCCCCAAAGCTCATCTTCTCATTCGAAGAGGTAGTTGCAACTGCTTGGTCAGAGCTGCTCAGCTCATGTTTGGGAAAGTTAAAAGGCTTAGAGCCAACCTCAAACTGCATAATATCTATGCGTTTGCGAATAATCTATCTTTTTTTGTGCTCATAAAAATACCAACATCTGCTCTGCGCTATTCCTCCTGCATTTTCCACAAAAAGTTCAATACACAAATATATGCAAACAATTTCTGAAAAACAATTAAGAAACAAGTCTCAAACAACACAAGTTAACCATAAACAGTATATAAATTCATGGTTAACTTTCATCACACTTTAACAAATTGTACATATTACATCATCACACAACTTAAACCATGTTTAACTTTCAACATTCTAAATACAAGATACAAACCCTACTCCCTCTCTACGACAACTTCAAGCACAGGATAAACCCATCGACACACGGGACAACTTAAACTCTGACTGAACCACCTATAGATACAATCCTTATGGAAGATATGGCCACAAGGCATCGCTTGAACCATGACCTCAATAAATTCTATAGTTATTCTAGGGTCTTTCTTAAACGGCTCTGAAAGCTTATCTAAGCATATCGGACAAAGGTTGCAACTAATGCACACCAGCAAGTGTCCAATCTTGATTGGTGACACATATGCAGGGATCCTGGGATCCTTCTTGCTAATCGGTGGAACTTGTGAAGCACAACCGAAAAGCTCAATGTAGCGCCGGTGGTTGCCGTATGGACCCCTCCTGTGACGTGTATAACGTATTGGTTCCATCCAAGCTCATACTAACTATTTTTATCTGAAAAAAAGCACATCATCATTTTTTATGGAACAAAACAGGGTAAATATAACAAAATAGTAAATATGATCACATGCCATAAAAAAGTTACATCGGTTAGTAAAATTCAATCTTACAATACGAAATACTACAATTAAACAAAACATTCGGCAATGAACTCAAATCTTTCACCCTACGATTTCAGCACCAAAAGAGGGCTAACCAGCGTGGCCACGTCGCGCGCTGTTACCAGCCATCGGATCGCCCGGACAAACGGTCCAGATCTAGCGAGTCCTTGTTGTTTTGCAGAAAAGCCCTCACACTTTAGTAAAATCAACCCCGCAGTCCAGGCCAATACTCTGCCCGTTCTACTCGGCCTCTCCTCTTCGCTCTGTCTCTCTCCGAAGCGGGCCGGCGGTGGCGACAGCACACATGCCCTCCTCCTCGTCGTCGTCTTCAGTCCTTCATCGTCTGGATTGCAGCGATCCGGCGGTGCTGGTGGACGGCGCATCGCGCGGCGCAGCAGCCCTGGCGTACCGGCCTCAGCTAGGGCGGGCCCCATGCAAAGGTGACACAGTGGCGCGGTGCGAGCGAGCGGCGGACCCGGCATCGCAATCTCAGTGCGACGACGGAGGTTCCCGGCTCGCTGACACGGCGCCGGCGTCGCAACAGCAATGCCCGCGCCTCCGCCGGTCCGCCCACGCCCTTGCACAGTAGCAGCTGAGCACGCCACGCCATGGGTGTAAGGTCCCGATTTCCGCCCTTCGCCTGCAGCGTCGTGCCATCGCCTGCAGCTCGCGAGCATTTGCCCTGCCGGCGCACGTGACAGCGATTAGCCGCAGCCCGCAGGCATTAGATTAGTGGATGCGGATCAACAGCACAGACGCATAAATTAATTAGACAATTAACCTCATGTCCCCATCTCCTTCTCAGATCCGTAGAGGCCTGAGTGGGGGAAGAGTTGACCGCCGCGACAATGGATGGGCGCCGCCGAGCAACGGGCTAGCGAACGGAGGAGCATGGCGCTGTGGCCACCACATGGGGGACGCCCAACAGTTGTTTGATAAAATGACTCTAAGGCTAGCTGCTCACTAAACACATGTGTTGCTCATGTCCTCGGATGCGCTGAATTGTCTTAACACACGGACAGCAATGGTAGCACAGTACTAGCCCGCTCCCTACATTCCCTCTGATGCCAATCTATCTAAAGGAGGCGATGGTAGCGTCAGACAGCAAATAGCTTAGCAACACTTCTTGCTGGGCTGTGCAATCCAAGGTTATCAATTAATACCTGTGGTTTGGTCTCATTTTGCAGGCAAAAGAGATGACGGCAAATCTAAATTAAAGCACAGTAAGCATCCAATGCGAGGCATGTCAGCTACATATCTTTAAGTGAAGTTGGTATTGTGAAATGTTTTTAGGCTAAGTGCTAAATATTTCTTTCCACCAAAAAAGTATCAGTATCATAGTTGTGCTGTTTAATCTAATGAAAATGTTATGATTTCTCATAACTATCTTTAGCTATTATGATTGGTATAATAACTCATCTTTGTAGTACTACCCAGTATAATTGTATGGAGCTTTAAAATGTCTCTCGGTTTAACTAAGTTAGTTCAAGGAGCACTGAAAAGCCTATTCAAGTACAGATAGTAGTAGTTTTCTCATGCGATGCTGGACCTTGACTTTTATCATGTGCTGCATAGCATCACTCGGCATGTGAAATATTTGTTCTTTTGTCAATATGCTCCGAAATGAAACGATGCAACTGTGACTGATGGTTTGGATTCTTGAGTAACCCTTTACCTGAGTAGTTTATCTCAAACAAGTGAATGATTTGTGTTAACAAATTTGTTACCATATCAAATACTACTCTTAAATGTTTTGTTGCCTGCATTACAAATCGTTATTAAAAATCTCTATGAATTAGCCATGATGCTCCATATCTTCTGCAAGCACAAAAGTACTATTACCTTGAGAAAATATTTTGCCCATTAGCTAATACATTATTTACTTATAGTTTCTTTCTATGCCCTTAAGTCTTTCAACAGCCGTCCCTCACTGTTGATTAGCTACATCTTACCACATGTATTTAGTGAAAATACGAGTTCTTTGTCGGTACAGGTTATTTACACAATTGTACTTAGCCACCATGTTTTCTATATAAATCAAGCAACTTTGCAAAACATGGATTCTAAAAGTATATAAAAAAATAACAAAGGGGGATGCATTACTCTTCCAAAACTGCATAAAGCATATTAGATGTTACCATCTGATGCCTGATGCTAGCTTATTACAATTCATGGGTCTCATTTTCACTACTCCTGTATAGTAAGAAAGCAACTTGATTATTTTCATGCACCGTGGGTTTTCTACTCGAGGAATTGTTAGATTGTTTCTTTATGTTTTCCTTTATGCATTCACAAATATCATGTTTCTCCTTACACCTGGATCCTACATATTTATTTGGAGATATGCCCTAAATTAAAAATAGGTAACATAGAAACACTCATATGAAATTAGATGCTTAATACAACACTCAAAACTGTATATTTAAAATGAATTTATTAGTTCACTTTGCATACATATATATGCTTTCTTATTTTTCTTCTCCATGGCAGTGCCAAACAATGCCTTTGGCGAGGAAATGACCCTGAGAAGAAGGGAGGAAATCTTGCAGCTTGGACCATGGTTCAAAAACCTAAGGATAAAGGTGGGCTAGGGGTTCTTAACCTCAGACTCCAAAATGATGCACTCCTCTTGAAACAACTCTGTAAATTTTACAACAACAGTGATATACCCTGGGTTCAGCTCATTTGGAGCAGATATTATTCCTCCAAGGTACCTCATGCCTCAGCTGAAACTGGATCTTTCTGGTGGAAAGACTTGCTAAGATTGAGCATACTATTTCGTGGCATTGCTACATGCTCCATTGGCAATGGGTCCACTGTCACCTTCTGGGAGGATATTTGGTCAGGGGAGATCCTTTCGAAGATGTTCCCACAGTTATTCTCTTTTGTCAGAAATGATGTTGTTTTTGTGAAGCAAGTTATGCTTGCTGAAGACCTTGATTCACTCTTTCACCTACCTCTCTCCCCTAAAGCTTTTGAGGAACTGCTACAACTCCAGGTTTTTGTAAGTGACATTGCATATGACTCACAAACTAATGATTCCTGGATTCTCATCTGGGGTAACCAAACATACTCTTCCCGAAGATACTTTCAATCAGTTTTCAGTTTCCTCCCAGCTTCACCAATCTTCAAGGCCATTTGGAAGTCTAAATGCACACCACGCACCAAATTCTTCATCTGGCTGGTCTTGGTGGATCATTTGAATACTAGAAGCATGCTACTTCGCAGGAATTACAATGTGCAACCAAATGCCTTCTGTGTGCTTTGTGATGGGAATGTGGAAGAGGATATTGATCATCTTTTCTTCACCTGCCCATTTGCCTCATCATGCTGGAGCAGGCTTGGTATACACTGGAATTTAAACATGGACATTGTTAACAGGGGCATGGATGCACTCAGGAATTCTACCTCTGCGTTTTTTGTGGAGATCTTCACCATGGCTGCGTGGGAATTATGGAAACTCTGAAATTCTGTAATTTTTTATAATGGTGTATTTTCTTTAGCTTTGTGGCGTAGGGAGTTTAGAAATCAGGTTTTCCTGCAACTCGTGAGGGTTGCAGAGGACAAACGCTTAGCTATCATTCAGTGCTAAGAGACAGTAGCTTAATTTCCAGGTAGTCCCTCTATCCCTTTGTACATATCTATTTTTTAATACAAATGTTGTGGGGATCTCCCCCACAGTCTTTTTGCTAAAAAAAACGCCGAGTAGGGGCTTACCCGCCACGGCCCTCTCCTCCGGATTTTCACCCGGCTTCTTCAACTCCGCGCTTGCCTGGATCCACACGGGGCCAGCCTCGCGTCGCCGGCCGATCTCTATATCGAGGCGACGGGGGCGGCAAGGGAGGTGGTGGAAATGAAGGGGAGGGCCTGGTCGGGTTGGGCTGATCAGAGTTAGGGGCAAAGAAAAGAAGGGTCGATGAAGAGGTCAAGAGGGCACCACAGACATGTCAGCAAGCACAACATCGCCGAGGTCTGAAAATTAATTGGAGAGACCAGACATGTCTGCGGTATGGCCCCAGATATCTGTGAACCTCAGTGCCGAGCGAAGCCTGAAATCTCTGGAAATCTCAGACATGTGCATGTGTGGAGTGCCAGCAGACATGTTTGGGGTGCCTTGCAGGGCTCTCTAAATATCTGGAAACCTCACTGTCTACCATTCCCTCTGCAAGGAACTTTCATGACGGTTTACTTGGTTAATTGACTAGATAACCTTGTCGATGGTTGCTGCTACGCAAAAACTTCTGAAATTTGAATGGTGAAAGAAGATCTCCCAGCACAAGTATTCAAAATAGAACATCCAACATGCCTACCTGGTTTCAACATATATAGACATATATGATGTGTTTGGAAAGTATTCATGATAGCATCCCCCCCCCCCCCCAACCCACCCACCGACCCACACATGTCTACCTAGTTTCATGGCGGCACAAGCTTGATTTTGGGTTGCAGTAAGCAGTAACCGCATAGATACACATGGTGTGTTTGAAAGTACTGAACACCAAGGAGGTGAGGTCAGGACTGAATCTGATATGATACCACACACCTCATTTGATAATCGAGGCGACAGACAACTGTTACATATATGTCAAATACTGAGATTTACTGAATATGTATGATCCCAGTGTTAGTAGAAACTGAATTTTCTTTTGATATGTTAGTACTTTCTTTCATACTAGTATGGTTGAATAATTTGTGTATTGTACTATTAAATATTTTGCTACCCGTAGCAACGTAAATAAATTGTGTGACCAGATCAAACAGCACAGTATATACCAATGCACAAAGCACAAATCCACTAATCTAAATTCACTGTAAATCCAAGGACTCAACAGATACTGATACAAGCAGCTGAAACTCTCGCCTAAACAGATGAGACATGTTCCAAAAAAAAACAGATGAAACGTAACATATTTTTTGCTTGCAAACAATAGTCAAGCAATTGCGGCAAAGTAGGCAAAAGGATCATGCTTATCCCCGCTAGTCATCAGTTCTGCATCTTTATCTTCCTCAGTTATTTCTGTTGGCATCACGTGATATCTGATGTGGCCCTTTTCTGCGATATTGTACTCGAACACCGCTGGTAGCTTGGATGAAAGCTTGATTGTCACTTGCTGAGACAGGGTATACGCCTTGCATAAGGAGCTCATGTACCTCAGGCCAAAGGTCCGTGAAACATTTTCTTTCATCTTTACCTCTATATAGGTAGCAGCTTGTTTTGACTGCATTGATACAAAAATGACCCATTAACTAGTGCATATACACGTAAAGAGGATCCATTCTACAATATTTCTTAAAGTAGTAGTTGAATGGCAGGGGATACTAAAGATGTTACTCCATATGATAAATTTATAGGATAAACAGATGATAATATGCACTGCAGACCTCCACCCAGATCTTACAGTTGAGAAGGAAATAAGCAAATGTAATCAACCAAATGAAGAGTCATGTTCCGCTTTATGAATATGTAGACAAATTAACAAATCCAGTTATAGAGACTAAACTAATATTCCCTATACAAAAGAACAACATTAGCAAACATAGTGAATTAGCAACTCAACACGGTATAGTGAGACAAGGAAATTCCAAGGCAGTACATGTATGCATGTTCAGCTAATCTAGTGTCTACCCACCAGACAGGCTAAAAGGTAACCTAACCAAGAATGCACACTTGCTAACAATATTAGGGCATTAAGAATTGACAACACATCACAGATATGATTGTTCACTGCATTTCATGTTACAAAGGATGTCAAATATTCGAGAGGATGATTTCCATTCCAATTTGAGGGGCTAAGAGGGTCAAACCGTAAGGTACCTTGTCAACAGTTTGGATCAGCTGGCATTCAATTTTTAAATACCCATGCGTTCCATCACTGAAGAACTGGACACGGCGCTTATCCACTGAGATACAGACAAAAGCTACAGCAGGAGATGAAAATGGTTCAAGGTACAGAACTAGAATCCTCCATGCGCAACATTAACAGCTAGCTAGCTTTATAACCAGGAGAAAATCTATGTACCAGTTTCCATGTCGGTGAGGCTGCTGAGCCGGTTGCAGATATGCATAAACTTAGCGAGGGGCATGCGGATTATGGCCTCGTGCTGAAATTCCCGGTATTCCGAATGGGGGCGGCACGTCGTTGACACTCACGGTTCAACTTAAAATTCTGAATCACACTACCGTCTGCTTTCATTTCCACGGACCAAAAAAATCAGCACGGGGTCAGGGCAAAGAGCAGCTAACGTAAAAGACGTGTGGGTCCCGAACTTACCAGGCGACTTGAACTTGATGACAACGGCCTCGGCCCCGTCCTGGGCCTCGATGGTGATGATGTCGTCGTTGTTGGCGAAGCTGGAAGCCTTGGCCATGTCGGCGAGGATCAGGCCCATGGAGAGGCCGTCGTTGTTGCAGATGTAGGGATCGAAGGCCTTGGAGCGGAGTTGGAGCACGACAAGCGCGAAGCAGCAGGTGTCCGTTGCTTGGAGCTCAAGACCCGTGCTGGAAAACTCGAAGTTGGCCTTACTGAACAGGCCGCTGAGGCTGAGCACTTCCAGGAGATTCTTGAGGAAGGTCGCCTCCTCCATCCATCCGCTCAAGACCGGGGGACTGTATAGGGGAGGGGCAGGAGGATCTGAAGAATCTGACATCATGTGATATCTTATGTAGCCCATCTTTGCGGTCTTGTGCTCGAACACCGCAGTTAGGTCGGACGAAAGCTTGATTGTCACTTGATCAGACAGGGTAGACACCATGGAGAAGTTCTTCAGGTACCTCAGGTCAAAGGTCAGGGAAATATTTTTTTCCATCTCTATACAGGTAGCTTCATTTGGCTGCATTGATACAAACATGACGCATTAACTAGTGCACATACGCATAAACAGGATCCATTCAACAATTTTCTTAAAATAGTAGTTGAATGGCACAAGATATGAAGATGTTACTCCATTTGATAGAACCAATTGAAATTTATAGAACAAAAAGATGGTAGTCTGCACTGCAGACCTCCACCCAGATCTTACAGTTAAGAAGGAAATAAGCAATAACTAAAAAGCAAACGCCAAATTCAATCCTATTTACCTATACTACCAATGTAATCAACCAAATGAAGAATCATGTTCCGCTTTATGCATATGTAGACAAATTAACAAATCCAGTTATATAGACTAAACTAATACTCCCAACACAGAAGAGCAACATTATTGAGACAAAGACATTCTAAGGCAGTATATGTATGCATGTTCTGCTAATCTAGTGTCTATCTACCAGCCAGGCTAAAAGGTAACCTAACCAAGAATATGCACACTTGCTAACAACATTAGGGCATTAAGAATCGACAACACATCACAGATATGATTGTTCATTGCATTTCATGTTACAGTCACATACAGATGTTCAGAGGATGATACACATTCCAATTTGAGGGGCTAAGAGGGTCAAACCGGTAGGTACCTTGTCATCATTTTGGGTCTGCAGGCAGACAATTGTTGATGACTTGAATTTTCCATCAGTGGAGAAGCTGACACGGTCCTGGTCCACTGAGATACAGACAGCAGCTACAGCAGGAGATGGAAATGGGCGGTGTTTAGATCACCAAAATTTGGGCCAAAATTCATGTAGCATGTCACATCGTATTAATCTGTAGACGCGTTTCGTTTGTTAGTGGTAAATATTATCCTACCATGGCGTAACTAGGCTCAAAAGAATCGCCTCTACAATGTACATCTAAACTGTGCAATTAGTTTATTTTTTTACCTACATTTAGTACTCGATACATGTGCCGGCATTTTGATGTGATAGGGAATCTTCTTTTTGCATAGTGAAATTTGGGGAGGAATTTGAGGCTCTAAACAGGGCCATGGTTCAAGGTACAGAACTAGAATCCTCCATGCGCAACAGTAACAGTTAGCCTTATAAATCACCAGGATAAAATCTATGTACCAGTTTTCCCGTCCCCGGTGTCCCAGAAGCTGCTGAGCTTGTTGCAAAAATTCATAAACTTGGCACGGGGCATGCGGACTATGGCATCGTACAGGTATTCCGGGTTTTCCGAGATGTGGACGGGCATGAAATCAAAATCCAAATCCGAAATCACAGCACCCTCTGTTCATTTCCACAAACCCAAAATCAGCACAGGGTAAGTACAAATAGCAGCTAGCGCAAAAGACATGCGGGTCCCGAACTTACCTGGCGAGTCCAACGAGATGGTAATGATCTTTCTGCCATTCTCGTACTTGATGGTGACGATGTCGTCGTTGCTGCCGAAGCTGAAAGCCTTGGTCATGTCGGCGAGGTTCAGGCGCACGGATAGGTCGTCCATGTCGGCGAGGTTCAGGCGCACGGAGAGGTCGTCCAAGTCGGCGAGGTTCAGGCGCTCGGAGAGGTCGTCGTCGCAGATGTAGGGATCGAAGCCCTTGGAGCGGAGTTGGAGCACAACGAGCGGGAAGTCGCTGGTGTCCGTTGCACGGAGCTCGAGGCCCGTGCTGAAGAACTTGAAGTCGGCAGTAGTGAACAGTTCGCTGAGCACCTCCGAGACATTCTTGAGGAAGGACGCCTTCTTCATCCGCAGCTCCAATACGGTGTTTGTGTCGGAGTCCATGACCCGGCGGCGGCGGCGGCGTAGGGGAAGAGGGCGGAGAGGAACCGCTCCTCTAACATAGCGAGCTACTACGTCCAGCGACGTAGTCCGCCATTGCCCTCCGATGTTGATCCTGCGGCAGCAAGCAAACAGTGAAGGAAGCCATAACAGACCGGCCCATGTAAGTTATTGCGGCCCACGTAGCATCGCTGCTACTTGATGAGGAGAGAAAACTAAGGCACTCCAGGATTCATGTGCCGCCGCCGCCATGCTTTTTCCGGCGAACTCGGCCGGCCATGCAGCTCACTCTCCTCCCGAGGTGGCTTTGTGCTCCCTGGCCGCGCGAAGGACGTGCGTACATGCATCATGCATGTACATGGAACCTGTGACGTCAAACCATGAGATCGAAGTGCTTCCCATCGGAGGAGAGCGGGTCCTTTTCCCGTTCTACTACTCTCGTTCGACGTCTGCAGCATCCACATCGTCATTCCGTAGTAAGTCGAATACAACAGATGCTCGGACTGCACTATGGACCGGCGAAGTCTAGCCCATGACGTCGATGGTGGCCATGGAGCACGAAATGGTGGCCACGGCGTGCGATGTGGCCATGAGCAGCACACCACCATCTCCTCTGTGGCTGGTGAGGTCGCTTGGGACAAGGAGCAGCACGTCGGCATCGTGGTCGGAGATGAGAACCGATGCATGCTGGACTGCGTCACGAAGCAGAGCGTTCCCCGTCGGCCGTGCGGGTTCCGGTGCGCGGACAGGGTGCTCCTGTCGCGCCGCAGGTGCACCACGGCTGTCCCCGCAGGCGCGGACTTGACCACGAAGAGCGCGCCTGAGGCGGCGGCGGCGGCGAGCGACACCATCGCACCCAACGCGCCGCAGCCGAGGCGTGTAGACGCGCGTCCACCGGCCGCTGACCACCGTTGCCATGGCGCTACTCTGCTTATCTCCTTCGCCTCTTTTTCTATGTCGAATCAGTTGGCTCGCGTTCAGGTGATGTGATGGAGGAAACTGGCGCCGCAGTGATGGAGCTGGGACTGCAGGTGCTCGCGTGTGCGTGTTGCTCGACCACGCGCCCGCGGCGGCGGCGGCTGCTGCTCGCGCACGCCCGCGTCGTTGCTCTCGCGCTCCATTGAGTCTTGCGTGCAGGGGCTACAGGCCCGCAGCGCTGCTGCCCTCCCCTCGCGCGCAGGGCTTGGCAGCAGCTGCTCACATGCGACAGCTCTGCTTAGGGAGACGACGGCCAGCAGTAGTTGGCCGACGGGCATCTTAAGGAGAAGTATGCCTTTTGGTTGAAAACACAGCTTGTTAGATATCTACCTTTTGAGGAGAAGTATATGTTCACTGCTTCTGCTAAGGCATACTATACTAGTTTGTTCAGTGCCAAGGTTGTAAGCAGTGTGCTTTGTTGCCAGCAGCAGTTAGCTACTAAGTTGCCATCCAGGTTATTGAATATTACCAATCTCCAATGATATTTATTTGTGTATCTGAGCATTTCCTCTTTGGCAACTAACAATGACTATCTTTCTGTTGCTCCTCCTTGCGCGGAATAGAAGAGAGATTTGTTGCCCATGCTTGCTGGATGGATAGGAGATAGAGGAACTATTGCTCGGCAGAGCAGCTCTTTTAACGCAACATGATCCTTCATCTTTAATATGTATTCTCACTTGCATTTCCTCTTTGGCAACTAACAATAACTATCTTGCTGTTGCTACTCCTTGCGCTGCATAGAAGAGATTTGTTGCTCATTCTTGCTAGATGGATAAGAGATAGAGGAATTACTGCTCGGTAGAGCAACTCTTTTAACGCAACACGATCCCTCATCTTTAATATGTATTCTCACTTGAAGATAATTTGATACAATTAATTTCTGGCCATCAACGTTGTCAACAACACACTGGCCATAAGCGGCAACGCCGCGGACATTTCTAGTACACTACCAGATTTTGCAACCACTAAAATACTGCTCAATAAACCACCAATCGACACCACAAACTCAAGCATAATGATCCACAAAAGCAAGGCTCCACTAAATTCCATAAATACTCTACAGAATTCCAATGAGAAAAATTAAATTCCATAGATACTACACTGAATTCCAGTAAGGAAAATTTAATTCTAGAGGTACTTTTACTGAATTCCAGTTATGAAAAAGACAAAATTAAGCCTACACAACTCAAACATAACCCAATTAACATAATGCTGATCCTATTACAAGAAAAAAAAAAGGTATTAAGAGGTACTCTACTGAGTTCAAGTCAGCTTATTTTATGGATCAAATGAAAACATACAAGGTAAACTTAACTTGCATAAGTCTCACATTGAAGCACTTATACATACCAGAATCATGATGAAAACAAATTCAGCACTTATACAGTGTGCCACACAAGATTAAGATACTCCACAGTAAAAGCACTAGCCACATATTCCATCAAATGACAAGACAAAGAAGTATTCCTAAAGTCATGAAATGAAGGAAAAATGTCTTCAATAGTTACCTGAATAACTCTAGACTGTGGCTAACCGTTGCCTTCTCTTGGAGCTTGAACTCTAACCACTTATCAGGGTTAAGTGCTGAAAACCAAGACAATGTTCCATCAAGAAACAAGTAAACAACACAATAACATAATCCTACTGCTCAACAGATTACACTACAATGTTTTATCCATTTCCATTCACTATCCATGACCTTACATGAAGTTAATACAACTACAAAATATGGACGCCAGAATATCTACATCTTTCACACTGATGAAATTAACACAATTACAGAATAACAACAGATTAGTATACTGAACAGGACAACAAAAAAGAGACAGAATGGAGTATGCATTCAGGTTAAATTCAGTTTTTTTATCAATCCTTCACATTGTAAAATCCAATTTCAGATCATATTCCTTGTCATCCCCAGAGCTCATCTCCTCATCCCTGGATTCCAAGAGGTACTTGCATCTGCTTGGTCAGAGCGTTGTTCAGACACTAACTCTGCTCAGCTAATTTCTGGGAACTTAAAAGGCCTAGAGCCAAGCTCAAACTGTGGGACAGGTCTAAATCAAAACTGGCAGTGCTCATTCAAAATTGCAATATTATCAAAGCTTTTAAGTAATTTATCATAACAATGGTGCCAACTGGTTAACCAGTCTACCTACAAAGCGGCCTATAATATGATGATGAAATTCATAAGTAGACTTCAGAACAGTGTTTGCACTTGACAATGGGTAAGAAAAAAAAAAATGAAATAGGAAGGGAATAGACAAGGTCATAGCAAAATTTGGTACTGCAAAAAATGTGATCTCAAAAGAACTCAGTTGGTGAGCTCTGCAACACTAGGAAATACTGTCTAAAAGGCACAAATTCACAACATGCTGGAATGCTCTTGTCACAACTATAAGCAGGTTTGAGGCTTAGCTGCAAATAAATCAATTGGACTACAGCATGCCTCGTAAATATTTATCTACTATATGCTGGTGCATGTAAGAAATGCTACGAAAGGGACAGTTGCAATATCACAAAGGTGTATGATTCTCCATGCCATCAGTGCAAAGTTCTGTGCCGTTTTATAAGACTCCTAGGACAAATGTAGGTGTGTGGGAGACTAAAGGGCTGTTTGGTTGGAGGGACTGGGCACTAGAGACTAATAGGGACTAAAAATTAGTCCCTAGCCCCTCCCAAGAGTCTATTGGACTAGGGACTAAATGAGACTAAAAATTAGTCCCTGGTCCTCTTGTTTGGTAATTTGGGGACTAAATGGGACTAAAATTTAGTCCCTAGTCCCAAAAAAAAGAAACCAAACAGGGGCCTAATTGGAGTCATCAGAAGTGTTCCAAGAGAGAATGAGAGGTTGCGTTTATATGCATAGAGGACATTTTCCTCATATTTTCCCAACTTTTGAGACCTTAAGGATCATCCACGAAGTGCAGCCCTCAGGCATACATTGAGATACCCTTTCACCCTGATGGCACCGCCATTCAAACTCCTCTTTGCTCTTACAACACTAGGGGTCATGTCATATTTTTGTAAGATGCATAGCCAAACACTTTGATATGAAATTAAACTTTCCTGAGATGTCCAAAACTTTTTAAAAATCTATACCTATTAATAAAGTGAGAAAAATTTCTGCCATATTTTTTTTTTCACCTCTTCTTTTCTTGCCCCTTACGGTGAGAAATTTTCTTCCACTCTCTCGAAGCTTCTCTAATCACGTACGGCACCGTTTCTTTTTATACCTAAACAAATAAGGTAGAAAAGGAAAACCCCACCCGTACTACTACTCTGTTGTAGAGAGGAAAGACTTGTTCACCCGCCATATATATTCCCCCTCTCATCTGCCTGTGTTCGTGCCGTTTGGGTTCAAAGCAAATTCTTGAATCAAATAGGAAAAAGAATCTTAATCTAAATCTACAGTTGTTGTTCCTTTCCCAAACACATATAGACGCCACCCAAATCTTTCTGGGATCTCCTTCCCAAAATCGAATCCAACGTAATACCCGTTCCTTTCCCAAACACATATAGAGGCCACCCAGATCATTCTGGGATCTCCTTCCCAAAATCAAATCCAACGTAATACAAAATTAAGTACAATACAAAACCTATCAAATACCAACAAGACTATAAATACTAGGCATCGCATCTCATGTCACCACTACTCATCAAATCAAGATAAAACAGACTGAATCGAGGCCATCACAAAACGAAACAAATCCCATATGCAAGAATCGATCAAATAGAAATCAGAGACAGATTCCCATTGAGGAAAATCAGACACGTCCAGACAACCAAGGGCGCCCGGGCCGCCGCCTCAAGCCACTAGCCAAGGGCGCCCGCGCCCTCGTCTGCCCATGCGTGCACGGCCAGCTGCACACGCACCTAGCCAAGTCTTTTGTGCACGCCGGACAGGGACAAGCGCGCGCTCATGGTCGATTTTCCCCGGCCGCACGGGTAAGGCTAACATCAAATAAAATAGCTAGGTTTAAGTGAGTGCACAATAATACGTCTCATTGCATATATAGACACATTTGCTATTAGCACAAGTACTGAACTTGCTATTAGCACGAGTATCGGACACGGACACGTACGTCCCCGTGTAACGGGGGCATGTTTTGTTGGCATTATAAAAAAATTTACAAATTATTGGCTGTTGCTGTTCATGGGTCTAAAAACATCACCCATTTAAAAATTTCCTGAGAGGATCATAATTTTGCAATGAAAAAAAAATTAAGGCCAAGGCCATGTTTGTTGATCACAGAACAAAGGAGAATTGGAAGAGATTGAGGGGGGCTAAAACCACTACAAGTCGAAATGCCCCTCAACCCCCTGCAATCCCTTTGATTTTTGTGATCAAACGAACAGGCCAAAAGGGATTTCGCAATGATTTAGGCCCTAAGGTGTGATTAGCTAGCGAGACCCAGGAGGCACGAAGTGGCAGCTTAGCGCCGGTAATATTTTTTTTTTTTTTCTCATCAGAACTCTAGCAAGTCGCAACACAATAACACAGCATTCATCGGTGCTAGCCGCCACACGCATCCCCTGTCATCGATAAACTTAGGCACAAAACCTAACGAACAAAATCAGACCGGGATGAATCGCGTAACCATACCACGCCGGAAATTGGCAGAATCAAAACTGAATGCCGAACGTGAACCAGATTGTGATGGCAATGGATCGGGGTGCGAGGTACTCACTGAGTAACTCTGCTCTTCTCCTGCTATTGCTTGCAGCTTACCACCCATCTGTCGTCATCTCCGCTCGCCGTCCTTCGCCGCCGGGCGCCTGCCTTTGCAGGTGGGGATGGGCTGAAAGAAGATGAGAGGGAGCCATGGACAGAGAAGGAAAATGCTTTTATGGCCCGAACTGCACAGAAAAATGGGCCAAGCCCATTCGAAACTTTACAAGTATAAAGCCCATGGGTCAAATGACGTCGGCCACTGCTTCTAAACTTTGTACGGAAGTTTCCATCTGGCACACTTCGCTGGGAAAAAGAAAAACTATTGATGATTTTTTTAAAAAAAACTATTGACGGTGCCACATACAATTCTCTTTTTTTTTAAAAAAAAGAAATCTATTTGTTTGGATTGCATCGTAGTGTCTGGTGAAGCTGCATAATACATTGTTTTGATAGTTGATCCTCTCTGACATATTCCAAATGAAATGGCATTATCAAAATGAATGTAGTGGCTCAAAATATACACATATCCAAATAATTCAACAGGGACTGAGTTAAAACTTAGCACTATATCATGGTCCAATCAAATAATAAGATATTTAAAAATATATATGCATGAATTAAATACATGTGCATATTATAATCGCTAAACTTAAAGCAAGCACAAGCTGGGGTATACCTCTGCTAAAGAAGTACAAACTTATATTTAGAAGAGACGTGCATGAGCCTCTATGGCAATGAACTCATGCTGTGCTGCATAAAGAAGTAAAGTCATGTGCACTAAACTTATAACATGTATCCCTCCACGGCTACAAAATTGAACATTTCTTGTTCTTTTTTGTACTTTATAATGTAATATTGTTAATGTTTTTATGTTGGAACTTTTAATTAGAGATTTTCTCCTTGACACGTTAATTAATTACATAATTTTTATGTGAAAATAAGAGTTATGGAAGCATGGACTCCTAAAACAAGCTCTTTAGTTTACTTTTGTCCGAATTAAATTTAACACAAAAAAACAATTTTATCTCTGCTGTTGTGGAGACATGTCATCTGTCATCTCCAACCATTTCCCTGTCATTACCTACGAGTAGGAAGAGAGTCGTCCGTAAACAACAGAGATAGATAGCTGAGGAGTTGAAGCTAAAGACCGATAAGTTTTGAGGAGCATCTGGAAAAGCAAGTTTATGAGAACTCCTCTCGCAGTACAGGATTGGGCTGGCCTAGAGGGGAGGCTGGCGCGCCCACGTGGCGGGTGCCGCCGCTGCCTCCACCTCTCCCGCTCTCCACTTTATCGCCGAATCGTATTAGGATTAGGACTTTTGTGTGAAGTAGATATTCTCAATCTATAAGAGAGTCTCATATTAGAAAAAGAATAAGAGATTGCTTGTAAAAGGTATTCCGAAATATAAGGAAACCTTCGAGAGATTGATTGAGATACAAGTCTCATAGAAGGGCTATATAAACAATGGAGATGTAATCTTTTATGGGCAAGCAATAAAGGAAAATATTCCAGCTCTTTGCTCTCTAGCCCCCTGCGTGGCCGCCTCCTCCCCCTGCCGCCGCGCCACCTCCTCCCCCAAGACGCGCTGCTGCCCTAGGGCAGCCTCCCCCCACGCGCCACCGGCGGCCGCCATCGCCACCGCCCGCCCTTCCCGAGCTTGGTTGTGACAACTCCTTATTACATAATAACTTTATAATAACCATCTTTTCATGTGCATGCATCTATATGATAAAACATTTAAGGAGTTCTCATAAACTTGATGGTGATTTTTGGTCTTTTTTAGTTGTAGAAAACAGTTTTGTTTTAGACTTTAATATTAATTGTCTCTGATCAACATGGATTAAGATACTCTATTAGTTAGATTCTTTTCATACATGTAGAAACATGAATTATATCGTTGAACTGCGGCAAGCCAGTTTAGTAGAGCTGTTCATGCTTTAAATTCTCTGTGGCAAGTGATTCTCTGATTGAAAATGATACCTTATTATAATTTTCCTAGGTAAACTCGGTGCATATAGTGATTCTGGGTGGCCAAGGGGATGGGCGATGACGGCTAGTAATGATAGCGATCTTGGTGTGTTTGTATGATCAAGGATTAAGATACTCTTTTTAGTTAGGTTCTTTCCATACCATGGAAACATTGATTATATGTATTGACTTTTTAAATGAACGATATGTTTCAATCCGGCCTCTATATCCACAAGTGGATATATATAGCAAAAACATTACAAGACTTCTTAGACTCTAAATCTCAGATGAAGGATTACATAAAACAAGAAAAAGCTAAAAAAACAAAGCAAGAAAACTAAAGACTAAGCTTCAATCTTCTTCTTCACTCCCGCTCTAATATTGCAGCAACTTCGCACAAACACCAATCCATCACATCACACGTCTACTTAAAAACTTCGCACAAACACCAATCCATCACATCACACGTCTACTTAAAAACTTAATGTTCGGATCATCTATTGCATGTCAGCTCCCTTCATCCCTGTACAAAGGTTAAGATTGCCCTCGCAAGGACTCCAGAGCGACGCCCCAGTAGGAAGGAAACATCAAGATGCCGCCGCCGCCTAAACCAACATCAGTCCTTCGGTTTTCATCTAGAGGAATCCTTGGAGGTTGAGATTCTCACAGCAACACCCTCGAGAAGGAGAACAATGCACCATAGCACCGTCGTTGTCGGCACCAGTCGAAGACCGAGCAAGATTTTCATTCGAGAACCATGGCCAGCACTGTGACCACCGGAGACCGTTAGTCTAGGCCACTGCAGTGCACCGACCGCCACCATGACGCACAGTCAACAAGATGCACGGCCAGCCAGAGGCAGTAGTGCCATCGCCGAGGGCGTGGAACCGGGTGGAGGGAGGTGGATCTTGCCACCAAGAAAGTACCGAGTGATTGGACTGATTATATATATTGATGAATTACTAATAATAAGATAGTTGATATATGGGGCTAGGACTGTGGCTCCCTGCCTCCTTAGCTTGGACATTATCCTCAATTTGAAAAGTTTTTTTAGGAAAAACATGAAAGGCCTCGACCCCTACTGAAATTATTATTTAAAAAAAAAAAAAGACAAGAAAAAAAGTAAAATTAAAACAGAAAAAATAAAAACACAGAGGCAGCTCGAGAAACGCAAACAGAGGGAGATGCAGGGAACACACTAGAGGGATCATGGGTACAATGGAGGATTGTTTGTTTTTTTAGTTTCCGCGTAGTTTGGTAACCTCATGAGCAATATGATAAACAATCCGTCCACGATGCCAAACATTTGGATGGTGACGATTTCAATGACTTGACTGAGTTCCGACGCCAGCACCCAACCTTAAATAATAATATTACAAAACCCCGTACGCCTGTATATTCTTTAAAGCAAGAAAGACATATCTCACTACGTGTACCTCTCGTGCCATTTGGAAGAATCTAACTAAAAAAGAGAGAGAGAGCACCAACATTGTGGCGCAACAGTTGGCCGGCACAGCATTCTCCGAAGAACTCACGTTTAATCCTCTACTAGCACTAGCAGGAACAATAAAATGCGACTTTCAAAGCACAACTTCTTTCGCAAAGAGAAAAAAATGTGGAGCAAATAATCTTGCTCCGGCCTACTTTGAAAATCAAAGCAGTGCTGTTAAAAGTTTGAGCCGCGTACAGCATCGAGAGCGGCTCTCTTGGATGGTTTCTGTTGGCCTGATTGATGGTGAAGAAGGCTTTGGCGATCGAGTGCCTAGATAAGATGACCATTGGTCACAGGCTCGCATCATCACCTAGGCCAGCAAATATAATCCCGCTGCGGACAGGCGATAGAACAAGATACATTTCGTGGTCAGAAGTTGTTAAACGTCCCAGCACCAACCGTATATAAAAACAATTACGTCAGTGCTTTGGCTGTCGACAGATTTATTGGCCACAGCAAATTCACTTCATTCTGCTCCCATTTGTTGGCATACACTACCTTGGTTCAATTCAAGACCCAGGCAACATTTAGGTTGTCATTAACAATATATAAGCTACCACTAGATCCAAGTTATCTAACGTGAAGAAGAGAGACAAACAACATTTATATCGTATTGTGAGAGATGGGCATTGTGAAACGTGTGAAACTATGTGACTATGTCTTGACTCGGTGTTGTAGTCTCTCTTGTTCTGCAAAATTCAGCGAATATACAATTGACTATCAGGTACCCCTGTGCTTGTCACAGGCCAGCAAGGAGGAATTACAGCGCGTCATATTATTACACATGGAACAAAAAATCAGTAACATTAGTTACATATGGGTTGTCATATGAGATAGGATAATATTAGCATAGTACAGAGCTGTTTCAATTGGACATGGATACTCATTTCGCCATGGGCGAAAGAACTTTAAATGTTCGGCAAAGCCGTGCATCTGGCGAGGGACGGTTGAGGCTGAATACGGACATAAAAGATGAGTTGCTCGTGGAAGAAGACAATGCAACACTGAGGACCTTGAACTGTGTAGGCAGACAGAAAAGTTTCTAGTTAGGTTTTTTTATAAAATGTCAGTATACATTCGCAATTTGAAGAACAATAGGTGGAAACAAAAACATAATTAGTAAATATGGTTTGGTGCTTATCGCCAGGCATTGCAACCTGTTTAGTATGAGCAAAATGTAGGTTCTTGTTTTTAGCATCACTCTCCCAAAGGTAAAGAAGCAATAGAGCATGTAATAATCTATCACCATTTAGTACTGTTTCTGGGTGTACATAATGCAGCAAAAGTTTTTTTTTTTTTTTTTTTTTTTTTTTTTAATACAGGGGTAGTACTGAACTCATACTGAATTGTTACCTTATAAGCAGGGGAACCATTTAGTATCCTGTGTTATGGCGAAAGGGGGGCCATTTAGTTTCCTTGTGGACATAGCAGATAGCCGGTGTAGTGGTTACATGAGGATACTATGCACCATGGACTAAACCTGAAACAGTAAAACCAGAGTTAGAGTATAACAAATTAAAGATGATTCATGGTAAAGAAAACTAAGGGTAGAGAGAAGAGCTGGGCAACTTAAGTACATCATCAATTAGCAGGTATGTGAGGGGTGCAAGGCTGCAAAGAGACGACAGAGCAATAGCTGCTACTTGTGTTCAGTTTAGTAGTGCAATGTAAACTTAGCGATAAGCTTTCAGAACCCGATTTGTGAACTTTCAGGCTAATTCATATTAATTAATCAAATCAATCAGGTGGTGGGATTCTATCCTCTCCCGTAGACTTATAAAAAAAGCAGCTATCCTCGTGGCCAGGAAGCCAGAATTATAGCATTGTACTTAGAAAAAATTAGTAACATTAGTTATAGATGGGTTCTGATTCGGTAGGATAGTGTTGGCATAGTACAGAGCAAGTTTGATATGTAAGAAAATTCCTAAACTAAAGGCTTCTACGGCTGCGGACTTGCACCAGGAAAACCGAATGGAAGACTATTTCATCAATCGAGAGAGGCAATTGGAATATTGTTCATGTGCTCTGGAAATGCACTCTCTTTGTACTGAAAACAGAGGGTATCAACTGAAGACAGAAGCTATTTTAAACAGAGTCAAACACCTGATATCAGCCTTAGGAAGACCATGGTTACCTACCAGCAAGAGCTGCAACGTCGTTAATATATAGCAATGAATTTAGACCTTGCGATTAAAAATAATGAGTGGCAAAGCCGCAAAAGCAATCAGAATATGCATAGAACAAAGACAGAAAGTAGTTGCAGAAGATCCTAAAAGGAACGTAAGCAAAAGGCTCACATGCAGACACAAACACTTAGCTCAATTAAATTGACTCTGACCCATTAATCTTTTGTGCGGCTTCCCCAACAGGCACCTAAATTCTATATGCATTTGAACTTGCTGCGTACTTCACAAAATATATTGAATGGTAAACCTAGGTATTAGCCAGCCTATCGAAATCTGAATTAAAACTAAGCAAGAGCTTTCATATGAAATGTGAACACCTAGCCCAGCAAGATTGATTGTAACCCACCTATTTCTGAGTCTATTCTTCAGATCGAATCGCTATGCAAAGCCAGTCATGACTGATCTCAGAATATTATATAGCATGCCGGCGGGAGGCAGACGTGGCCGTCATTACAGCAGGAGTGCGCGAGGACGAAGCGCCGCGAGGTAGGTGGCTGGAGGGAATCTTTTTGCTAATTTAACAGTTTTTTTAAACTAATTACAAGATTAATACGGGTTGATTTCTTTTTTCAAGAATAGCACATTTGGAGGCGCCTTTGCCAAAGGCGCCTCAATTCCACACTAAGGCGCCATGCATGGCGGCGCCTCAAGGTGTCGCCACGGTGTCGGCCGCCCCCAGCGCGAGCGAGCCGACGTGGCTGGTCTTGAGGCGCCACATGCAAAGGCGCCTCGAGCCCCTCCTTGAGGCGCCATTGGCAAAAGCGCCTCAAGGGCATCTAGCAGGCAGCGGCCGGCTTCCTCAACCCCAACCTCCCTCACTCTCTGCCCCGGCCGCCCAGCGGAAGAAGGCGAAGGGAGGGCGACGCCGCCGCCCGATTTGGCCTCCCGGCGGCTTCCCCTTCGAATCCTCCTCCATCCTTTGCTCCGGTGAAGGTATTGCTCCTCTCTTCCTTCATTTTCACGGTGGATTGAGGATGGTGGGTTGGTGGCTAGGGTTTGGTTGAAGAATGTTTTTGGTTGAGCTATGGGGATTTATATTTAGGAGAATTAGATTAGTTCCTTGTGGATTCAAGGTTTAGTTTCATATTTGTTTAGTTCCATTTGGATTTACAAGTTAGGGTTAGTGATTTTTAGTGGTGCACCATATGATTAATTAATTTATTTATTGTTTGGGGTGTATGGTTACTTTGCTAAATTGTCACCAATTTTTTGTTACTAGCATGGAGTATGACTATCGCAAATTGAAGTGGGGACGAAAAGGTCGTCCTCCCGAATTGCACCCGATAGGTCTTGCAAGGATGCCGACGTCCCTCCGGAACTCCCGGTCCCTAGCCGTGATTGTGGTTTGCGGGCCGTTGTTTCCCCGCGCCCAGGGCCGGAGACAAATTGACGCGTTGCTTCTACGAGTGCGGCTCATATGCTTGTAAGTATTTGTCGATATTGTCGGTTTTCTTTTGTTACTATAGGCTAAGTACCAAGTTTGATGAAATTATGTTTTGTAGGAGGACATTGAAAGGTGCTTCTTTTTCCAAAGGGATTGACGGGCCCGATAAGTTTGACCCAAGGTACCTCATGTTCAAAAACGAGTACAACTACCGAATTGCACATGAGCGCTTCAAGCGATGGGTTCCACCTCCCCTAACCCTCCACCAATGAGTGATTTCAACAAGGAGTACTGGACAAATCGACGACTAGAATCGCCGCCACGATGCCATTGCGGAGATTATCTTTGTGGTAGACAAATGGGATGAGTTTTCGTGTGGGAACAAGAGCGACCGGAATCCCCTGGATTGCGGTGTCATTTCGAGAGAGCACCTATGGGGTCCCAAGTCTCTTTGGCCTGATCCAGAAACAGACAAGAAGAGGAAGAGGGTAATAAAGCCTAGGGAGTACGAACATGTGTTATGCAAATGTGGTGTTAAAGCGAACTACGGTCTTGTTCCTTCGGAGCTTGGCATAGGCTACTGGTGCGGGCATATGGACGACTATGTTGAGGTTGGCTGCTTACCCCTGCATCTGACAATGACATCACACAATATTTTCGCTAACACTTGTTGATTTCTTATCTTTAACAGAGCACCGGGAAATGCAAGTGGGAGAGTTACGAGGGAGAGGAAAAGGTGAAGCAGCAGATCTCGGCTCATAAAGCCATGGACCAGAAGATGCGTTGGGGTAGTCAGCTTGTTGACTCGTACCTTGTCACGCGCAGACGTGAGCAAAATAGGGTTGCCTGCGAGATGGGTGTGAAAAGCCGAGAGAATTTGGACCATGAAAGAAGAAAAAAAAAGAAGGAAGAGGAAGATGCATTGTACTTGGAAAGGAAGGAGGTGGAACAAGAGTACAAGGCCATCAAAGACCTTGAGGATGGTCTACGTTTGAGTAAGTGTTGAAATAGCACAATCCTAATGATATGCTCTCTCATTTTAAATTATGTGGAATCATATTTGAATGTTTTTGTTCACAGAGATTAGAGGACCGTGTGGTTTCGTTGTGGACGAGTACGAGCGGCGCACATTCAGAGTGTGGTGGAGGAAGCACAAAAGGAGGCCGCTGAAGAAATTGTCAAACGCGTCGCCGAAGCGGAGGCTGAGTTGAACAACAAGGAGGCCCAAAACATGGATGATGACGGTGACTTTTCAAGATTGAACGAGCTCATCGCCCTCACCGAGGCTGGGTTGAAAGAACCCGAGCAAGAGGCATCAAGTGCCCATGTGGTGTTCCGACCAACTACGGCCTTACTCTTGCGAGTGGGGAATAGGATATTTTTGTGGCCATATGGTGGATTATGATGAGGTTGGTTGCTTCATGCATTGTAGGCAATATCATGCCTTATGTTCCTTAACTTTCCCTGATTGAATAGGATATTTTTGTGGCCATATGGTGGATTATGATGAGGTTAGGTGCCATCAACTAGAACAACGGGCCGACAATATTGAAATGCATGTTCCGTCTGTGCAAAGGACCAGAACACACGTTTCAACACATGCCTCACTTTCCCTGATTCTGATCGGTAAGTGATACCGCCGGTGTCTCTGAACCATTTCAGCCCGGGTTGTAGTACCTCATTGCACATAATATTCTAGGAACCCCATTTGTGCGCTTCTTGCCACCGTACCCCATCGAATCTGCAATGCAATGCGCTTAGCACGCCAAACCTTCCCATAAAGGGGCGTATCTTGAGTAAATCCGACTATTGGATGGATCAAGGGCGATATTAAAACATCGTTGTTGTCATCAACAAGACCCAATATCGCGACGGGCAAGGTATGCGTGCCGTGAGTTGAGGATGCTTCTCATTTGACTTGTTATCGGCACATGTGTGGGGTTGCACCACTCGAGTGATCTTCCACTTGCCATCTACCTTCTTCCGAGCATTTACCCTCCACATACAACCGTTTTCGATGCGGTTTTTGCATTCCACATAGTACATCACCTCCTTGTCAGAATGAGTGACCTTGTACGGCCTGTGGTTGTGGACAACATAGTTTTGCATAAACAACTTTAGCTCGGGTAATGTCTTGAAAAGCATCCCCTTAGAAAGGATAACATTCTCATGATTGTGTACGGACCGCTGCACAACTCTAGGCGGTGTCACGAGGCGCCATATCGGTCATGCTAACGTCCCCGTAGTTGGGAACGCCTCTAAAAGGTACGCCCATCGACCGCAACCGCATCAACTCGTCTGCGTAATGCGGATCCGGTGGAACATAGGGCTGTGCTTCGCTGAAACGAACAAAGGAACCGGGAGGCGGAACATCCGCATCCTCTTCTCTAGTTAGTCTTCCTTGCACTGGCATTGCATGAAGTTCTTCGATCGGTAATCCTGTTGGCACAGAGTGAACAGGAGGGGACATCCTCTCCTCCTCATAATCATCCTCGGACTCGGACTCACTTTGCCTACCAAATCATCGATCCTCTCCTCCTCCCGTACCTCCTCCTCCCGCTCGAAATCATCCACATCGTAGGTATCGTCGCAAAACACGGTGATCTAATCTCTGGATGATCCTGTGTCAAATGACCGTCCAATTGTGTATCTTCCTCCATTGCCTCGGGACCGCCTCCATGAAAATCGAGTAAGGGCCGTCATCGTCATCCTGATCATCAGCTATACATCTCTCCACCACCACCTTAGGCATTTTACAATTGCAACCTTGTAGGACCCGGTTGTAGCGGGTCCATGAGCCGAGTCAAGCAAGGGCATCATGACATAGCGCGGCCTAGTGGACCCCTGCATCGAACCTCCCACTAAGCGCGACCTCCACACCAAACTTACGTTTCAATCGTAGCAAAAGAGCATCGTAGCTAGGAGGTTCGTCAAACATCTCCAAATCCTCCTCCATGCCATCAAACATACAAGCCTCTTTACTTACGAGTACCTCGAAGTAAAAGACACACGGACAAAACAATCCATCTACAAAACCATATGACCGGTTCATCGGGGGAGGCGAAACGCGACAAACTAACAACCCTAAGTGTAATGCCTAAATATTGCAACTAAGTATCATAACTACCTCCTAGAATAAATAAATAAAACTACCTACAAGGTCTAACACCAAATCGCTAAACCTAACTCACTAGAACTACCTATATGGTCCGAAACTAATCTAAACATTATAGCTACACATAATTGCAATGTCATTTACACTAGAAAAAAAAAATGAGAAGAGGTTTACCTTGCAATGTCTCGTAAATTTGGAGATGGAGGTAGGGCCTCCGGCTCCAATGGCGGCTGCCGGCGTGGCGGCCGCCGGGCTCAGTGATGGAGGCCCCGCCGGCGGCGGCAATGGCGGCGGCGAATCGGGGGGCGGGGCCTCCGGGGCTTGCGGCGGGCGGTCGGGCGGCACCCGTCGGGTCTCGGGGCGGCGGCGGAGGCGGGTACGGCGGCGGCGGCGGCGGCGGCAGCGGGCGGCGGCGGCGGCGCGCCCCAAACCCTAACCCTAAGCACGGCGTCGGCGCGAGAAGAGACCCGGAGGGGAGGAAGGGAGCCGCGGCGCTGGGTGAAGCGGGCTTCGGGCGCCTTTGCCACCGGCGCTGGCGAACTGGCGCCTTTGCCAATGGCGCCTCAAGGCTAGCCACGTCGGCGGCCAGCGGCGCGGTGACACCGTGGCGGACTTGAGGTGCCGCCATGCATGGCGCCTCGGTGTAATTGAGGCGCCTTTGGCAAAGGCGCCTCAAATGTGCTATTCTCGGAAAAAGAAATCAATCCGTATTAATCTTGTAATTAGTTTAAAAAAACTGTCAAATTAGCAAAAGATTCGTTGGAGGCGGGCCGGCGTTGTTGCGTGGCCACGGCGCGGTCTGTGGCGTGGCACGGCGGCGCCGTTGCGGGCCGCGCCGTGTGTCCGGGGATAGCGCGGCGAGGGCGCTCCGGCATGGGGTCATCATCACTAGTGAGTAGTGACCAACTCGGTGGGAGCGGCGAGGATTAGTTTTATTAGTTCGGGTTTCTTTGTTCTAATTAGGTTATTATTAGTGGTGCTTCCTCTCGCAACCAGGTGCCGGAATCTATTGACCACATCATATCATAGCATCCTGCTCCTTCTCCGAGGCAGATATGGTGGACAATGCTGGCGGTGCTTGGAGCAGATTCTTCTCAGGTTGGGGACGCCACGCTGATTGAGTGGTGGGATCGCTGGCGGCAAAGATGGCATGGAGACATGAGAAAAGGAGCCGACACCCTATTCATGCTTGGGGTCCGGCTCATTTGGAAGGAAAGGAATGTCGATGCTTCGGAATGAGGCCACCACTACCAACCATCTACTCTCCCTCGTCAAGTGCACCGACCTATGGATCGAAGCCGCGAAGACGCAAACCGAAGTTGTCTCGTTCGCGGCGAGTAATCGCCAGAGAGAACCAAACTGTGAGGAAACGCTTATTGTAAATCCTTTATTTCCTCATGTCCGCGTTTAGCGTGATGTAAACAAACCCTCTAATTAAATACAATGATGCGCAAAACCTTTTGCGTATTTGAGAAAAAAAAAATTAACATATTTATTTTTAAATTACTAATTATCGGGGCAAAATTAGTATTAGTGCATATTTCCTCAATCCCAAATTATAAGGCATTCTAAGAATCTTGGAGAGTCAAACTATCTTATGTTTGACCAAGTTTATATGATAAGATACTAATCTTGTTGAGACACTGATCAGGTTTTGCTTGTGTCATGCTTTAATTAACAAGCCATGCATCCTAAAGTGAATCTTTGTTTTTTATTATTTATTTTGTGTCCTATGTCACCAATGTAGTTTGGCAATATCTCTAGAAAAAAACGTATTTGCTTATTAGAAACAGTTGCAACTCTGTTTTATGATAATTTGTAGAGGCTAATAAGCAAGGGAATCTATTGAGATATTGCCAAACTTGCAATGGATTCAGTCTAGATCCCCCTCACTCTTTGCGTCATGCCTCAAGTCACTCGTCTGCCCCGGCCTATTTGGCCATACATGTCCAGCAGCAACAACGTCCATTTGTCTGGAGTCATTAGCATAAAATTGAGGTTGACGGTTCTTATGTAAAGGCCGGGTGCCAGCAGCTGATTCACATCGCTGTACGTGTTGAATCATCCTAAGGCTCGCGGCCGGAGAGCGCGCATGCCGTCGTCCTAGCGGCCGTGAGCTTATCTCAATAGTGTTGCATGTTGCACTTAGAAGTTTTAAAATTTTTTGAAACTTTACACACCAATAGTACTACACTAGATGTGCACTATACCAAAATTTGAGATTCAAACAACTTTTGTAAAAATTCATATGAAAAAAACAAATTTCATCCATCCTTCCATTTTGTCCTCTAGTGGCTAAAATTTGTTTTTTTTCATATGAATTTTTACAAAAAAAGTTGTTTGAATCTCAAATTTTGAGACAATGTACATCTAGTTTAGTACTATTGGTGTGTAAAGTTTCAAAAAATTTTAAAACTTCTAAAAATGCACACGCAAAGCTATTAAGATAAAACTCAGCGGCCCAGCCAGCCGACGGCCGTGCATTCCACCTCGCGGCCGTCCGGCAGGCCGTCCCATCCCTAACTCCAAAGCATTTGGCACCATCTCGAGTTTTTTTGGCATCATCAGGAGCTGCACCCGAGGACTCCTGCCCTTTTATCAAACTCATCGCCACCACTTGCCTCGCTCTTTGGCATGGATGACTTCTCCTTCTCCCGCTCCGGCACGCACCAGCCGCGCGGCCGGCAGCGCAGTCCGTTCTCCACCAGGGACAACTCCGTCGCCACCTCCTTCGCCGGCGGCGCCGGTACGCCTCGTGGGATCCTGCGTCGCCGTGGCGGTGGCGTCGGCCTGGACGACACGTCGTGGCAGACCTCCGTGTCATGGCAGCCGGACACGTCGTGGGCGCAGCCACACGGCCTCGGCGCCGCGGTCGGGCCATGGGCGCCTGCCGGGTCGGACGCCGCCTCACGCCGCGGGCCGGCGCTGTTCCGCCGCACCGCCAGGGACTACTACCTGTCCAAACGCTCAGCCAGGCTCATGTACCGCGACCGCTCGTCCCGGTCCGCGGCGGCGGCGTCGCGGTCCCGGTCCCTTGCTGCTGCTGCTTCTGCTTCTGCCGCCCCCGGCGGCAACAAGCGGCTGGAGCTTCAGAGCGTCGTGACCGACGCCAGCCGCGCCATCGTCGTCGCGCCCAACACCTCTTTTGCTAGCAACGACGACATCATCAGCACCGCCACCACCACCACCCGCACCCGAGGTGGAGCCATGGTGAAGTACAGCGACACGTACATGTCCCGTGAAGTCTCCTTCTCGCGCGACAACCACGACAAGCTCTACGTTCCGGCGCGGCGGGAGCGCGACAACCCGAGCTTTGGCTACGACGTCAGCGTCACGTCCTACAGCCGGAGCCAGTACTACGACGACGGTGAGGACGAGGACGAATACGACGACGAGTTCGACCTGGACGACGACGGCGAGATCGAGGTGAGGATCGGCAAGCCTGTCAGCATCGCCGGGCTCTTCAAGTACTCGGCGCCGCTCGACGTCCTCCTGCTCGTTCTCGGGTGCGTCGGCGCCATGATCAACGGTGGATCTTTGCCATGGTACTCGTACCTCTTTGGGAATTTCATCAACAAGGTTGTCAACAGCGACAAGTCGCAGATGATGAAAGACGTCAAGCAGGTAATATATGCTGATCGATCATGCTAGCTGAATTTGTAAAATTCAACTTCTATTTACACTAGTGCCTTTCTGGATACAATGCAGATCAGCTTTTACATGTTGTTCCTTGCTGCCGCTGTTGTCATAGGAGCGTATCTTGGTAAGAAGTCATGCACGAGTGTGTTCAATCAATGAATTCTTGGCATTCATCCCCTGATAAGTGATGATCGATGTGATGAGCGTACTGGCAGAGATCATGTGCTGGAGGATGATCGGCGAGAGGTCGGCGCTGCGTATGCGACGGGAGTACCTCAAGGCGGTGCTGCGGCAAGAGATCGGCTTCTTCGACACGGAGGTGAGCACCGGCGAGGTGATGCAGAGCATCTCCAGCGATGTCGCCCAAATCCAGGACGTGATGGGAGACAAGATGGCCGGATTCGTGCACCATGTCTTCACCTTCATCTTCGGCTACGTGGTGGGCTTCATCAAGTCATGGAAGATTGCGCTCGCCGTGTTCGCCGCGACGCCGGTGATGATGACGTGCGGCCTCGCCTACAAGGCCATCTACGGCGGCCTCACCGCCAAGGACGAGGCGTCGTACAAGCGCGCCGGCAGCGTGGCGCAGCAGGCCATCAGCTCCGTCCGGACGGTGCTCTCCTTCGTCATGGAGGACCGGCTGGCCGACAGGTACGCCGAGTGGCTCAACCGGGCGGCGCCCATCGGCATCAAGCTCGGCTTCGCCAAGGGCGCCGGCATGGGGGTCATCTACCTCGTCACCTACTCGCAGTGGGCGCTGGCGCTGTGGCTCGGCTCGCGCCTCGTCGCCAGCGGCGACATCAAGGGCGGCGACGCCATCGCCTGCTTCTTCGGCGTCATGGTCGGGGGCAGAGGCCTGGCGCTGTCGCTGTCCTACTTGGCGCAGTTCGCGCAGGGCCGGGTGGCGGCGGGCCGGGTGTTCGAGATCGTCGACCGCGCGCCGGACATCGACGCCTACGGCGGCGCCGGCCGGTCGCTGTCGTCGGTGCGGGGGCGCATCGAGTTCAAGGACGTGGAGTTCGCGTACCCGTCGCGGCCGGAGGCCATGATCCTGTACAACCTGAACCTGACCATCCCGGCGGGCAAGATGCTGGCGCTCGTCGGCGTCAGCGGCGGGGGCAAGTCCACCATGTTCGCGCTGCTCGAGAGGTTCTACGACCCAACGCGCGGGAACATCACGCTCGACGGCCAGGACCTGTCGTCGCTCAACCTCCGGTGGCTGCGCTCCCAGATGGGGGCTCGTCGGGCAGGAGCCCGTCCTGTTCGCGACCTCCATCGTGGAGAACGTGATGATGGGGAAGGAGGGGGCGACGAGGCAGGAGGCCATCGCCGCCTGCGCCAAGGCCAACGCGCACACCTTCATCCTGGGCCTGCCGGACGGCTACGACACGCAGGTCGGCGACCGCGGGACGCAGCTGTCGGGGGACAGAAGCAGCGCATCGCGCTCGCGCGCGCCATCATCCGGGAGCCGCGCATCCTGCTGCTCGACGAGCCCACCAGCGCCCTGGACGCCGAGTCCGAGGCCGTCGTGCAGCAGTCCATCGAGCGACTCGCCGTCGGCCGCACCGTCGTCGTCATCGCGCACCGCCTCGCCACCGTCCGCAACGCCGACACCATCGCCGTGCTCGACCGCGGGGCCGTCGTCGAGTCCGGCCGCCACGACGACCTCGTCGCTCGGGGCGGCCCGTACGCCGCGCTCATCAAGCTCGCGTCGTCGGACAGCGGCAGGTCCTCGTCGGACGACGCACCTCCCAGCAACAAACTACCTGCCGCCGCCGGCGGCGCGACGGCGTACACCAGCTTCACCGACGACTCCGGCGTCTACGACGACGACATGCTGTCGTCCGTGTCCAGGTCAAGGTACGGCGGCGGCGGCGCTCGTCGGACGTTCCCCGAGAAGATGGCCGCGAAATTAAGCAGAGCAAGCACGACGCCGCCGCCAGCGATAGCAAGGTGAGCGTGTCGGAGATCTGGAAGCTGCAGCGGCAGGAAGGCCCGCTGCTGATCCTGGGCTTCCTGATGGGCATCAACGCCGGCGCCATCTTCTCTGTGTTCCCGCTGCTGCTGGGGCAAGCCGTGGAGGTCTACTTCGACGCGGACACCTCCAAGATGAAGCGGCAGGTGGGCGCGCTGGCCATGGCCGTGGTCGGGCTCGGCGTGGCGTGCATCCTGACCATGACGGGGCAGCAGGGGCTGTGCGGGTGGGCGGGCGCCCGGCTGACGACGCGCGTCCGGGACCGCCTGTTCCGCGCCATCATGCGGCAGGAGCCGGCGTGGTTCGACGAGGAAGACAACGCCATGGGCATCCTGGTGACGCGCCTGGCGCGCGACGCCGTCGCGTTCCGGTCCATGTTCGGGGACAGGTACGCCGTGCTCCTCATGGCCGTGGGCTCCGCCGGCGTCGGGCTCGGCATATGCTTCGCGCTGGACTGGCGGCTCACGCTCGTGGCCATGGGATGCACGCCCCTGACGCTCGGCGCCAGCTACATAAACCTGCTCATCAACGTCGGGGCCAAGACGGACGACGGCGCGTACGCGCGTGCCAGCAGCATCGCCGCCGGCGCCGTGTCGAACGTGCGCACGGTGGCCACGCTCTGCGCGCAGGGGGAACATCGTCGCCACCTTCAACCGGGCGCTGGACGGGCCCGTGTCCAAGGCTCGTCGGAGGGCGCAGGTCATGGGCGTCATCCTCGGCCTCTCCCAGGGCGCCATGTACGGCGCCTACACGGTGACGCTCTGGGCCGGCGCGCTCTTCATCAAGAGAGACCTGTCCAAGTTCGGCGACGTGTCCAAGATCTTCCTCATCCTCGTGCTGAGCTCCTTCTCCGTGGGCCAGCTGGCCGGCCTGGCCCCCGACACGTCCGGCGCGCCGGTGGCCATCGCCGGCATACTCTCCATACTGAAGCGGCGTCCGGCGATCAGCGACAACAACGACGGCAAGAGGGGGCGAGCGATCAAGGACGGGAATCCCCTCGACGTGGAGCTGAAGCGAGTGGTGTTCGCGTACCCGTCGCGGCCGGAGGTGAGGGTGCTGGACGAGTTCTCGGTGCGCGTGAAGGCCGGGAGCACGGTGGCGGTGGTCGGCGCCAGCGGGAGCGGCAAGTCGACGGTGGTGTGGCTGGTGCAGCGGTTCTACGACCCGGTGGATGGGAAGGTGATGGTGGGCGGCATGGACGTGCGGGAGCTGGACCTCAAGTGGCTCCGCGGGGAGTGCGCCATGGTCGGACAGGAGCCCGCGCTCTTCAGCGGATCCATCAGGGAGAACATCGGCTTCGGCAACCCGAAGGCTTCGTGGGCAGAAATCGAAGAGGCTGCCAAGGAGGCCAACATCCACAAGTTCATTGCCGGCCTACCACAAGGCTATGAGACTCAGGTACAGCAATTAATCTTTGCAAAGAAAAAGCAATTTCATTCTTCTTTTCTTTGCTAAATTGCTACAAGAAAAGAAGCAAATTCATTTTTCAAATAATTCTCAGGTGGGGGAGAGTGGGGTCCAGTTGTCAGGAGGGCAGAAGCAGAGGATCGCCATCGCACGAGCCATCGTGAAGCAGTCGAGGATTCTGCTGCTGGACGAGGCGAGCAGCGCGCTGGACCTCGAGTCGGAGAAGCACGTGCAGGAGGCCCTGAGGAGAGTGTCACGGCGAGCGACCACCATCGTCGTGGCGCACCGCCTGTCCACCATCCGTGACGCCGACCGCATCGCCGTCGTCACCAAGGGAAGGTCGCCGAGTTGGGCAGCCACCAGGAGCTCCTAGCGGCCCATCGCGACGGATTGTACGCTGCGATGGTTAAGGCAGAGGCGGAGGCGCAGGCGTTCGCATAGAATACACTCTGATTAATTTCAAGGACCTCATTATATATATTATTATTATTTTCAGATGATGATCAATTCTTTTTTTTTTCTACAACAACAAAAGAGTATTTACGAATATGGTTATATCATTATATGTCAATAGAAATTTTCAGGAATATTACTCGGGGACAAGTATCCAATAAAGTTTGTACATGCTAATTAATCTAGTCTTCAAATTTCTCAAATTTGAAAACTCTTGTGGAACATACACAAGCGTGGCCCTGTCTACTTATATATATTCAGTCAAACATTGCAAATTAACGGTGGGAGAGTAAACATAAATAAGTGGGGCAACCATGCCTATGAAGCTAGTTTTAAGGGTTTCTTTTTTATTAACTTAATGCTTGATTAATTATGTCAACAGAAATTTTCATGAATATTACTCGGACCAAGGATCGAATAAAGTTTGGTGTGGAATTTACTCGGAATTGTGGATGTGATTGTTTGTTTTGAAATTTTCTCGGAATTCTCCTAAAAACAATCTCCAAGTTCCATATGGTGTGGAATTTAAAGGTTGAGAACTTGGATAACTTGGAAAAATAAATTGGTGTGGAATTCCCCTAAAACACATTGGTGTGGAATTTACATGAACGCCGCTGCCTAGTTCTATTGGGTTAGTAACATATCATGGAAATTGCAAGTAGGATAAGGCCTCATTCATTTCGGCCGGATTGGCCCGTTCTGGGTGGAGTTGCAGCAGCCCATTTTCAATCTGGATGTCAACCAGAATATGCGTTCATTTTAGGCCGGCCTGAAACCAAAACTAGCCCAGAAACAAAAACTAGCTTCCATTTTCCTTGTCTCAAAGTCCCGGAATGGAACCGGACCTCCTGGCTCCTACCCTCTGGAACTAATCCTGGGCCTGAAATGAGTGACACAAGGGGACCAAATGGTTCTAGGCATGGATTGATTCATTTCCTGGATTGGATTCTCAACAACCGAACAAGCCCTAATACAATATATCGATCAACGATCATACGTCGAACCGACGGTGATAACCTACTTTCTCAAACGTCGAAAATTGTGAGAAGAGTTCCAAACGATGATGAGATTTCTGCAGTAATGTTTGCTCATACCAAACCTACTAGGTCATGAGAGTGCATTACACACCCTCCCAATACCCATGTGTCCAAATTCACTAAATGACGAAGTCCTCTTTTTGGCGTGGCTCCTACTTTGGCTTCTTGCAGCTCTTGCTGTTGTGTTGTGCCAAATGACCATCTAAAAATGGCCCTTGAAGTTAGAAGCTTAGAGGAAATGGCTCCTCGAAACAAGCTTGGAGAGTTAGTTTAGTTAAGTATCTGTACTAAGAAGTCAAGTTGAAGACCTAAAAAAGTGTTTTCCTCCTACTACTCATAAATTTAACACAAATTATGACAAAACTGCCGCTATAGCATTTTCATCAAAGGTTTTCTCAAATAACTTCTACTTTACCAGAGAAGCTGCTTCACAAGGAGCCGGAGTCCAAGTCCTGCCAAACTGCCCCTAAGCTAATAGGTGAAAGATTCTTGGGATAGGAGGAAGCGGACAGGAGTCCAACCAAAACAGCCCCTAATAGGTGAAAGGTTCTTAGGATTGGAATACTCTTTGACTATTAACTCATACTAGAAAAAACAAATAATATTTTTGTTGCAGAAAGAATATAACATGTTAATTTGATATACTTTGCAAATTATAAATAGTGTTGCTTTAAGACACCTGAGTGAAAAACTTGCCTCGCTCCTAGACCAGATTTTTGTGTATATCTTATAAAAACCAGGTGCTTTATTAAAGAAGTTCTACATCCAAATCAAAGGTGCTATAAGAAAAGAGTTGTGCTATGATCCTTTTTTTTTTTTTTTTTTGTTCCTATATATCAACGGAACAAACATGAGCTGCAGTGAGTTCTAAAATTCGGGTTTTAGCACCAGTAGCCTTTCACCCGAGTATATTTTTTCAAGATCGGGCCATTCACCCGGTTTTCGTTAAGAGGAAAGCAGGTTCAGTACAACGAAACAACAAATGCTGCCGTACACAGGAGGCGAGAAGCTAACTGCGCGGCAAACAACCTACCTATTGGATGTCGAAATAAACGACCACATGAATAACGAGTTTTGCGACTAGTAAGCAACGATTGGGGCTAGCTTGGTGAAGCCCGCTTGAATCCACTCATCCGCCTCCGCTAGGACGCGCTTGCAAAGCTCCGGCACCAAAGCATGCTCCCTAGCAAACGTCCTGCTATTCCGCTGCTTCCACACGACCCAGGTCACGAGCAGCGTGAGGCTTTCGAAACACGGTTTGAGCGACCTGTCTAGCCTGAGTTAGCCACCAATCGACCAAGACGTCATTCGCCAACGGCGCAAGGGCCTGCAGCCCAACAGGGGACAGGAGGGCTACCCAAAGCTCTCTGGTGAAGACACAACCAGTGAGCATGTGATCGGCTGTCTCTGGCTCCTGCGCGCACAGGACACAGGCATCGTCCTCCTGGAGACCATGCTTCTTCCGACGAGCGGCCGTCCAGAGTCGGCGATGCAATGCAAGCCAGAAGAAGAATTTTACCATCGCCAACGCCTTAGAGGCTCACAGTTCTCTTGCTCCAGCCATGGCCTCGGTGCCGAAGAAGAGGGCCCTATAGGCAGAAGAAGCAGAGTACTTGTCATCCTTGCTCCACTTCCACATGAACTTATCTTGCACGCCACACTGAAGCACGACCGCATCGAGCATATCCCAGACCCGAAGGTATTGTAGCAAGACCAAACATGAGCTCATATCCATTATAAGACGGTTATTTGCTAGAGACGATGGAACAAGCAAATCTTGTGAAAATGGGAAATGGCTAACACGTACATGTATTTTAATGTTTATTTGTTTCAAAGCAACGACGCAATATGCAGGCTCATGCTGGCCTCGCGGCATCCCACAACTGCAAATATTAAGAGTGGGAGTGGATTGGAGGCATGTCTCTTCGTGTCACGCGAAGATGAAGCTTTGTGGCAAAAGGATTCAAGATGTGTGTTATGTTCCGTCTGTCGGAGGCATCCAACATATTGGCCATTGCCATGAGCTGCTTGGAGCTCCTGCCACCGGACTTGTAGTCTACATACTGTGGCAGAAAACTCAGATCACTAGGATGAGGCCTCCCGACGCCCTCGACCCGACCGTTGGCGACGGGGCCGCCGGCCGTCCGCCGCCGTCAATCCCACCCCAGCCACCTCCCTTCCCCCTCCCAGCGTAGATCCGAGCTCCACCCCACCTGATCTACTCGTCCATGGCGCTGCGGGGAGCTTCTCCGGCTCTTCTCGGTGCGCTGGCCATCGGGGAAAGTGGCTCCTTGCTGCAGCCGCCCGGCCGCTTCCGCCGTCGTCCGTGGAGTCGGGACGCCGTCGCCATCGAACTTCGCTGCAGGTCTCCGGCGCTCCGCTGCAACCGCCCGGCCGCCTACGCCCGCGAGGCGTCCCGGACGCGCCGTCGAAGCGCGCCGCCGGCAGTTTCTGCCGTCGTCGTGGGAGTCGGGATGCGTCGCCTTCAAACTCGCTGGAGGTGTCCGGCGCACCGCTGCAGCTGCTGGCGCTTCCGCCACGGAGCGTCCCGTCTGCAGCGCCGTCGGCGCGCTGCCACCGCCATCGGCCTCCTCGACCACGAGCCCATCCCGGCGCCCGGGGCCTCCACCTCGTCGCTGCCGTCCTCTTCGCTCCGTCGCGGAAGCCGGCGCCGCCTCATCCTGGGGCCATGATGGCTGGTCCTGCAGCGGCCCCCTTGGATGCCGCCTCACCGACCTTGCCCGGCTCGTCGGACCCGGCTGGAGCTCAACGTCGCCCTTGCTCCGAGCTCGTCCTCTATCTGCGTCGGGGGCGTCGAAGAGGGCGGTTAGTGGATGGAGACCTCGGCGCTCCTTCCTCGCCCACGGCCTCCACCGGCAAGTGCCTCTCCGTCGAGGCTCGCCCCTTCTTCCCCTCCTCCGTCGGCGGGGACCAAGGAGGAGCGCTGGTCGATGTCCCCATGTCCGCCGGTTTCGGCGACGAGTTCGAGATGCCGACCACTTCGCCGGCTTCCGCCTTCCTCCACCGCAAGCTGGCCACGGGGCACCGGTCCTCCTGCTCGAGGCCATCTGCTTCCCCGTCCCGTCGTCTCCACGCTATGGGATGGGTGTCGCCGCCACGGGCGCTCCTCTTGGGAGGACCACCCTGCACCGGTGTCGGATCCGTCGAGGCCGCCCGTGGTGCGCGGCCGGGGTCCGGCAATGGCGTGCCCGGCGGTGATACCGCCTCCCGCCATGAAGAAGAAGTGCGGCGGCCGTCCGCCCGCGGCAAGAAGACGATGACCTCCTGGCGTGCCGATGCGGAGCGGCCGTGACGGTCGCGGGGTGGCGAGGGCGTCCCCGTCCACTGCGCTGGGACCCCACCGCGCGCCTCCCCTCGGACCGCCACGGGCTGGCGGGAGGTCCTCCCCGGCAAGCCGCATATGCCGCCCACCGTCGCCCACACCGCCGAGGCCCGTGCCGCCCGAGCTAGTCGGGCGCCGCTTCAATCGCCTCTCTCAACAAGCACGTCCACGCGCTCTGCACCTTCCCGTCGTGATGCCTCTTTGCCGCCGCCGGCACGCGGCGCGTCGCTGCCAGCCGAAGGTGCGGGGGCGGGGGATGGTGCACGCGTTCTTGCGGGGCTCCACCTCACAGCCCTCTGCCGCGGCTGATTCGACGGCGGTGTCCGCGGCCCCGATCCGTGTCGGAGAGATTCTCCTCCGGCTCCCTCGGCTTCGGCGATGCAGCAAGCGTGGGGGACCCTCCTCGACACACATGCCGCGGGGGCGGCCCGCGTTCGTCGTCGTCGCCCGGCGGCGCGGGCGCATGCCCTCGAGGGGTGCTCGGCCACGTCACCAACGGTCTTGACGTTGACCAGCTCGCGCTCGCCCGGGCGGCGATGGGGGCCCCGTGACATGGGATGACCCAATGCTCGTCGAGGTCGCGGCCTCCATCGCCGCGTCGCCTAGCTACCTTCGTCGGGGGCGCCGCCCCAGTGTCCATGGTGGCTACCTGGCGTGCGTGGGTGCCTCTCCTTCACCACCGCTCCAGGGCCGGTGGACGACTGGTGGGCCGACTTGGTTGAGGCCGAGTTCGCTGCCCCACTAGTCACCGTCGTGTTGGACGCTGCACCAGGCACCCCCTCGGCCTTGCTGCCTAGGGCCCGGGAGCTCGGTGTGCTGCGGTACAATCCGAGGTCGGGAATGACCTCCCCGGTGCACGGCCGGTGGCACCGATGCTCGTGGCGGCGAAGATGGGTGCGCTGCACACTCTTCGACCTCGGTGCTAGTGCCGATCGGTGGATGAGTTCATAGCCGCCTTCGAGGCCGGCCGCTGGAGCCATCCATACTCTCCACACCGGTCTTGAGGAAAACGCGCCCGCACCAGAACGCCTCTGTGCTGATGCCGAAACGCAGCGCACGGCTCGCTGCAAAAAGTGGGTCTAGGCACCATAAGCCGGAGAACCAGGCAAGGAGTGTTTTGCTCAAGAAGATGGGGATCGAGGTCGAGGCCGAGCACGGGGCCGCGGGTCTCCTTCGACGAGTTGCGATCTGCCTTCACAGGGGCCTCTTGCTGAGGTGAACGGGGGAGGGCATGGAGCGCTTCCTTCTAGGCAAGAAGCGGCGCCTCGGGGTGTGAGTGGATGTTGTTTGTCCACCCGATCAGTCGCAGAGCTTGTTCATCATGTAATCGCCAGTTTATTTCCAGTAGATAGGTTGTTCGTTCCCTTTTCGTTGGTTTGTTTTGATGTCCACTCGGCATCATGAACTCTATTTGTATTTGGATTTGGTTTTCCTCCTCTTAATGAAAAACGGGTGAATGGCCCGGTCGAGAAAAAAACAACTGCAAATATTAAAAAATGGAAAAAAAAATGCCCAAGCAGAATACACACAACCCACATCAGCTAGTAGAGAACTATCACATGAACCATTACATACTCTCCTGGCTCAAGTGATCACCACTATTGATCATATTGCTGATGCTGACACACACTATAGATACAGATAGAGTAAGCACCACAAAAAGCAGCACCAACTACCTGCCATCCACCGATACATGTTGAAAAAATGCAACGAACTGATTGAGCTAGAGCTTTGAGTTTTAGTCGCCAGCGATGTCGATGACGAAGCGGTAGCGGACGTCGTTGCGCGCGAGGCGCGCGAGGGCCTCGTTGATCCCGTCCGTGGACACGAGCTCGATGTCGCAGGTGATGTTGTGCTGGCCGCACAGGTCCAGCATCTCCTGCGTCTCCTTGATCCCTCCGGTCATGCTCCCGCTCACCGTCCTCTTGCCGAAGATGAGCGGGAAGGACGGGAGCTCGACGGGCTGGTCCGGCGCGGCGACGAGCACGAGCTTGCCGTTCACCTTGAGCAGCTCCAGGATGGGTCCCAGCGAGTGCTTGGCCGAGACGGTGTCGATGACGTAGTCGAGGCTTCTCGTCATGGCCTGCATCTGCTTCTCGTCGGTGCTGACGACGAAGTGGTCGGCACCGAGCCGCTCCCTCGCCTCCATCTCCTTGGCCGGCGACGTGCTGATGACGGTGACGCGGAGGCCGAACGCCTTGGCGAACTTGACGGCGACGTGGCCGAGCCCGCCGAGCCCCACCACTCCCCAGGCTGCCGCCGGGGACTGCAGCATGCCGTGGTGCTTCATGGGGCTGTACACGGTGATCCCGGCGCACAACAGCGGCGCGGCGGCGTCGAGCGGGAGCGTGTCCGGGACGCGCACCACGAAGCGCTTGTCCGACACCAGCATCCGGGAGTAGCCGCCGTAGGTGACGCTGCCGTCCCAGAAGACGCCGTTGTAGGTGAGCGTCACCTTGTCGCAGTAGTTCTCCTCGGAGCGACGGCAGTGGTCGCAGTCGAGGCAGGAGGCGGTGATGCAGCCCACGCCGACGCGGTCGCCCACCTTGAAGCCGGTGACGTTGCTGCCCACCTTGGTCACCACGCCGGTGATCTCGTGACCGGGCACCACCGGGTACATGGTGATGCCCCAGTCGTTCTGGATGAAGTGCAGGTCCGTGTGGCACATGCCGCAGTACTGCACCTTGATCGTCACGTCGTCTACGCCGTTCTCCCTGCTCATTGCAATCAAAACGAATCAAAGGATTGTTATCGATCAGGACAGCTGCTGAAACTGAAAGCAAATGAACGCCTGCTTTGATCTGTACTCTACCGTACCTTCTCTTGAAGACGAAGGGCTCGATCTTGCCGGACTCGTTCATGGCCGCCCACCCGGCCACGGTCTGGGTGTGGTTTGGTGTCACCTCCATGGCTCTCGGCTCCGCGTCTGTGCGTCCTCGGAACAGGCACTCTCAGTCTTCAGAGAAAGTGGCAGAGAGAGAGACTCAGAGAGAGGGAGCGATCGAGCGAGAGAGATTCTGGTTTCTGGGGTGTCTTATAGTTGGGTGTGATTGAAACTGCAAGAACCACGGGGTATTATTTAAAGAGAGCACGCGGTTGACGAGTGGTGTGATCGCTTTCTAAAGGCCTTGCAACTTGGATTGGAGCTTGCTAATAATACTTTATCTGAAGTAGCTTTTACTAAACGTACTGCAGGTACAATTTCCTTGTCATCGTCGGCCGATTTCGTCAGTTCGATTTTAAAAAGCCATAGTTTACAGTCCTACAAAGTTTTCCTTTTCCAAAACACAGAACAGAGACGCTTACATATACAGGTATCTCTGTTATCGCACTCTGCACATATAGAACATGTGTAACACATGGACACCTTTTTTTCCTATACATGTGTTTTCCTTTCCTGTGAAATTGAATTGGCTCCAATAAAATTCTTATACGATTCCTTTCAGAACTTGTCAAATGCAGTTTTGTTGTGAGAGAAAAACATTATACTATAGTTGATAAGCCGGGGCGATACGTTCAAGCAAACAGGGCAACCCTAGATGCTTAATCTTATGAGCTGGGCAAGTTGGACTGTCAAAAATAGTTTCATCTCCACTAATATCCAGCCAAAAGTTGAGCTTGTCAGATAAGTTTTCCTGAACGAAATAAAGCTTCTAAACCTAAGGGCCAAAGCAAAGGATTCATTGAACTTTTATTTAGGGATCTAAAATCTCTTGTAACTTTTCTTGCTACTAGTTTCAATTTCTTTCTTTTCCTTTGTTTTTTTGTTTCTTAACTGTACTCTACTCAAAGGTTCTTTGTTTTGAATAAATCTCTCTAAGGGCTATGACCCTCCAGTTTCATAAAAATGAAAATCATGCATTACAAATAGTCCATAATTTGTGTCTATGAGCATTTTTGACAGACTAACAGCATGTTTGGTTCGTTGAACCATATCATCCTTATCAGCATTTTGATTTAATCATCAATCACGATGTTTCAAAACAGGGCCTTTTATGAAGCTCGCCTTGGGCCACGGAGAAGATAAAGGTCGGAACCGCCTAGTGACCGTTGCCCGGAGGAGCGCCCGACGCGCCTCCGCCGCCGCCGCCGGCGCCGCGGCCTCTCCGGCCCCGTGACCCTCTCCCGCGCGCCGGGCGCACGCGGCGCCAGCGAAGACACCCCGAGCCCGCCGCCGCCGATGCCCGTCGGATGTGCCCCCGCCGGGCGCAGGTCCGGATCCGCCGCACCTTGCCGGATCCAGCGACAACGCACCCGCCGCCCACAGTCGTCGCCGTCTCCGCCGCGGCATCGCGCTCGCCGCGTCGGGGGACGCGCTACGCCGACCTGCTTTCGGTCCCTCCGCCGGCTGCGTCGGGAGAAGCTCCACCCGGCGCGACCGCGATGTGGGGACACCTCCGTCGCCGCCATGGAGTCGGCGCGCCCCTGGATGCCCCATGCGCCGCCGGGGGCCTTGCCGGGCTCCTCGCGGGGCGCCGCCGGGCTGCTGCGGTGGTGAGGGCTGCCGGGCGATGTGGACCTACCGCCCGTGGTGGCCGCGGCGGACCTCGTGCAGGCTGGACCTCGCCGACGGCCCTCCCCGGCGCCCGCCCTCTCCACTTCGTCGTGGCCGTGTGTCGGCTGCCCCCATATCGGGGAGGGATGCGGCGGCCGCCGGGCGCGACGTTGGATGCCCCCGTGGGTCTTGTCCACCTCGGGGCGACGATGCCGGGCGGCTGCAAAGAGCCGCCACGGCGCTCCCCACCGCGACGGCCGGGCTGGTGCCTCGCCGGCGACCCGCCGCGTGCTCACCGCGGGCGGGTAACCGGGTCCGGCCCCTGCTCTATCGTGCTCCCGGTGTGGGCGACGAGGTCGATGCTACCATCGTCGCGCCCCTCCCCAGCGTTGGTGTGGAGGTCGACGCCCGCCGAAGCTTTGTGTGGTCCGCGAAGCGCAGGTCCGCTCCGCCAACCCCGTCCGTCGGCTGCCGCCGCTGCCGCGTGTGTCGACCACCGAGGGGCTCGCCGCCGACCGCTTCCCCCGTCCATGCCCGCTCGGAGGTCATCTCCGATGGGCTGCGGTAGGGCTCTTTCCCGGAGGCGGCACCCTACTTTCCCTCCCCGCTGGAAGGTCCAAGGAGATGCGTTGGGTGGACAATTTCTCCGAGTGCTTTCGACGATGAGGGCGAGGTCGTCGAGCCGGAGGCCCCTCACCGCGTCGCAAGGCACGTCTTGCCATCCACTCCCCGTCGGGAGTGACCCAGGACTCCGGTTGAATCGGCCCCCGGCGGCGGTCATGCCAACCCCGAGGGGGCCGACCTCGCCCGTCGTCGCCGTCGCCGTCGACCCGGAGCGCGGGCGCCCCAGCCACTTGTGTGCCCGCTCTTCAGCGACTCGGTCCTCGGCCCGGTCGACCGGGTGCCCGCTCTTGGCGTCCGGTCCCCGCCGAGGTCGGCGGGTGCCCGTGCGTCTTCCTCACCGCCGCCCGATGCCACGCACCTCGTGGCGGCCGCTCCGGACCTGACGCCGATGGCTTCACGCTGGTTTCAGCCGTCGTCGGGGTGTCGCCAGCACCACCTCTCCCTCGTCGCCACCGCCCGCGTGCCACCCACTCTTGTCGGACTCGCTTCAACGCACGCTGGCGCCGACCACGCCGCCGCCCGGTGCACCTCCTCATCTCGCTGCCTCCTCGCGCCCAGGCACGAGGCATCGGCACGCGGGACTGCCACCTTCGCCGTCCACCTCGGCGCCCTTCGCGAGCCGTGCGCACGCGCACCCACACCGTGGGGCCGACGGAGGTGGCGGCGGCGAACTCCCGACGGCGATGAAGCCGCACATGGCGATCTGTGTTGGTGAGATCCTCTGTCCGCCTCCCTCGGCGTCGACGATGCGGGCGCTGCGGTGGGTCCCCCCGTCGTTGGCGGCGCACGCGCGCTGTGGGGGCGCCGCCACCGGTCGCCGTCGGCGGCGGCGACGGCGCGTGTAGGCCGTCGGCGGTGGGTAGCCTCGTCGCCGCCCGAACGGCCGTTGCTCCAGGATGTCGTCGATGAACGCTGCGGCGACCTACATCGGCTGCGCGTCGACCCGTTGGCGGCGAACCGCGAGCCTCCCGCCTCCCGCTTGGGGTGACCCTATGCTCGTGGAGGTCGTCGCCTCGTGTTCTGCACCGCGTATCTTGCAGGACGTCCGCTCTCTAGCCCCCACCCCACCGGTACAGGTTGACTGGTGGGCTGATCTGGTGGCGGCGGAGTTCGCGACCTCTTGCCCGCTGTCGCCGACGATCCAGGGGGCCCCTTCGATACTGGAGGAACCTGCCGCTCCCTCGGAGCCTTCTCCGGTGTCCCCTGTGGACGTGGCCACCGCTATCGCGCAGCGACAGAAAGAGATTGAAGACAGGATTTGCGTGTCGTTGCCATCGCCAATTCTCAAGTCGGGGCCACGCCTACGCCGTGCACGCACTCCGGCCTCCACCCACACCCTGCGTCGTAGTGGCCGTATTGCCGCACGACCTAGGGCTGCTAATGCGACCGTGCAGGCCCAAACGTTGTTGCTACGAAAGCTGGGCTGCGAAGTGGACGCGGAAGAGGCTCCAGTTGTCGTTGAGGAGAAGGTCAGGACCCTCTTCAGGCGCGGCATGCCGCCGTACAAGCGGCGCCGTTTCGAGATGCTTCTTGACGGACGTTTTGACCTCTCCGCCATGGAGCTCAATATGGAGGGGCTCGCCGATGAGGAGGCCTAGTACGGTCGGCTCGTTTGTCGCAAATTTGGTCACTATGTAATCCCACGTGATGTATCCAGTAGTGGTTAGGTTTCGCTTCGGTAACTGTTTGGTTACCGTTGGTTCTTGTATTTTCAACTTTCTTCTGCTTAATGAAAAACGCGCAACGGCGTGGTCTCGAAAAAAAAAAAATTCTAAGGTGGTTGGTTTTAGGTGTCTATATGGGTTGGCCTTCTCTAACAATTTTTAAGGAAGTTTTTTTTTTAAAAAACTGGCTGTACGTGCTAATATAAATAAGGTATCTTCTGAAATATGTTTGTGCAGATTGCTTGATATGCTGATCGATCGGGATCACCTCAGGAATCATGAAGGAACCAAATCTCCAGGTAACATGGGTACAAGAGCCATGTGTCATTTTCGGGCCACACGATGTGCGTTCTGATTAGGCGACGTTACGGTCGTGTTGGTCACCGCGTATACCTGCCCGCGCCCAAGCACGCTCTTCACGCGCTCTATGGAGGAAAGAAGAATATTCTCCATTGGTGTTTAGATTAGGTAGACGGTTTCATTTTGGACTCGTCCCAACATGTTGTGATTCACGATGTTGTTCTCTAACATGAAACAATATGACATAGTAATTAATAAATATACTTGTGTCACTATAACCTTGATGCTCATTTTTCCTCGCTTTATATTTTGTGGTTTTAATTAATTTAGTGGTAGGCAAACATCGATAGCTTGTAGCTTTGTCAATCTTAAGATCTATTGAGTAAACATGATAAACATGTGTTTATAATAACCTCAGTGATGTTCACAAGAGTAATATTACACATGTGTTTATGTGCGTGCATATAATAAACATGTGTTTTGTAAAAAATCATAATCTTAGCCAAATTTATATATAGAGAGAAAAGTATTAATATCTACATGATAAAGAGGTAAACTGTAGAAATATATTCCATAAATAACTAGAAAAATGCTCATTGACACTGAAAAAGTTATGCTATATATAAACATGATAGAACTTACAATAGCTTGATTCAAACCCTTATACTATGGATGCAGGAAGAAGAATATTCTGCGTTGGTGTTTGAATTAGGTAGACGGTTTCATTTTGGACTCGTCCCAACATGATGTGATTCACGATGTTGTTCGAAACAATATGACATAGTAATTAATAAATATACTTGTGTCACTACTACCATGACGCTCATTTTTTCTCGCTTTATATTTTGGTGGTTTTAATTAATTTAGTGGGAGGCAAACATCGACAGCTTGTAACATTGTCAATCTTAAGATCTTTTGAGTAGTATCTCAGTGATATGATGTTCACAAGAGTAATATTACGCATGTGTTTATGTGCGTGCATATATTAAACATGTGTTTTGTAAAAAGTCATAATCTTAGCCAAATTTATATATAGAGAGAAAAATATTAATATCTACATGACAAAGAGGTAAACTGTAGAAATATATTCCATAAATAACTAGAAAAATCCTCATTGACACTGAAAAAGTTATGCTATACACAAACATGATAGAACTTACAATAGCTTGATTCGAACCCTTATATTATGGATGTAGTATTCACTATCCATATGGTTACAGCCATGCTTTATTATAAATATAAGTATAGGCATAACTAAGCGCGTGGATTTGAAACAAGCGTGATTGTCATGCTTGATGCATACTACACAATAACATATTCATAAAACTGGTAGTATATTAATAGTGGATCTCTGCAGTTGCATATATAACCATACAATATAGTATTATATTATTGTTATATTTATATATACAAATTTTTTTTGTTATATGCACCTATCAGAAAAAAAAAATAAAAAAAGGCTTTCCAGAAGACATTTAGTAGATATTTTTTTTTATTTCTTGAATACGTAAAAGATTTAGATATCATTTAGTCTCTGTGTGTTTTCTGTTACACTGACCTCTCAGGTCACGGTCAAACGGACTTGGCAACGGGAATTGCCTTAAATTAACGGATACGGTGACTTCCTTATAACTGCAACGAAACAAATTAAACCTTTGGTTCCACAGTTGGAACATACTTGACCGACCAGTTTACTACACACATTAAGAAGTCCGTGAGCACACATCAGTTGTAACGACCATGAAACTAGGCAGAAGTTTCACCAAGTTTTCATGTGAAGAAGCTAGACCAACAAAGAAATCGCCGGCTACCAACCAATTTGATAATGGAAACACGCCGCGTCAGTGGTCACTGGTGGTGGGAAGGAAAGCTCCAAGACGAGACTGACTCGGATCGACCGTGTGTGACCTCTCATGGACCAGCACATTGTGTGGTCGTCTGGTCTCAAGTCACAACTGTGCTGGTACACACACACACCAATGGCAAGCGTGGTTGGAATAATCAGAAATCTGAAAAAAAAAAAAAAAGAGTTAGTTACCCAATATGAGCTCTGAATAAGACAGCTGACTTGGAGTGGTTCCAACGACCACAAGTTCTTAGTCATTTACATGAGTTTTCCTATATCCCACTAAGATCTCTGGGTGAGTTCAAGTGTTGATCATTGACCGTGTGGATTATTCCATTGGATGGTCCTTTATTAGTGGAGGTTTCCACAGTCCAGTAATTTCGTGGTTAATCGTGTGCCTTACAATTTCTCTGACCACGTTTGAATGTTCACAGCTCCTTACAATTTCATATATAATATGCTGCTTCTAAACAATAATAACTTGTGGCTATATGAATATCGAACCTAGATTTTTTAGATTTTAGAGTTGGATCGAAATAAAAAAAAGGGGGCTGGCATACAAATAGCTGTCGCCGTTGTCAACGAGGAATTGGGGATCTGGTCCCCAGTTCCATCTTTAGTCATGTGAGATCCGATCTTGTCAAGTACTCTCGACGTACCGAAATAATTGTCGCTTTCGCTTCCTGAGAAACATTTTTTTTTAAAGTGTACCTATGTTAATATGGATAATAGAACAGTACAAATATGAGTACACTGTAGAAGGCTACGGAGGACATCTGTCCAAACCTACAAGCGATAAGGATCTCTAAGAAAACAGAAATTACAAACTGGTCCTCATCCCAACCGAGCACGGAACCCAGCCGCAACCGCCGGCGACGAAGAACACCGCATCCACCCACCGTCGTCGAACTCGAAACCGGAGGAAACCACCGGCGTGGACTGCAGCAGACGCTCAATCTCGCGAACGAGCCAAAGTTGATGAACGTCCATCCGTCAAGACCACACGCCGAGATTTGACGACGTTGGAAGCCCCGGCGATGAAATCCGCCGCCGCAGTGAAGCCAAGCCTGCAACCACCACCAGACCTCCTCCGAATCCACTGCCCCCTCCGAAGCCCCAAACAAGGCAGCCAATATATGAAGCAAGAGATGAAGAACCCGGGCCCCGCCATCACCATCCACCGGGAAGCTCCCCGCACAGACCCGTCTAGACCCGCTCCAGGTCTCCAAATCCGACAAGGAGCAACCGCACAAGCTCATCGTCGTCCCCGGAGTAGAGGGCGGCGAGGTTGAGGAAGAGTTGGGGAACTTTATTGCAATATGGCGCCGCCGCCCTCACCTTTGGAAGCGCCGCCGGGAAACGAAACCCTAGAACTACAAGGACCTATTCTACATCGCCGGTAAGAGAACCACCGTTCCCCCATACCTCTGAGGGCAAGAAGCCCGCCGGAGGAGGAGGGGAACGGCGGCCTCACCGGCGAGAGTACAGATCGCCCTTTCGCCGCTCGCACCTGTACATGAGAAGGTTCCTCCGGCGGCGGCGGCGGCTGTTTCACGGGGTGAGGAGAAAAGTACGTGCCCCCTGAGAAACAATTTTGATTAAATATATAAAAAGTATTATTATTTAGGGTAGAAAATAATATCATTAGATAAGGTTGTTAAATCTATTTTCATAAAAAATTTATTTATAGACAAATGTTGCACACATTTTCTACAAATCTGATCAAACTTACAACACAAAAACAAAAAAGAAGACACATATTTTAGGGACAGAGGAAGTAAATAAGATGAAATTGAATGAAATTCCGAACCAATCATCATCTTGGATCGATTTGGATTAGATCGAAGGATCGATGTCCCACTATGGAGGCCCTAACTTGTAGCCTCTTAACCGCGAGCTATCCACGTCAATTTCACCTAATTCAATTCTAAATTCTTTTGCAATCGTTCGAGTAACACGTGGAGTACCTTCTACTTTATTGACCTTGATCATCATCTAAAATCCTAATCCACTTTTAAGTCAGTGAAGGTGAAAACTACTAATCAGGGTCGTCTCAACATTTTGAAGGCCCTTGGGCAATTTAGATGAGAGGGCCCAACAATGTTTTTTAATATGACAGTTGAAATATACAATGCACTCAAAAAAAAAAAAAAGTTGAAATATACAAAACTGTATAAATATAAAAAAAAATAACCCAGTGGGGCATGGTGCTTGTGTCCCTCATGACGTGCGGACGAGTGACATCGCGGTGTAGGCGCCAAGCGGTGGCATGTCAGCGGCGCCGATGGCGGACGCCGGACGATTCTGTCGCGCGTCTCCCGGCCTGGCCATGCCCTCAATGTGCCGCCGGAGATCAAGAAGCCGTGTGTTGCTCACCGTGCCCAGTCAACACACTCTACAGGCCACTAGCTTCGACCTACTTGAGAAAAGGCCCTTGAAGCCCAACTCTGTTAGTTGAAGTAGGATGCAAAAAAGTTTAATTCAAAACTAACCGAAGCAAAAATTCCTCGAATGCCAAATCTAGTAAAAATGAGATAATAACAATAACATAAAAATATTTAACTTAATGTACTTATGACAAATTATAATTTATGTTATAATTAACTAATTATAATAAATTAATAATTAGAAATGGTAGGAGCCGCGCGAACGCGTACCCCCTCTACCATAAATTATGACGTCCACTCTCCCACTTGGGGAGATGGTAAGCCAGCGCTCCTCCCAAGTGCAATGGAGGCCGCTAACTTAGGCCATGGCTCTTCTTGATCAACCATCGACCCCGGCCCGTAAGTATGGATCAATGTCACCCATGGGTTCGCTTTGTAGTAGTTCCTCACATACAAGCAAGGTTGGGAAACCGATATGGGACTAATTAACTTGATACTAAACTCTGTCATGTCCTCCCCACGACACAAGGATGCTAAGGGTGTGTTCCCTTGGTATAAGGCCTGAACCCGTGCAAAGCTCAGTATTCTCCCCATCGGCCTTTTGTTAATGACATGGGATATTAAATATAGTTAAATAAAAAAAAAAATTGTTTGGTTTAGACGCCAAAAATAAAGTCCAATCAAATTGAGCCTGACCCTAACCTCAAATGATCCAGATGACAATAATTATTTAAAATACAAGAGAAAAGCGATTACTTGTAGTCAGGTAGGGCCCAACCCAAAATATTTCACCAACTAAACACACCCTAAGCACCTTTCTTGGGATATAAGGCCTGGGCTGTGCAAAGCTCAGTATTCTTCCCTTCGGCCTTGTTAATGACAGGGGTCAGGTAACCACCCGTCCAATCGGCCCAACTAGTTTGTTTTAGACGCCATGAAATAAAGTCCAATCAAATCCGTTGACCCTCAACCTCAAATGATCCAGATGAGATAGAACCTTGTTTAGAAATCAAGAGCAATAGATCCCGATCCCTACTAGTGCTGCACACTTTTCATGTTGGTGCTGGAACTATAGCCATTTTTCATTAATAAAATCAATTTGATAATTTATTGATTGTATTTTGACTATAGTGGTTTTGTAGAACCATAGATGCACAATAATAATATTTTTCTTCTTCCTTTACAATGCATGGACATATTTTCTAGTCATCATTATATCTCTACAACATAAAAAGAACAAAAGTAAAACTTCTTCTTGGTGCGACATTGGTTTTCGTACTTCCATCCATCAAGCATGCGATCCAAATACCTCCACTCGCCTCCACCGGCCATGCGATTTCTCCTTCCTTTCCTTTTCTACCACTTCCTTTTCTTTTGTACCACAAAATCATTCAATCAACTAAAAAAAAGAAAGTAATGCATCATTCAATCAATTAAAAAAAGAAAGTAACGCTCATCCGCCCGCCATCACCCAGGCGGCCACGCTACATGCGATCTCCTCCTTTTCTCTTTCAATCATGCTCGAGATTTTGTAAGAGTGATATTTTTTACGTTTTATCAGTGTAAGTATCACAGGTGATCTAATCTCTACAATATAAAAAGGATGAAAATAAGATTTTTTTTTAATCGTGCGGTAAAAAATTCTTCACTCGGTCGCTCTGCCCCTGCGATCCAAGTCTCGCTCTATCACTCCGCGCCCCATGTGATTCTTCGCTCTGTCCCTCCCGGCAACTCCTTTGATGATCACGCAATCCCTTCCTCCACCCACCGCAGCCATCATGTTGCAAAAAATTTGGACCCCCCCGCAAGAAATTAGGCCAACAAGCTCACGGTTTGAAATCTCTTGTTTGGTTTTGGAAATTGATGACACACTTGTGGACTAATCCTTGCTCTAAGTGTATGACTTGAGATAGGATTAGGTGGATGACAAGGAGCATGATGATCATGAACATGGACGATGATGGTGGACATGATGGATCGTCAAGCTCGGGTGATCGGCTTGAGAGGAACCCGGAGATCAAGGCAAAGGTATCTTGATAGGGTTTTTCCTTTTCGGTGATCAAGACACGATAGAGCGTGTGATCACATTATAGGATAGATAGCCGACTATCAAGAGGGATGCCGCGACAATCCTTTGGTGAAGTGCTTCTAGGTCCAATTGACTTGCATATGCATTTAGGATTGAGAGCACTAACCGTTCTTGTCTAACCGATCGCGACATGCTAACACAAGTGCTCATGGGACACATTCAAGTGTTGGTAACTCAAGACAAGAAGCGAAATTTGGAAAGATGGAAAGACGCCGACGCTTAACGGTGAAGAGGAACTTTTTTCTCTTCAATCATGCGGACGCTGACGCCGCGCTGGCGCGCCGCGCAGCATAAAAAGCTCAAAACCGGGCGCCCGACACGCGTCGGCGGCGTCGGCGCTTGACGCTGGTGAAATCCAATCCGTGCGTCCGCGCGCTGTACAAGTGAAATCCGAAAGTTGGAACGCGTGGACAATGAGTTGCCGACGCTGGCGCCGGGCGCTGTCCGCCCGGCGCCCGCGCGGTGCCGGTCCGATGTAGAGCATGTCGGGGAGGCCCCCGCCGGACGCAGCGCTGGCGCGTCCGGCGGTGTATGTGAAACTCTGGCGCCGTCTGTCGGGACCGCTGGCGTCCGGCCCCGCAGCGGCCTGAGAAGGGATCTTTTGGACCAACGGCTCTATTTCGACTTGGGGTCTATATATAGTGCTTTGGCCGGTCCGTTTGACTCTCTCTTGCACATTTCAATAGCCTAACTCATTTGTGAGCTTGTGAGACTCCTCTCCACTCATCCCCTCACTCTAACTTCGAATCTTGAGTGAGATTGAGAGTGATAGAAGTGCATTGCTTGATTAGTCTTGCATCTAGAGGCACTTCATCCATGGAGAAGCCGCGGGATCTTGTTTCTCTTGGGAATTTGCTTGGTTCCCTAGCGGCTTGGAGCAAGAGGCGGTGTTGAGCTCGATTGGAGCTTGTTCGAGGCCACACCGGTGGTGATTGTGAGGGGTCGTTCCTTACCCCGCGGAAGATTCGTGAAAGGAGCACTAGTGGATTGCTCGTGGCTTGTTGGACCCTCTCTTGTGATCGTTTGCTTGAGCTCCCATAGGGGATTTGGCACCGTCCATTAAGCTTAGCATACGTCAAGTGAGTGTGTCGCCATAACGGGGACTTAGCGTGCCGGCAAGCATGTGAACCTCGGTGAAAAATCATCGTGTCTTGTGTGCTAGCTCGTTGGAGATTTCTTGTACACGGTGATTGGCTTCAACCTCGACACTACACCGGTGGTATTGTATCCTAAGCACTCCTTCGCATTACTTTGGTAGTATATCTTGTTAGGGTGCTTAGCTTGTTAGCTTGAGTAGCTTGCTTAGTCTTGTTAGCTCCTAGTGATAGTCTTAGTTAGTATATCTTGTCCACTTAGGAGTAACTTAGCAACCTAGCCATTGCTTGTGTTTAGAGATATTAGAATTGATAGTATTGCTAGGAGGCTTGCGTAACTAGCTTGAAGCATTTGCTTATTTGCTACGCCATCTTATTTACTAACCGCCTTGCTTAGTGTTGTTTGTAGAATTTTTAATAGGCTATTCAACCCCCCCCTAGCCATTAGGACCTTACACGGTTTCCTCTCCTCCGCAAGGCCTAACGACGATCGCCAATCCCTCCCTACCGCGGCACAGACGCTCCCTGCCGTAGCGCACCCAATCTCCGCTCTTTCCCAACTGCGGCAAGTGAGCCGTGCCGCTAGTCTCTGCCGCCACTCCTGCGTCTTCGAGCACATCTACTTCTCCCTACCCAACTCGGTGTTCTCCCACACCGTCCACGAGCGCCGCACTACCTTCGGGCAGGCGCTGGCCGAGGAGTCCCCCCCCCCGCGCCCGACGTCGTCATCCTGGTGCCCGACTCGGGCTTATACGCCGCGCTCGGGTTTGCGCGGGCGCCGGGGCTCAAGTTCCAGCAGGGCCTCATCCGCTGGCACTATAATGGCTGCAGCTTCATCCATCCGACGCAGGCGATCCGAGACCTCGCTGTGAAGCTGAAGCTCACCCCCCGTGCGCGGGGTCATCACCGAAAAGAGCGTTGTGGTCATGGACAACTCGCTGGTGCACGACACTACCTCGAGAAAGATCCTGCAGCTCCTCCGTGACGTCAGCACGCGGGAGGGCAGATGCGGATCGTGAGCCCGTCCGTGGTGGGCTCCTGCCTCTACGACATCGACACGCCGAGCGAGGGCGAGCTCATCTCCAACTGAATGGACTTGGATGGCGTGCGCTGGGAGATTGGCAGCGACTCCCTCGCCTTCCTCTCGCTGGGCAATCTACACAGCATCTACGGCTAAGAGGCGGGGGACTACTGCGACGCGTGCTTCTCGCGCAACTACCCTATGCTTTCCCTCGGGCCGACACGGACACCGAGCGGAGGAGTGAGCCGTGAGTAGGTGATCTCGCTCTGCCGCCGCTTTGTACGTCTAGGTTGTTGGGATTCAGCTCTGTTCGGAGAGTTGGACAATTTTGCGCGAACTTTGCGTTTTGAATTAAATGTCAGTTTAATGTCATTATTTCATTTAATAATATTGTTATCTTATCATGCGATCCATTTGCTTTTAGTAAAAAAAAAATTATCCCGCAGCAACGCACGGGCGTGATACTTAGTAAATTGTTAAAAGAAAGAAAGTAATAAACCCCATAATAAAACAATAATGAGCGAGTCAATTCAACTCCATGTCTCACGGGCTCAGCATTCCCTACAATGTTTGCCCGGTGTTGGAGCACGGCCCATCGTCACTTTTTTTTTCCTATGCAAAAAACAAAAAACTGAGAAGGGACCATTTAGAACGGTGGACGAAGGCCCATGTGGAGAAGTAATCCACAGCAAAGTAGCAAAGCACATAGGAACAGAGGTTCCACCACCGTTCGGTCCGTTCCAGACTGCACAGTTTGCACAAGGGGCAAGGAGGCAAAGAGCTCCCGCCGCTGCTCATTACATTAGCTGTAGCTGAGAAAGATCGATCCGCCGGGACCTACCGGCCTACAGCTACGAGGGAGCGGGAGGCGGCGGCGTCTGGGCAAGCAATCATCCGTCCGGAGGTGAGCCGATCGATTCTCAGCTACAGTTCTTGTTCATGGCCCCGGTCTCACAAGGCAATGGAGTCGTTTGAGCAAAAGGGGTCGATTTCTCTATCGTTCAACTACTGATCCATTTGAACTTTTAGATGCTTTCTTAAAAGCTGAGTAAAATTTCTTTTGTGGGGAATGAAAGTATAATGATCTGTTCGCTCATCTCGTGTTTGACATTGAAATCTTGACATGGGACCAAATTGGTAGACTTTTTTTTTTTGAAGGAATAGGACCGAACTGGTAGACTTGTTTGGATTCGATCTGCACGCAAGGTAAAACTTTTTGCTGATCAACAATTTTTTTTCCGATACTGATCAACAAATTAATAACGATAACGTCTTGGACGGTTTCTGAATTACCAGAAAGAATGCTTTTGCACCATTTTTGTCAATTTGGGCTTGCATAGAATCCTAAAATTAGAGAATACAGATTTTATATGTGGTGAGCACTTAAAATCTTTGTTTTGATACATTCAGGTAAACATTGAGCTGATTGCAGTACGATTTTTTTTAAGGGTAATAAGGCTATTTTTATGTTGCATACAGGAGTTAAAGTATTATTTGGGTTGGAATAGTTTGTTTTTTCTTTATTGCAACATTTGACTATTAGCTGATGCCCTCTTTCCAAGAATCTCTACAACTTTCGAAGTAGACCAAGGAACCTCATGAAGACTAGCATTTAATGTTTCTATGAGAAAAAAAAAAAGTGAGCCCTGAAAGTTGACTTGCTATAGGTCTGAAAGTTGACATTAGACTGGCAGCCTGCAAGGCTCCAGCCAAACTAGGGGAAAGGCCATAGAAAATAGATCAGTGAATCCATACCATCCAAGCACCAAGATTTATGGTTTCCCTTCCTAGCCATTTTAGTCACCCTTAAACTCCACTTTAGCCCAACAATCAGCGAAGGAGAGATCATAGCTTCAACTGACAGGGCCCTCTTGATATCAGACGCCCAACTTAATTTAATCAGCCCCCTAGCTTACTGTCCAATTTTCCGCCCAACAAAGGATGAGGGCCACTAAAGGAGAAACTAGTTCAGCAATCAAATGGCCATGTCCTTTTACAAAAAAATGGCCATGTCTTTTTTTCAAAAAAAATACATGGTCTTTATTGCATCCATTCCCAACAAGGTAACTGTAGCAGTCAAGTACATGGTCTTGACATTGAGGTGAACTTCAATCAGTAAACCAGCCCACGGGCTTGACGGATTCGCTTTTTGAGCCAAATCCATCTCACCCTTGGAGACTAACCCATTGTTAAATAATGGATCCTGAGACCACTATATATATTTATTTTTTTTTTGAGGAAAATACGATAGGGGAATCCCCCACTTTGGTATTATATAAATAAAAATACAAAGAAAAGAATAGAAAACAGAAGCTCACAGCATAACTTTAAATCACACGATTCAGCCAAACAGAAATGCTATGGCTAAGTGAGAATTTAAATCTGTGTAAGTGCAGCTCTACAGTATTTACAAAGCAAATTTTTAAACTGGATATAGGCCTCAATCCCTCCGAAGATTTGAGAAATTCTCTGTTTCCATATTTCCCATGCTGCAATAATTCTAACTTCCATGAAGAATTGGTGCTGACATTCAATTTTATTGTTCTGGATTGTATCAAAGGATCTGATAGAATGAGCTGATGAAATCCCAATTCCCAAAAAGTTCCATAGAATAGGCCGGTTTCTCTAGGCCAAAAACCAAGCAGTTACCTTGATTTTCCTGCTATTGTTCCTTCCAAAGAAAACTCCTTCGTAATTTATCAAATTTTTTGAGAATCCATTTTGAAAGATCCATAGCAGTCACTTGATGAATAGGTGCAGCCATAAGGACCACCTTTACCATGATTAGTCCACCAGTACGGTTCATGAGAGATGCTTTCCACCAGGGTAAGTAAGGAAAATCATATGGCGCCCTTGTTAGCTAAATACCATGTTACAATGTGTCAAAATCATCACAAAAATTATGTATGTACTATGTAGTACACCTAAAGTTAAGTGTAGCTCCAACAATTCAGATTGAAATTAATCTTTGATGCTGAGATTAGAAAAAACAGAAGTGTCACAGTCAGCACATGCTGATTGCTTTTCTAGTTTGCTTCTTGGCATCTAGGATGAATTTCTAACTAAATTGTTGTCGCTATATTAACTTTATGTGTACTACATACATGATTTTTGTGAAGATTTTTGAAACTTTCTAATGAGGGCGCTAGCCCCCCTGGACACAAAATCTGCACTCTCAGTAACCTTGTCAATGAGTAAACATGGAATGACCTTGGAGCACAAGCTTCTTGATATGCAATTGTTGCAAGATACAAACCAATGTGAATTGTCAACAGAGACTCAAATTTTCTAATTCCTTTATTTAGTCATGTCAATATCGGTCAACTAATTTTATTATGGTAAAACTACAGGTCATGGATATATTGTTGATATAATCTTATCTCGAAGGTTTGCATGGAGGCTGCTTCTTTAGTATATAGCATTCTGAGCTTTGCAGGCAGTAAACTAGCCTCCAAGATCTTTGATGAGTTAAAGTCAGCATCGGCTGTCAATGAAAATCTTCAACAGCTTTCTGACATAGTTGAAGAAATTAAATCTTTTCTTCGGAATGTTGGAGACAAAACCATTAATGATCCAGCATTTACTTGGATGCATGAATTGAAAGAAATTGCTTATGACATTGATGATTTGCTTAGTGATTTCCACATGGAGGCAAACAAATGCAAGCAAATAGAAATTAACAGTGAGAAGCATGTGATGGTAAAATGTTTTTGCAATAAACCAAAATCGATCCGATTCCAGCACAAGATGGCCAGGAAGATTAAGATAATAAGAGAGAGATTTGATGCAATTATAACAAAAAGGAGGGACTTGAATACCCTAAGAAGTAGTTTACCATTGCAACAAACACATGACCGAAAAATTGTTACTGGGGAATTACCTTCTTTGACTATTGTTGATGAGACAACAGTAGTCGGGAGAGACCATGACAAGTCTTCCATTATCTATGAGTTGACAAAGAGTGACTTTCAGGAGGCAAAAGTTGCAAAGAGTAATGAAGAAGGAATGATCTCTACAATTTCTATTGTTGGTCTAGGTGGGTCAGGGAAAACAACTCTGGCAAAGTTGGTCTTCAATGATGAAAATAAGATAGAGAAGCATTTTGAAGTTAGACTTTGGGTCTCTGTATCCCAAGAATTTGATGTTGGTAAGCTTATTGGGAAGTTGTATGAGGCTATTTGTGATCAGCAATCTCAAAGTCGCCCGTTGCAGTATATGAGCAGAATTATATCAGAAAAGTTGAAGGGAAAGATATTTCTTCTTGTCTTGGATGATATCTGGAATACTGATGTGCTTTTCTGGGAGCCATTCATGTTACATCTCAAAGTCGGGGCTTCTGGGAGTAGAATTTTAATTACTACACGACACCAAGAAGTTGCAGAAACACTAAGATCTACTGTTTCATATAAGTTGCCATTATTATCAGAGGACGATAGCTGGAAGTTGTTCCTACAAAGCATTGAAGGTGGTAAGCAAGATTCGGATATAGAATTTACTGAAATTGGCAAAGATATTGTGAGAAAATGTGGAGGGGTGCCTTTAGCTGTGAAAGCAATTGGGGGCATGGTTGGCAGCAAAAAGAAATAAGCAGTTGGCGAGCTGTGAGAGATAGTGAATTGTGGCATATTGAGGATAGAGTGTTTACATCCCTCCAGTTGAGTTATTTTCATTTGCCATCATATTTGCAGCAGTGTTTCCTTCATTGTTCAATATTTCCTAAAGGCTACTCAATAGACAAGGATCATTTGATTGCTCAGTGGATAGCAAATGATTTGATTATTCCGATGAATGAATCTGAACAATTGGAAGATGTAGGAAACATGTATTTTGATTCTCTATTAAAGATATCATTTTTGCAGGATCTAGTTCAGGACCAGTATAATGATATTGTGACTTGCAAGATGCACGATTTAGTTCATGATCTTGCTCGCCACATTTTAGGAGATGAGATTCTTTCTGTTCCTATGGCTCTAAATGATTTCAAACAGAGTTGCAGATACTTATCCTTGGTGCAGTGCATTGAGAAGATCGACAGAAAGTTAATGAAAAAGGCTCGTGTTCTGTATGTGTGTGATGGAACTTTTGCATTTAACAAGCCAATAAAGCAGGCAGGCTATGTCCGTACAGTCATTCTAGATCATATCTATACTATGTCTCCAGGCAAAGTTATACTGAAGTTTGAATTTCTTGGATATCTTAGAATGTCAAATCTTCAATGTGAAACACTTCCAGAAGCTATCTCATGCTGTTGGAACCTGCAGTCACTTCATGCCGTAAATTGTCGTCAACTTTTGAATTTGCCTGAGTCTATTGGCAAGCTTAGGAAGCTAAGAACTCTTGATTTGTCAGGTGCTTGGAAGCTTGAAAATTTACCCCAATCAATTGGTGATTGTGACAGTCTTTATAGTTTGTGTCTAATTTGTTGTGCAAATCTCAGAATGCTTCCACTCGACTTGTTTAGGATGCCTCAAAACTTACAAAAGATCAACTTAAGTGCTTGCTCAAGAATCAAACTACTTCCACGTTCTATTGTACAGCTTAAAAAACTCAACACTCTGAATTTGTCCTTCTGTTCAAATCTTCAAGGATTACCTAGCTCATGTAATTGGGATGGGTTGTGTGCCCTTAAGCTTTCTTGTTCTAAGCTTGTGAAACTACCAGATGGAATTGTGAACTTGAATAGGCTTAAGGAATTGGACCTGACAGGATGTGATAAGTTGTGTGGGATGCCTTTAGGGATCGGACAATTAACTCAGTTACGAAGGTTGGGATTGTTTGTTGTGGGAGATGGTATAGAATATGCAAGTATGTCAGAGCTATGTAATCTCAATATGTTGATTGCAGACCTAGAAATTAAAAATATTAGATATCTAGGGGATTTGATGATGATGGAGTAAAGGTGTGCTTGAGTCAAAAGAGCAACCTACAGGAGTTAACATTGACATGGCAATCAAGAAAAGATGATACCAATATGGAGCAAGAGCTAGATATCATTAATAAACTGCAACCACCTCCAGGAATAAAGAAACTCAGCATTCATGGGTATAATGGTCAGCAGTTCTCGCATTGGATGACAAAGCCAAAAACTGACTCTGGTTTCTTCGGAGGAATAATGAAGCAGTTTGGTACACCATGTTTCTCAAGCCTGACCCACATGAAGCTTCTAAACTTCCCAAACTTGAAGGATTTGTCAGGTCTAGTGAAATTGCCTTCTTTGAACACTCTCGAGCTGAACAACCTGTCTGCTGTTGAAAGTATTGGTGGAGGCCCCTTTCCTTTACTCAAGGAATTGATCCTCAAGAAAATGCCCCATTTGTCTGAATGTTCAATGATGATAATCACTAGTTTGTCAGATAGGGATGGTGGAGTATCAAACTATCAGGCATTACAATGTTTTCCTTGTTTGAGGGTACTAGAAATAATCAAGTGTCCAAAACTCATGGTGAAGCCATCCTTTTCATCATCACTGGAAAGCTTAGTGTTGGCAAATAGCAGCATGCAGTTGCTGGATACTCCTAGTACTTGTGATCTACTTGAGACAGCAACAACATGCTCATCATCGAGCTACAAAGGGGGCAGTGCGCCGTCTTCTCTCCCACTCCTTAAGATACTGAATCTATGTGCAATAATGGCATCATCATCCAGATGGAACCTACTGGAAGAACTCGTGGGCCTCCAATCATTGGAAATTTCCTATTGTGATGACCTGGCAGAACTGCCATTGAGCATGCGAAAACTAACCTCTCTGCAACAACTGAAGATCTGGAACTGTGTTTCACTCCAGACTATACCAGCATGGATTGGGGAACTCGGCTCTCTAGGAAGGATGGATATTAGGGGCTGCACAAGGTTAAGCAGCCTTCCTCTGTCAATGGTACAGCTTAACTCCCTCCGACATTTGATCATAGGCGACTGTGATGCCCTTCAACTGCCAGAATGGATGGGGGATCTCAGCTCTCTGCAAAGCCTCGACATTTGGGGTTTGCCTGGACTGACTTGCCTTCCTCCATCATTGCAGCATCTCAGCTCCCTTCAAGTGCTGAAACTGAGTTGCTTTGATGCTCTTGTCGTGTTGCCTGAGTGGCTTGGAGAACTCTCTGCACTTCGACAGCTTAAGATTGAGACATGCCCCAGCCTTGCATCTTTGCCCAGCTCAATTAAACGCCTCACTTCTCTGCAAGAACTTGAGATCATTCATTGCCCTAAACTGCGGAGACGCTACAGGAAAGGGGAGGGGGAGGACTGGCAGCTCATCTCCCATATCCCTCATGTGGACATTTGGAAGATCACTGATGAGGACTAGTCACTAGTGCATCAGCATATCTTCCAGCAAACTACCAGGCAGGATTTCTGTTATTTGTTTTTGCTTCCATGAAACTTGCTCTGCACATTCTTTGCTCAGATAGAGAAATTTTATAGTATTCTCTTATTTATTTATTTGCTGATTCACTCTTGTCAGGTGCCTGCATATGTTCATGTATTCTTCAAATTGGTACCTGACTTTGTTCTATTATCTGTGCATTGATACTTTATAGAATGCTACAGAATGGAGAAGAAAGAAAAACAGAAGTGAAAACATGCAGAAGACCACATCTTGCACTCTGATTAAGTATTGTTTACGTGTAAGAAAGAGGCATAGAGCAACATTTTGAAAACCGAGGAATGTCCTTGAAAGTTTCTTATTGCAACCAACCAATTTTCCCAGGTTAGGTTGTCACAACCCACTTTTAATGGGTCAGAATCACACGTGTTTGCGCCAGGATCATGCCACAAACACGCCTATTAGTAACGGATGATGGTAAGCGTAATTAATAGTAAACCGAGCTATAGAAATATAGGATGGAAGGGGGGGCTTACAAAGGGCGACGAAGGGTCACCAAGTCGGGTTACAATATCGAGAGTTGGCCAACCAAGAAGCGGTGGATTAACTATGACACCGCCCCTCACTCTCCACAGGCAGACTTGTGCATGGATGAAATCTGGGCTTCAACGTCCTTCTCCTAAGCGAACACCTTACGAACTCCTACGATACGTTGATCCTCTACCTTGTCGTCGATCTTACCTTCACATGTGCCGATATCTGTAAAAATAGGGGGGGTGAGTACAAACGTACTCAGCAAGTCCTAACCAGGGGGTTGTAATTAAGGGTTTGGGCCCTAGCAGAGTCTCTAAAACTGCTCTCACTAGTTCCCGAGGTTATCTCTTATCATCACCCTCACATCATCACAAACGTTAGTTAAAGCTAATCATAGATGTTCTTTCCTAGCATTCGCCCATTCCAAGGACGTGGCTATTCGAATAGATTCAATAAAACTCTACAGAGGTTGTACAAATTTCCCCACACGATAAGCACGAGTCTTACACCGGGCGTCATAGGTTCGCATTGTGCCTAACGAGATTCCGTACCCGCTTGGGTGCTACCCTAGGTGTATTGGTATAATCCTCACCACGACTTCTCAGGGGTTGGAAGGGTGACGCATCATCCTAGACAATATGGTGATACCAAATCACCCGCGGCTTTACTGTGTAATACCTTATTACCCAACCTATACCGTCAACACCACACTCAATCATAAATCATCAATATGTGCCTCTAGCACCGCGCCCATCAACACCAAACACTTACGTGGAAGATCACTTTCGGCATCCACGCCAACCGACCATGGGGCCACTCTCCCCATGTCTGCTCCCAATAGGTCGCTTGCCTACTCCGGTCACCTTGGCTCCAGATTATACCTCAACCCAACGGGTGTGAAATCCGGCCGCCCATATCGGCGTGTGGTCAGATCGTAATATCACACTAGGTAGAAGGTCTATGAACTGGTCCTTAGGGAGGCGAGCATCTCTCCGCGGGATTCATCCCCGATTGTGATTAGTCCACCTCCATGTAGACTATCACCACTCACCTTTTTGTTGGGGGTTCACATTATTACTCAGGTTACATCGATCTCACTTAGTCATATTATGTCATCATTCATCATCATATTAGGGTCATGATTAGGGGTGGTAAGGACTTGCCTGGGAGGTTCTTACAAATCGGCACGGCGTCGAACGTCTTCTAGCGTACTCCGGACGGATACTTCTAAACGGTCGTCGAAAACTACTGGCGACTGGCGATAAACCCTAGCTCGAACTATGACATATAAAACAAACATAGAACATTATGGTGGCAATGGGTTAGATGCATAGAGCTAGATTTTAGAAGAATTATGGAAGTCGTTTCACGCGAAACGGAGTTAGTATGCATGAGATATGGATTTTATAATATTAATCCCTAATTAAATCATTAGGGTAATATTATAATATAATTTTATCATGTAATAAAATTAGAACTAATTACATGATAAAATTCTATAAACCAAATAATGAATTTACAAATTTTAAAGGGAATTTTTTCGACACGGAAAGTCTACTTTTAATACTGTACACTACTCGGGTAGCCATAGCAATTTACAAGGTGTACACAGAATCCATCCCGCACGCGTGGGACGACATATGGGCCCCATGGGTGCCACCAGGCCGCCACGTAGGCGCCACGTGTATTACACATGCCTCGCTGGCATGGAACGGCGTCGGGACGGAGGGAAAACGGGAGGGCGACGTGTCGTCTTCTTATTGGTCGTCGTCGGGACGGCGTTAAATCGCGGACGACGCCGGGAACCTCCCAGCCCGCCGTCTTGGCGGCGTCTCGCCGGAAGTTCGCCGGGATTTCGCCGGCGATGCCCATTGCTCGTCGCGAGGGCTCCTCGGCCCCATGCCTCCCGGGTCCTTGTTGGCGTGCACCGGGTGGTGGGGTAGGGCTCTTCCACGACGGCGGTGTGACGGGGCGGCGAGTGGTGGCGGCGCTCCGGCGGCCGGTGTTACAGGGCGACAGCGGGCATCCCGGGTAGGGGAAACAAATGAGGGAGGAGTGGAGGGACTCACCAGCGCACAAATTTTGACCCACGATGACTCATTCGACGACGACACCCCAACCTAGCTCGCGCGGCGGATCCCTCCGATTGGGGGAAACTTGGATTCCCCGTCGGGGAGGAGGAGAAAGGGGAAAATAAGATGAGCACCACGCTGCGTTCGGACTCGGGCGGAGCCCTTTGAGTGGAGGGGCGAGCTCGATTGGTGCCCCGGGCGCGCTATTTATAGCCCGCCGAGGAGATATTTCTCCTCCGCCTTTGATCTTTTCCGACCGGGCTCAGGCGTGAGCTGTCATCCAGTGGTGCGCCGCGGCGCGTCCGCCTTGTCGTGGGTTACTCCGGCGAGGCCAGGTGTTCGTCGGGTCGTCGCCGAGCTCGGGCGGGTGCCGCCACCGCGGGCAAGGTGGGCGGCCGGGTCACCGTATGTCGCTGAATCGAGCCCCCAGACGCATGGACCTTTAGCTGACTCGCCGGTCCTCGCCGGGCGTTACCGGCGCGACCGCCGTGTCTCGTCATCCACAGGGCGGCTGCTACCTATCATGGCGGCACGGCAGTCCACGGCGTGGCTGCACGCGTTGGCGCCGCCTCCTCCGCGGCGGGAGATGACGACGGGCGCCCCCGCGGCGAGGTCAATGGACTACACGCCGACCGGTGACGGTGGCGTGCGGCGGGTCGCCTTGTCGCCCGACACAACCGTCGCGGCCGGGCGCCGAGCGGGCCACGGTGTTGTTGTGTGCCGCGGAGGTAGAAGAAGAAGAGAAGGCGGGGTGGGGCCTGGGCCGCCGGTGTGAGCAAGGGGAGTGGGCGTGCTGGGGCTTGGCCTCTGCGTGGGCTCGGTGGTTTGGCTGGGCGGGCTGCTTACGCGCGGGAATGGAGGGAAGGGAGGAGGCCTGGCTGGCCGTTCGGTTGGGAGGGAAGGAAGGAGGAGGGAAAGAAGTGCTGCTGGGCCGGAATGAGCCCACAAGCTTATCCTCCTCTCTATTCTTTCTCCTTTGCTATTTCCCTTTTATTCCCTTTTTCTTTATTACTTCATGTGTGCAAATGGATATTGTTGATATTTGTATAAGTTTATGAAATTATACCCTCGTGACTTATTCATGAGAATATTTATTCCATAGTACTTATACAAATATTTATATATATAGGTGCACACACTTTTCCCCAGCTCTTTGTTATTTCATGTGTAGTATACGTATTATAAATATTGTATAAGCACATTTATATTCCCATGACTATTACTGTCGAGAATATTTATTTATTGTGCTTATAAAATATTCCTTTATATGTATTTCTAGCACACATGTATTTTGGTACGCGCGAGTGTTGGTAATTATTATTCCCAGAGAAATTTATAATTCATTCTCACGCATTTACTTCCATAAATAAAATCTAGGGCTTACCTTGCATCCTTGCCATCATAAAGTTCAACAAGCAACAAACAAGGAAACCTAATTTTCTATATGGTGAAAGTTGAGATGCAGGGTTTTCGAAAACAGGGTTTCGGTGTGGCGGAAAATAAATCAAGTTTTAGTTGTAATTCGAAAAGTTCAAATTTTTAGTGAATTTTAAAATGATGCAAAAACACGGGTGTTACATAGGTCATATGAGATACAATTTACTTTGTAAAATATTTTCTCAGATAGCCCTAACTACTAATGGACATGTTCTATTTGGGGTGTAACTATACTCAACCAATTGATAGGCAACTCATGCATATTCAAGACAATTGCATACTGCATTAGCGAATCCGTAGATCTAAGGTTGTGTAAGTGGCAACATTTTCCTTGGCCAGTGTTCAGAATGTAATATTGTCCACCATTGGTTGTAAGATAGCACTGCGGCTTTTTAGTTATACTAGTATATTGCCCATGCTAACGCTACGGTGATATTTAGGACAAATTTAACAAACAAAATTATGTGTATTCTATGGTGGTTATCATCGATCACATAGTATAATTCTTATGAAAACTTAATAGCAAACAAAGATTACTTGCATGACAATAATGATATCATAATATAGTGGATACATAAACAACCTTCCTTTTTTTTTTTTTTTTTTTTTGAAACTACAACCTTACAATTTTTTAAATACAAAAAAAAAAAAAAAATTGGCAAACACCAAGAATTTACATGTTGTAGCATGAGTGACCAAAAAACATTCCAGAGCTTGTAATTAATTCCAAGGACTTAAAAAACAACCTAAATGAAATGACCTTGGATAGATTATGCACGGGAAGATTATCTCCCCTCTTGAATATGTGAGTACTTCTCCATTCACATCATGAAACTCCACAAATCTAGTCCATTTCAGTGACTGATTTAAAGAGGGAAAACCCAGCATCTAAATTCTAATATACCTGCAAGAATATTTTAAACAAAAATATATATATTAGTTGATTCCATGATACTGTAACAGATACCAGATAAGAGTCTTCTAAGATTGTATAGGCATACAAAAACTGTCATCTTTCTTTCTGGTTCTAGAGTATGTAATTTATAAATTACAATATCAGTACTGTAGTTATATTCTACAAATATTTATATGCCTTAAAACTCGTAACACGTTAAAGATATATTACCAGTTGAGAAAGCATACCTTTAAAAGGTCGAGTGACATTCAGCATCTCCTAAGTAAGGCCCAAACTGATTCGATATGAAAAGGAACCAACATGGTAAGAAAATAAACCAAGCCATGTGTTTAGATTGAAGCAGCAAAGAAAGCACACGTTGCACTTCCTAGAAATATCAATCACATTTCTTATGCTCGGCGCACAGTTCAGTTCAGTACGTCAGCATGTCATGTGATCTATGGCCTTGACGTGAAGCACACCTCCATGATTATGACAAGGACAAGGAATACTTGTTGCAAATGTACAAATTTGCAAATTGTCATGTTAGAACAGTAACTCGATATAGAGTAAAACTGCCAGTGCTATACATCATGTAAGGCAAGATTATGATCATTATTTGGTTTCAGAACTTCGTATCCAGTTTTATTTAAGAAAATTGCAATCATACATTAGCAAAGGAAGATCATGATCATGACTTGTTTAAAAAATAATAACCACTAAAGTGTTGAACCTGAGTTGCTACCACAAAATGCCATGTGCAACCTTTGATACTATTGAGAACAGAAAGCATGTTGTAATTAACCTTGAGGTCACTATCGATCTCACGGTTAGAGACTCCATCCAACAATCCTTCTAATCGATCGATCTCTGTCTCAACAAATCAAACAGACTATAAACAACTGTTTTTTCTGAAACTGAACTCATTATTCTTCAGAGTTTCAAACACCTCTAGCAACAAGCAAGTCTAAAACTCTGAATAATTGTCACCCTTGGCTGCATTGGTTAGCTTCTTCCTACCTTGCCCAATAGTACCAGCGCGGCTGGTAGGTCTAGTGGATGGGCATGGAGTTGGTAAAGGAGCAGAAGTAGCAGTCTGCCCCGGTGCCGCTGGTCGTATAGGTTGGCATAACAGATATTGTCGAGGAGGGTTGCACACCATGTGCTCCCCGTCGAGGTGGGTTTGTATGTGAGCCCGAGATCCCGCACAACGTGGATCCTCTTCGGCCGGCTCCTCCTCTGCCCAACGGCCTGCATCGCCGAAAACGCACGCCTCCCATGGCGCACGGGATGGACGGGTCGCCGCACCGCTAGAAGTACTTGGTCCCGGGATCTAGTCCTGACGGCGCCGCCTGCGCGTGCAGATCAATGGATGAGATGCCACCGTCGATGTCGATCTACAGGCAGAGAGAGAGAGAGAGAGGGGAGAGAATCCATGCCAAAGAATGAAATTTTCTTTCGTGGGGTGGCCGCCAGGGACGTGTACCTTATGATGCAGGAGACCTAGGCGGAGGTGGGCGCGACGACGACCTGCGGCCTCCACGCAACTGTGGCAGCATCCGCTCCCTCGGCATCACGCTCGGGGGGCGATTAGGAGGGGAGGGTGGAGGATACGGCGCGACCTCTCCGGGCGGCGGAGGTCGTGGCAAAGATCCGCCTCCTCGCATCTCGTGAAGGGGGGATTCGGAGGGGACGGCGGAGGACGGGCAGCGGAGAGAGGGAGCAGAGGCGGTTCCTTTTCCCTTTTCTTTTCTCGAGAACAAAATAAAAGAGACACAGGGAGTGGGATAGGGATTCGATCCCTGCTAGAGGAGCATGCGTCTGACGAATGGCGTGTGGGAGAGGTGAGGGTGTAAGATAGGGAGGTGAGGGTGTAAGATAGGGAGGTGAGGGTGTAAGACATTTGGACAAACTTTCGATCTTAGCCCTCGGTTCGAGATCCGTTGGTTGGTAAGCCTTGATCTAAAAATAGCATTAACTGACATTATAGTAGAGATGTTGTAAAGATAACGTTTTTAAAAGACGTTTTTAATTTGCATAAACATTTTAGAAAAATACCAAATAAAATGGGTGTCACAACCGCCTTTAGGGAGGGACAGCGATGACGAAACCGCCGGCGGTTTGGGCAGCGGTGTGGCGGCGTAGGGAGGGGCAGGGCGGTGGCGTGCGGGGGCAGGGGCAGGGGCAGGGCAGGCGGCGCAAGACACGGGTAGCGCGGGGCGGGCGGCGCCGACGGCTTGGATAAAATGACTATTTTCAATTGAAAGGGGCCAATACTACTCGACATGTATCTTTACAGCCTAATGTAATAATGGGAAATAAGCAGCACATGTCCAATACACCAAAAGGTCAAAGAGACAACTATATCTGGCATTCATCTACATAAGTACTTGTACTCCATCTCTTGAAGTGGGAATCTACGAGAGGTCATCCTCAAATACTACTGAAACAAGGAATACGTGGTCTAGAGCCTTGTATATGTGTAGAAGCTAGATAGCAATCATAGCAGGGAAAATCAGGCCTCACTTTAGTTTCGTGACTTTATTGTGGACAAGACAGGGGAACAAATAGGGCAGCTAGCTGCTGGACTGTATACAACAAAAGATAATGATTTCATTTCGGTAATTAGTCTCCTCATAGCACATCCAAGTTTAATTGTGTTCATATCTTAACTGGACTCGATCGTCTAATAAAGAATTGATTTTCCCGGATTTCCAGGAATCCTACGACTGACTAGCTAGGCGTTGAAGATGCACTGCTCTTCTTATTAACCTTCTTCAAAATGACAGTCTAAGTGAAGGACCGAAAAGGCGACTAGGGGGTTGAATAGGAGCCTCGACAAATTCTTTCGAATTAGCGACCTTGTAGCTCTCACGACCCCTTAACGAAAAACAACCACGCAAACGGAAGATCACGACCTTGTTTGCAAGGTGGTTGCTCTAGGAGATGTCCTAGAGCACAGCGGATCAAACGGAACGACCTCCAAGCAATCGAAGAAACAATCGCAAGAAATCAGCACAAGATAGCTCAAATCAGCACAGGCTCGGACAGTCCGGTGGTTTGGAGCGGACAGTCCAGCGGCACAAAAGTGATGGACAAAAGTGCCTCAATGTCGCGACTGACGCTTGCTGAAAAAATGAACCTCGGACAGTCCCGGACTCAAGGGCGGACAGTCCGGTGTTCAAAACAAATAAAAACAGACTCAAAAACAGGTTACGAACAAGTGCTGAAAAATGTACAGCGGACAGTCCGCACTCCGAGGCCAGACAGTCCGATGTACAAATTCTGAAAACCGAACTCTCTGCAGCAGTTCTGGACACGCTACATATCGAGCTCGGACTGTCCGCACTTTGAGGACGGATCGTCCCACACTTGCCAACTCAGCACTCCGAAAAATCCAATCGGGATGAAAATGAAGGCCGGACTGTCCGCTCTTAGGTGCCGGACTGTCTCAGAATACCCGTGTGTTTTGCATCATTTTAAAATTCACTAAAAATTTGAACTTTTCGAATTACAACTAAAACTTGATTCAGTTTCCGCTAGACCGAAACCCCTGTTTTCGAAAAACCCCCGCATTTAAACTCTCACCATATAGAAAATAGGAAACCATGCTTGTTGCTTGTTGAGCTTTATGGTCGCAAAGGATGCAAGGTAAGTTCTAGATTATATTTATGGAAGTAATCGCATGAGAAATGGTTTACAAGTTTACTCGGGAATAATAAATATCGAGACGCTGCGTGCGTACCAATATATAAATATCCCCTGGCAATAAAAGTCATGAGGATAAAATGTGCTTGAGTAAGAATATATGTATATATATATCTTACACATAAAATAATAGGAATGGGAAACATGTGTGCATGTACATATATATCTATATTTATACAAGTACCATTGAGTAAATATTTTCATGAATAAAAGTTATGAGAATAAATGGGTGCTTGTATAAATATTTATAATATATAAATATATGTACTTACACACATGGAATAGGGAGAAAAGGAATAAAAGGAAGAGAAAGAAATAACGAGAGAGAATAAAGAAGAAATAGGAAAAAGGAAAAGAAATTAGAAAAGAGCAACCAGGCTCAATCCTTCTCTTCCCTCTTTTTTCGCCCAGCCCAACCGGCTCCCCTCCTTCTCTTCCCTTCCCTCCCAACCGAAAGCGAGGCCGGCCCAGCACAAGCAGCCAGCACCCGCCCAACAGCCCGCCGGCGGCCTCCCCTTATCCTACCTCATCGGCTCGCGGGGCCCGGGCGTCGGACCGTCTCCCTCCTAGAGATGGCGACCACGCCACGTGCCACCCGCCACGCCGCCTCCCCATCGAGCCGTCACGCCGGTAACGCCGACTCGAAACACGGCCGCCATACCGACCGCGCCCGAGCCGTCACGTCCGCCAGAGCCGCTCACCTCCCCGCCCCGCACCAAGGTCAACGGAATGCGGCCAAGGGCGACCTTGCCGGCGCCGCGCGAGCTCGACGCGACGACGACGGCTACCGTGTCTCGGAACGGCCACGCGCACGACACTCCATGACCGTCCCACGCGCGGGGGGGGGTAAACGACTACGAAGCTCAGCGCTGACCGAGCTCCCGAGCTTGCGGCCATGATGGGCGGCATCCGTTCTTTGAAGACGAGACGCGACGACGGGTCGGCTCGCCAAGGACGACGCACAGACGCCGCGCGACACCGCCGCCAGCGATCGTAGCCAGCCAAGCACCAGCCAAGGACCGCGAGCCCACGAGACACGGTCGGAAAATATCGCGACGGCGGAACCTCGACGGCGCGGCCTATAAATAGCCACCTCCGGTGAACGATCGAGCTCGCCCCACCCCTCTCCCAGCTCGCCGTGTTTGAGTACGAGGTGCTCCCCTCGCTCCTCCTTCCCTCCACCCCTCGCCGCGAAATCGCGTTTCTCCCCAACTCGAGCTCTGCCACCGCCGCCGGCTAGGTCAAGATGTCCCCGTCGAATCCGTCGCCCAAGGTGCAAATTGGTGAGTCCATTCGCTTGACCATCGTCTCCTCGTTCGAATACCTTCTTTTCCTCTTGCGGATGTGATGTATAAGGGCCTTCCCGAGCGCCGCCTGAACCGCCGCCGCCGAGGGGGACGACCTCCTCCGCCTCTATGGTGTCGACCAGCATGACCAAGGTGGCGAGGCGATCCGAAAGACTCCATCGCGGCGAGCTAAGGACGAAGAACGGCAACTCCGGTGAAGCTTCGGCGACCCTCCGCCGCACGACGGCGTCGTCCGGGGGATCGGATACCTTCGCCGTTGACGCCATCCACCCCAACAATAACGGCGTCAACGGAGGGCCAACCGGATAGCGCCACGCCGCCCTTTGCCGCCCACGCCGCCGACGGCCGTTAAGGTGACCACGTCACCCACGTGGCACCTACGTGGCGGCCACAAAGCGTCCACCGGACCCACGTGGCACCCACGTGTGCAGGGACATTTTCGTGTACAGTTAGGAAATTGCTATGTACACATGATACTTGTACACAGGATGTTATAAGTAGCATTTCCCGTGTCAGAAAAATTCCCAGAAAATTTGTAAATTCATTATTTGATTTATAGAATTTTATCATCTAATTAGTTTCAATTTTGTTACATGATAAAATTATATTATAATATTACCCTAATGATTTAATTAGGGATTAATATTATAAAATCCATATCTCATGCAATTTAACTCCGTTTCGCGTGAAACAACTTCCATAATTCATCTAAAATCTAGCTCTATGCATCTAACCCATTGCCACCATAATGTTCTATGCTTGTTTTGGTTGCTCTAGTTCAAGCTAGGGTATCAACGTATGCGCCGTAGTTCTACATCGACCCGATTAGGAGTTTCCGTCCGAGGAAAGCTAGAGACGTTCGACGCTGTGCCGATTTGTAAGAACCTCCCAGGCAAGTCCTTACCCCCTTAACCCGACCTAATTCCTTTAATAATTGATAAGATGTTAAGATAAGTACAACCATGGCAAGCCGTGCGGGAGTACTGATGGGCTATGTGCGTGGGGCTTCGCTAGGCTTTGTCGTTAATATAACCTTGTTAATAAAATGAACCTTGTCAACAAAAAGGTGAGTGGTGATAGTCTACATGGAGGTGGACTAATCACAATCGGGGATGAATCCCGCGGAGAGATACTCGCCTCCCTAAGGACCGGTTCATAGACCTTCTACCTGGTGCAGTTATACGTACAGCCACACGCCGAGATGGGGCGGCTTGATTCCACACCCCGTTGGGTTGAGGTATAGTTTAGATCCAAGGTGGCCGGCGTAGGCAAACGACCTATCAGGACCAGACATGGGGAGAGTGGCCCCATGGTCCGGTTGGCGTGGATGCTGAGTGATCTTCGACGTAAGATGTTTGGGCGCAGTGGCGCAGTGCTAGGTGCACATATTTATGATTAATGATTGGGTGTGTTGCGCGACAGTATAGGTTGGGTAATAAGGTATTACCTGTAAAGCCGTGGGTGATTTGGTATCACCATATTGTCTAGGATGATGCGTCATCCTTCCAACCCCTGAGAAGTCATGGTGAGGATTATACCAATATACCTAGGTTGGCTACCAAGCGGGTACGGGATCTCGTTAGGCCTGTCGAACCATGGGCCATGGTGTAGACAATGCTTATCGTGTGGGGAAATTTGTACACCTCTGCAGAGTTAATTGAATCTATTAGAATAGCCACGTCCTTGGAATGGGCAAGTGCTAGGCCTGAACATCTATGATTAGATATACACTTGGATGATGACTAACCTGTGGTGACATGACAGCAGTAATGACCTGAGACAACCCGGGAACTAGCGAGAGCAGTTTTAGAGACTCTGCTAGGGCCCAAACCCTTAATAATTACAACCCCTGGTTGGGACTTGCTGAGTACGTTTGTACTCACCCCTCTATTTTACCAGATATCGGCACATGTGAAGGTAAGATCGACGACAAGGTAGAGGACGGCGTATCGTAGGAGTTCGAGAGGTGTTTGCTTAGGAGAAGGACGTTGAAGCCCAGATTTCATCCACGCACAAGTCTGCCTGTGGAGTACGGGGTAGTGTCATAGTTAATCCACCGCTTCTCGGTTGGCCAACTCTCGATATTGTAACCCGACTTGGTGACCCTTTGTCGCCATTGTAAGCCCCTTTTCATCCTATATTTCTATAGTTTGGTTTACTATTAATTACGTTTTACCATTAACGTTACTAATAGACGTGTTTGTGGCGTGATCCCGGCGCAAACACGCGTGTGATTAACGACCCATTAAAAGTGGGGCGTGACAGAATGGTATCAGAGTCGAGCTTGTACATAGGATGAAATTGGGTTAACAGAAATTTAAACTCCACATAAGGATAACTACTTTTAAACTTGTTGCTACGAGTACACCTTACTACAATAGTTCGGATGTTGAATCGATGTTAACATCAAAACTCTTGCAGCAATGAACTAGTAAGGATGACCTCGGTCGGATCGCCTGACTAAAGGAGAGTTTCTACAACTCCCCTCGGAGATGCTGAAGTGCTTATGGTACCTTGGCCTCCCTCGATATTTAAATCGAGAGTCATCATGGAGACCAAGTACTAAAGTACGTAACAAACTTGCGTCATTCTAGAACCCTAATAGGAAGGAATGTCGAATGCTAACCAGCATGCAACCGAAATGCGTCGAACATCCGAGTACCTAAATGGGTGCTAATGCAAAGATGCAAGTCTAGCCTTAAAAATCTCCATAAGGCACACAGTCCAAGCAAAAAAAGAGTAGTACAATCCTCTTGCAAGCTTGTTGTACAAGCAATGTCCTAGCATTAGTTGCTAAGCGTTCGCTAGCCGCAGCAGATGCCTGGGCTTCAAGGCCTTTAGTAGGTGTAAAGTCGCGCAATAACCATCATGTCAGTCACTATGTGTGATGTGACCATGTATCATCTAGGTGATTGCCCCATGATGAGAACAATTGACGCGCTTGTTTGTTCAGTGTAATGTCTTGTTTCCTTTTAATCCTAAAGGAAAATTTCTCCATTTTTACCACTCATAGTGGATAATGGAAGGAAAATTCAATAGGAGCTGTGAACGTCTTCGAAAAATCCCTCAAGTCATGAGTAATAAGACAAGTTTCCTCCGTAACTTAGTTCGTCGTGACTAACCTTTCATACGTTTCACACCGGTAAGTTTGTGTGTTTCCCCGACACCGGTGTTACTAGGATACCCCAAAGTCTATCCCCACCCAAAATGCTTGCTTTCCCTCTAATCCTTAGTTAGGTAGACCCCTATCATACCTTGTGCTTTTACCTCCCATACCTCTTTAGTCCAAATAGAATAGGAACTAACCCGCGAGGAACGTGGCGACAACAAGTGGACTCCACAAGCGTAGCCGTTGAACCACACCGGTGTTCTTCCCTACAGGTAGTCACCACGCCGTCGCCTCGGTGTTCTTGTCCGACGACCGCGTGCAACATTGTCGACATCTTTGTCACCACCCAATGTCGAAAAGCTCATCTTTGCTATTACGTTGACCCGAACCACGACCGTCCGGCCGTTCAAGACACAAAGGTAACATCAAGTGGCAACCAAAGATTACCCGATGCAAGCCGCGAGCGAAGATTGGAACCGCAAACGTAAGATGGACCGAAATACCCGCGATGTCGAAGGCGGTCATCAAAGCCCATAAAGGATATTTATGCCCAAGAGCAAGCGATGCCCGAAGCATACAAAATATCGTGAAGCGGCATCTCGACAAAGAGAGAAGACACACGCTTTCCACTATAGGAAGTCCACCGGTCAAAAACCATACAAATCCCAATGACCACGCCACTATCGCAAGGTCAAGGAATACAGGAGACTTACTCCCGTTCCTTCCACCATACACCACAACACCCCAGCCACAATACCAGTCGACCAAACTTGTCCCAGAAGTAATCACCTTCGACGCACTATAAAAAGAGCACCACCACCGCTCTCACCACCATCCCACTCCAAACATTCCACTTCTAGCCTCCATCTTTCACCCTCTGCCGTCACCATCCTTGCCATCCACTCACCAACGACCACCACCAACCACGGCCGAAATGGCGGCACTTGGGTTAGCGACCGGTCGGTCGACACCCCCAGATTTCCCCAACTTCTCTATGGCACTATGCTGAACCTTGGCATCCGAGACCGCCCCATGTATAAGGGCTACGAGTATGAAGATCGTGGCACCCATCGCTGCGAAATCACCATCCACATCGCCAAGAGCCAAGATTACCCCACCATCACGGAAGAATGGAGCATGACTACTGTTGGTTTTCACTTCCCCGACACCTACCAAGCCGTCGCTCGCAAGGCACTACTCCGCCTTTGTCACCTCTATAGAGAACCCATGGCTCGCACCCCCATGAAGTACCTGCCACCCGAAGCGAAGAACCGCCCTGTCTGGACTACTCGCACAGAAGACCTACAAGATCCAGGAGATTGTCCCATCATCCAACACCTGATGTCCTACCTGCTCACCCTCGACAAGCAATACGAGCGACAAGATGCCGCCATGAGAGACCAGATCCATCGAGCCGAGCAAGCTGAATGCTACGTCCCAAAGAACTCCTCGCGAGAACACGCCCACACACGAGAAAAGTTGTCGCAGCGGCCGTGCCGGGAGTCTACACTCGCCGAGGCCCCCGAAGACCATCCAGAGCAACACGCCCGGGAGCCGAGAGGCGCCTACACCATCTCCACCTCGTCGCCGAAAGTTCAATATGTACGAGACAGAGCCAGTAAAGGTGGAAGGAATTCCCACTAACCCCTCCACGAGAAGAAGGATAGACATCACCAGTCCACCGACACCGACAGAAGACAGAAATGAAGCCCCGCGTCCGGCAGGAATAAAGTAGTCTCTCCCGAGGGAGGTATAACTGTAGAGCCGCATCTTCCGTTTTGCTCTACTGTTGTAACTCTCTCGAATAATCAAAATCCATGTGTGAACTCACGACCTAAAGCATGATTCACCAACGGCTAATAAAATGACGGTACATAAATGAATGCGAGGATAAGAAGAAAATTTTTCTAAGTGGGGTAGCGCTATATGCAAAAGAAAGAAAATACGAGTCAGGCGAGAACAAGAAGAAATGAGGAAATATGGAAATGGGCTAAGATGAAAAAATAAAGAACAACAGAAAACTTGGGGTTCCAAACGAGAAATGGAATCCCAAGTTCACAATGGTTGTTACTTAGAAGAATCCGCATAAAGAGGTACACCGCAAAAAAGACCGCGAAGGAACAAGCAAGAAGGCGCATTAATCGGAAGACACCAGAAGACCAAAGACATTAGAGGAATAAATCCTCTAAGTGGGGTAGCCGCCGAGGAGGACCCGAAGGCTACGAGGACAAGATGCAAGACCAAGAAGATGGGGTAAAAGCAGCAAGAATCACAAACGGCGAGAAGGCGTACCCTCTACAAAATCGTGTTGCCTAGTAATAGAGTAGCACGATAATGATAGAGACTCGATTAACGACAAAGACTTGTAAGCAATGGAAAGTTCCCTCTCTCTCTATCTCTATCCCTTTAGGCCTCAAATTAAGACCTTCACTCAGTAGACTTGGAATCTCGGGGGCGAGATTCATCTAAAATGGGGTAGATTTGTAACACCCGTGTTTTTCATCATTTTAAAATTCACTAAAAAATTTGAACTTTTCGAATTACAACTAAAAACTTGATTCAGTTTTCCGCTAAACCAAAACCCTCTTTTTTAGAAAACCCCTGCATTTAAACTCTCACCATATAGAAAATAGGAAACCATGCTTGTTGCTTGTTGAGCTTTATGGTCGCAAAAGGATGCAAGGTAAGTTCTAGATTATATTTATGGAAGTAATCGCATGAGAAATGGTTTACAAGTTTACTCTGGGAATAATAAATATCGAGACGCGTGCGTACCAATATATAAATATCCCCGGCAATAAAAGTCATGAGGATAAAATGTGCTTGAGTAAGAATATATGTATATATATCTTACACATAAAATAATAGGAATGGGAAACATGTGTGCATGTACATATATATCTATATTTATACAAGTACTATTGAGTAAATATTTTCATGAATAAAAGTTATGAGAATAAATGGGTGCTTGTATAAATATTTATAATATATAAATATATGTACTTACACACATGGAATAGGGAGAAAAGGAATAAAAGGAAGAGAAAGAAATAAGGAGAGAGAATAAAGAAGTAATAGGAAAAAGGAAAAGAAATTAGAAAAGAGCAAACAGGCTCATTCCTTCTCTTCCCTCTTTTTCGGCCCAGCCCAACCGGCTCCCCCTCCTTCTCTTCCCTTCCTCCCAACCGAAAGCGGGCCGGCCCGGCCGCAGCCAGCCCCAAGACTCCGGCCCAACAGCCCGCTTCGGCCTCCCCTTATCCTACCTCACTGGCTCGTGGGGCCCGGCGCCGACACCGCCTCCCTCCTCCCGGAGATGGCGACCACGCCACGTCCGCCCGCCACGCCGCCTCCCCATCGAGTACATCCACGCTGGTAACGCCGACTTCGGAGCACGGCGCCATATTGACCGCACCGGAGCCGTCACGCCCAAAGAGCCATCTCACCTCCCCGCCCCGCACCAAGGTCAACGGGAACAGGCCAAGGGCGACCTTGCCGGCGCCTCGCGAACAGCTTCGACGTGACCGACGGGCGGCCACCGTCTCGCCGGAACGGCCACGCTGCACGACACTCCATGACCGGCCCACGCCGCGGGGGCAAGGGTAAACGACTACGAAGCTCCGCAACCGAAACTCCGCCGCTGCGCCATGGTGGGCGGCGGCCGTTCTTTGTAGAAGACGAGACGCGACGACGGTCGGCTCGCCCAAGGACGGCGACGCGACAGACGCGCGCGCGCCGATCGCCGGCTGGTCGTAGCCGCCCAAGCACCAGCCAAGGACCGCGAGCCCACGAGGCACGGTCGGAAATATCGCGACGGCGGAACTCGACGGCGCTGCCTATAAATAGCCACCTCCGGTGAACGATCGAGCCGCCCCACCCTCCCCAGCTCTGTGTTTCGCCATAACACGAGGTGCTCCCCTCGTTCCTCCTTCCTCCACCCCGCCACGAAATCGCGTTTCTCCCGAACTCGAAGCTCACCGCCGCCGGCTAGGTCAAGATGTCCCCTCGCGAATCCGTCGCCCAAGGTGCAAATTGGTGAGTCCATTCGCTGACCATCGTCTCCTCGTTCGAATACCTTCTTTTCCTCTCGCGGATGTGATGTATAAGGGCCTTCCGAGCGCCGCCGCCCGCCGAAGCGCGCTGAACCGCCGCCGAGGATGACCTCCTCCGCCGCTATGGTGTCCACCAAAGATGACCAAGGTGGCGAGGCGATCCGAAAGACTCCATCGCGGCGAGCTAAGGGCGAAGAACGGCAACTCGGTGAAGCTCGGCGACCCTCGCCGCACGGCTTTGTGGGCGGACGGATACCCCCGCTTGACGCCATCCACCCCAACAATAACGGCGCCAACGAGAGGGCCAACCGGATAGCGCCCGCGTCGCCTTTGCCGCTCCACGCCCGTCGATCTGCTGTTAAGGTGACCCCGTCACCCACTTGGTGCCTACGTGGCGGCCAAAGCGGGCGCCCACTGGACCCACGTGTGCAAAGGACATTTCTATGTACGTTAGGAAATTGCTATGTACACATGATACTTGTACCTGCGAGGATGTTGTAAGTAGCATTTCCCGTGCGTAAAAAAATTCCCAGAAAATTTGTAAATTCATTATTTGATTTATAGAATTTTATCATCTAATTAGTTTCAATTTTGTTACATGATAAAATTATATTATAATATTACCCTAATGATTTAATTAGGGATTAATATTATAAAATCCATATCTCATGCAATTTAACTCCGTTTCACAAGTGAAACAACTTCCATAATTCATCTAAAATCTAGCTCTATGCATCTAACCCATTGCCACCATAATGTTCTATGCTTGTTTTGGTTGCTCTAGTTCAAGCTAGGTATCAACGTATCTTGTAGTAGTTCTACATCGACCCGATTAGGAGTTTCCGTCCGAGGAAAGCTAGAGACGCCGACGCCGTGCCGATTTGTAAGAACCTCCTGTGCAAGTCCTTACCCCTTAACCCGACCTAATTCCTTTAATAATTGATAAGATGTTAAGATAAGTACAACCATGGCAAGCCGTGCGGGGAGTACCGATGGGCTATGTGCGTGGGGCTTCGCTAGGCTTTGTCGTTAATATAACCTTGTTAATAAAATGAACCATGTCAACAAAAGGTGAGTGGTGATAGTCTACATGGAGGTGGACTAATCACAATCGGGGATGAATCCATGGAGAGATACTCGCCTCCCTAAGGACCGGTTCATAGACCTTCTACCCGGGTGCGGAGTTATATCGTACGACCACACACGGGATGGGGCGGCTTGATTCCACACCCGTTGGGTTGAGGTATAGTTTAGATCCAAGGTGGCGGCGTAGGCAAACGACCTATCGAGGGCGCGAGACATGGGGAGAGTGGCCCCATGGTCCGGTTGGCGTGATGCCGAGTGATCTTCCACGTAAGATGTTTGGGCGCGATGGGCGCAAAGGTGCTAGGTGCACATATTTATGATTAATGATTGGGTGTGTTATGCGTGACGGTATAGGTTGGGTAATAAGGTATTACCTGTAAAGCCGTGGGTGATTTGGTATCACCATATTGTCTAGGATGATGCGTCATCCTTCCAACCCCTGAGAAGTCGTGGTGAGGATTATACCAATATACCTAGGTTGGCTACCAAGCGGGTACGGGATCTCGTTAGGCCTATCGAACCATGGGTCATGGTGTAGACAATGCTTATCGTGTGGGGAAATTTGTACACCTCTGCAGAGTTAATTGAATCTATTCGAATAGCCACGTCCTTGGAATGGGCAAGTGCTAGGCCTGAACATCTATGATTAGATATACACTTGGATGATGACTAACCTGTGATGACATGACAGCCAAAGAATGACACGAGACAACCCGGGAACTAGCGAGAGCGCTTTTTAGAGACTCCACTAGGGCCCAAACCCTTAATAATTACAACCCCCTGGTTGGGACTTGCTGAGTACGTTTGTACTCACCCCTCTATTTTACAGATATCGGCACATGTGAAGGTAAGATCGACGACAAGGTAGAGGACAGCGTATCGTAGAAGTTCGAGAGGTGTTTGCTTAGGAGAAGGACGTTGAAGCCCAGATTTCATCCACGCACAAGTCTGCCTGTGGAGTACGGGGCAGTGTCATAGTTAATCCACCGCTTCTCGGTTGGCCAACTCTGATATTGTAACCCGGCTTGGTGACCCTTCGTCGCCACTGTAAGCCCCTTTCCATCCTATATTTCTATAGCTTGGTTTACGATTAATTCTGTTTACCATTAACTGTTACTAATAGACGTGTTTGTGGCGTGATCCTGGCGCAAACACGTGTGATTAACGACCTATTAAAAGTGGGGCGTGACACTATCCGCGCCTGCTGAAAACAGCACGAATAGGAGCGCCGGCGGCGACGATTCTCCACAAAATTGAATCAAACTCGATCAAATCGAAAGGTCAGGTCACAAAATTAAGTCTAGGTGATCTAGACATGTGGGTGACCATTTCCCCTTGAAATTTTGAATCTCGTGGAGCAAAACGAGAGGAATCTCAGGTCCCGTCCGGAAGGGTAGAGATGGGGACTAGAGGGGGTGGTGAATAGTCCCTTTTAAAAACTAATCGCACCTTAGCTAACCGAAACTAATGCGGAAATAAACTTATCGGTCTAGCCAAGACTTCACCCCTCTAATCTATGACTCTAAATCACCTCACAAAGGATCCTACACAAGAAGAGTGAGGTGACAAGCCTAGCTTGAGCTCCTAATCAATATTCTAATGCAAGGTCACACAAACCTAAGCACTAGTACTTCAAGCACGGGTGAGCTCCTACACAATTCTAGTAAGCACAAGCTCAAAGCCTCTAAGCTCACTAGATGCACAATGGACAAGGCAACACACGCCTAACCCAAAGGCTCAAATTACCTAGCTACACAAGCTAAGCAAAGTAACTAAACAAGCTACACAAGCTAGATAGTTATAACTACACTACTCAAGCACAAGCACAATATATATGAATATAAGAACAAAGCTTGTGATGAAGAGATTGCAAACCACCACGAAGTGTGGACACAAGATGACACCGGTGATTTTTTACCGAGGTCTCGGGAAGCTTGCCAACTTCCCCCTACTCCTCGTTGTGTCGACCAACACCTTAGTGGTTCCACGGTTTGGCGAATCACCCAGTGATGATCCTCAAGCTTAATGGCCAGTGCCAAATCCCACAGTGGGAGCTCGATCGAGTCCCTCACACAGTGTGAGTCCTCTAGCCAATCTCTCAGAGGGTACCATGTGAACCCACACACAAGTGTGGTAGCTCAATGACACGCTCCACTAGAGTTGCTCTTCACGATCCCGCGAGGTGAGCACGAACCTCTCACAATCTCTTCTCCGGAGCACCGCACAATCTTCTTTGCGTGCTTCACGAAGTCTCTTGCCACCAAGCCGTCTAGGAGGTGGCAACCTCCAAGAGAAACAAGCACACCGGCTTGTAACACGAACACCTAGTGCCACGAATGCGATCTCTCAACGCAACGCACTAGAATTCGATCTCTCACTCAATCGGATGAACGATATCAAGCATATGTGAGTGGGAGGGCTCTCAAGCACTCTCAAGCATGGACACAAAGTCCCCAAGGTGCTAAGCACCCCGCCATGGCCGACCACACCCTCTATTTATAGCCCCAAGCCAAATAGAGCCGTTGGTGCTTCAAACCCGCGGTTTTACTGGAAGTTGACCGGGACGCACCGACCGGACTCATCAGCGGGTCCGGTCAAGCGTCCGGTCACCCCCAACAAAGGCGCGTCCGGTCACAAAGGACAACGTCCTTGGCCCCACGTCTGGCAACCTGCTCAAGCGTCCGGTTAGTGCTTCCGGTGCATGCGTCCGGTCGATCCCCGACGTCGACCTAGAAAACATGCTTATCGGAAGTTCGATCGAACCACCGACCGGACCATCCTGGCCGCTAAGTCCCCTGGCCGCCTTTTGCTCGCGAAACTCCGTCGCGCTTTGCTTCGACATGCTACCCAACAAGTATACCAACTTGAGCACGAGGAATAGCATGTTCTCACCACCAACTTGCATCCGGCGCAATAGAAAATAAGCCTCTCATTTTCTCAAAAGCGCAGTTCCCAAACCCAACTCAACCCTGCAAACCATTGCCGCCTTTGCAAATGTGCCAACACCACCAAGTGTACATCACCATGTGCATGTGTGTTAGCATTTTCACAATCATTTCAAAGGACGAGTTAGCTCTCCGCGCCACTCGATCCTAACACATCACAAAGTTAGATCGCTCAAGTGGCACTAGATGACCGATATGCAAACAAGTTTGCCCCTCTTGATAGTACGGTCATCTATCCTAAATCCGTCATAAACTTCTCTAAGCACCAATGACCGTGAAAATGAAATGCCCTATAGGTTATACCTTTGCCTTGCGCATTTCCAATCCGCTCCATCTCCAAGTGCCGATGCAACACATGCACCAACACGATCAAGAATGATATGATCCATTTCATATCATCACATGACCTTCTTGGTCCATCGATCTTGACCTCACTTGCTCTTCACCGTTAAGTCGGTCCGTCGGGTTGCCAAGTCCCTTGACTTGCCCTTCACACTTGCAACCGGTCCGTCAAGCCAAGCCTTGTCTTGATCTTCACCACCTTGGTCACATGACTCCATGTCATGTTTCATATACAATAAGCTCCTTCATTGCACCATCATGTGTGAACTAATCTCCCGTGTATCATCTCAATAACACATATTAGTTCACCTAATGTTGACACTCAATTACCAAAACCACAAGGGATCTTTCAATCTCCCCCCTTTTTGGTAATTGATGGCAACACTACAAAGATATGGAATTGAAAAAATAATTCACACTTCGTAGTGGTAACTCCCCTATATATGTGTGCCCAATTGATTTGAATTCAAGGTTTGCACACATACAAAGATATGAAATTTTTTGGAAGGGTTAACACTACAAAGTGATGCTAAGGTGTATAGGATAAACCTTTGAAGCGTAATACCAATCGGAGTTGCAAATTGAAGTTCATCCTTAGCATCATCCATGTAACTAGACATACATCAAAACTCAAGATACCATATGAGATCAACATTATATGTAAGGGTTAACCTATGCATGCTAGTTATCATATCATCAATCAAGTTCTATGACTAGCATACACCACACAAGCATTGCATATAGAATTTAAAGACTTATGCAAATGCAAGCAAGCACATGAGTATGCACATATCAAATGATCAATCAAGTTCATGAGCTTGCTCCCCAACTTGTGTGCTTCTCTTTTTGTCCAAGAATGTTGATCCTCTTCTAATCTTCAATCTTGCTCCCTCTTGTTCTATGTCCATATTCTCATCCCCCTTTGTCATATATCCAAAGACACTTACAAAGACACTTACATATCTTTGTCCAATTTCTCCCCTTTGTCATCAATTTCCATAAAAGGTATGCCTCTATTGATACAAAGGTTGTGACTAGGGATAGATGGTTGATTGTTGAACCTTTATTTTTTTTTATGGACGCCACCATATATTGGAATGACACCACTTGTAACCACATGTGAAAGCTTTGAAGATCATCTTGAAATGTCACATGTTGGTCACTTTGAGGTGGGACACCTCCCCTAAGTCAAGGCATATATCAATCCATTGCACAACTTAAGCTCTTGTTGGTGAGGGTAGCTTTCTTGAATTGAATTGATTACTTAAAGTTGAGGATCACTTGTGGAACCACCAATTTCATGTACTAGACATTACTTGAGTTGAATACCACGTGAAGGATACCAAGTGAAGGAGATACCACATGTATAGATGATGTAATAATCTAGCCATGTCTTGAAACTTGCAAATGTGGGCGCCACTTTGAAAGGATTTGTCAATTGTAACCAATTCTTGAACTATGTTGTTTTCATGAGCTTCTTTCTCTTTTGACTTGATCTAGATCACTTGCACAAGATAATCTAACTCGGTTTGAACCAATGACAAGCTTCTTCACACCTCATGCTAAGGGTTATCTTGACAATGTTGAGTTAAAGTACTTGAATGCTTATTCTCTAGATCAAATACTATGGGTTCACTTGCTCATGAACATGTCATATGCTACCACTAGATCATATAAAGCATAGAAGCAACACAAGAACACAAATCACAGCTCAAGACACATGATCCATCGAATCAAAACGCCACCATGTGTGACAAAGGCTACTTAGGGCTAGCCCTTGCCCAACCAAATTAGATACAAGATCGGTGGACCTCTCACACCGGAAGTGGAAACCCTAGCTAGGAATTGAAAAAATGAGAGGCAAAGAGGGAGGAGGTTGCCATCCTCCACATATAGTCCGAAAATCCTCTTTCCCAAACTACCCCCTAGATACATATGAGCCGAACTCGCTAAACCTAAGGCTAATTTAGTCCGACTTCGAATAATTTGGTCGACGACGCCCTTCCTCCTCATCTACCTTGCTCCACACAAGCTCCCGGATGCCGCCACGCCGCCGCCTTCCTTCGTCCAATCGAACGTCCGCCGGGGTTTTGAGGCCCAAACCCGTGAAAACCGGCCGATGGTTTTGAGGCCCAAACCACCAAACCCGCACCCGTGGTTTTGAGGCCCAAACCACGAAACCACGCACCGATGGTTTTGAGGACAAACCACCAAACCTCCTCAACACATGTCATCGCCGTCTTGACCGCCCAAATCGCCAAGTCATCCGAGCTCCCCGCTGCTCCCTTTTGACGCCGCCGCCTTGACCCGACGACACGGTCCCGCCCACGCCCTCTTGCATTCATCGATGTCCCGTGATGTCACCCACCATGACTAGCCACCCCGGCGATCCGGTCCCTCGGTCCAAGCCTCACGTCCGTCCTTCACCTCCGCGGTCCGTCGGCCCGCACGTCCTCCTTGGCCCCTTCACCTCGCCCGTTAGCTACCATCTCCGAGCTCCACACCGCACAAAGACGAACCAAGAGATACGTCTTCGACACACTCCACGTGTGCCGGTGAACATAGCCAAGCATAAAGAATAAAAAGAAAATAGAATTAAAATGTTGATTGTTGACAATCACTCAATCACAAAACTAAACACATATCACTTAAATCAACCATGTGTTCGCACTAAGATAAATATTAGCCTTATGCCATCATCACATATATCAGTTCAATGGTCGGGGAATGCAGCTCATTAGATTTTTTGTTTTGGTGAACTCATAAAAATGTACATAATTTTTTAGATAAAGGAATATTGATTCCAGCCTCCACATTCAACAGGGAATGCTTGCAGAATTAAAATAAAGGAATATTTGAAAATGTACATAATTATTTTCATTATAATGATCCTGTGAAAGTTTATACAAAATTTTGAATACTAAAACACACCCCACATCATGAGGAGAATTCAAAAAAATCTTGTTGGTATCTTTTGTTTCATTTTGCTGTAATTATTATTGGTTTTACAGCGCTGTTTTAGCTTGTTATCTCTGGTTTCTTCAATGAAAACAGTACACAACCGTCCAGCCGTATACCACAAAATCGAGGGTTCAAATTTTTTTGTTGAGCATGTCTGTTCTGAAGAAGAGAAATGATGCTAGCTGCATGGGAGAGTCAACTGTACCAAACCAATTCTTGGAATGTTGCATGACTACTGTTGCAAATTAAAGTTCTGACCCGAGACTACCTGATGCTGGCTCTCGTGTCGTGACGTCGTCATGCCAATCTATTAGCTAGTGTGATCTCGAGCTCACCTCCTTTTCTTTATTTATAAGCTGGCCTGCAGCTCCTAAGTCTGTCCATGATGGCTACATATTAGCACACGCTTACACTTACAGCTCATCATCACATACTATATATATGTTCAAGCTACACGAAAATTCGGGGAGTGGAACCCACATGTAAGTTGGACATTATTAATTGTTGTTAAGGACAGTGTGGTATAAAGTAATTTATGTGACAAATGATTCTTTTTTTCAAAACAAAGGGAATAAATTAAAACACAAAGGGCCTAGATTGTCAACAATGTCATCATCCTATTTTCCAAGGTGTTAGAGCTGTAGGAGCTATGTAATCTGACTCACATACTCTAGATGACTTTAATGTCAAGATGCATGTGCCCACAGCCACAGGTCATCTCAAGTCCCACCTGACAAGCACCTATGCTGCCTACCAACTCACAACTACACATGCAGATGCACATATGGACATTCCCAAGTCAGAGATATCAATATATATATGGGATTTTATACGTGTGCAAATGGTTGCTAGCAGCCTCTGTAGTTTATTTAGTCCATCTTTTTCTATGGAGCTGGTACCTGTGAAAGTGATATATGCATGAGATATTCAGATAGATCGATGTTAGATCTAATCAATACACAGATATGCCTGCCTGCCTGCCTCTTTATAGGCTCTTGTTGCTACAGGTTAGAGCAAGATCGCTTCACATTTGAGCCACTTGCGGCTTAGTAGGCCTCTGAAGATGCCTTCCTAGATGCATGCCAAACAGGTAAAATAACTATTTCTAGCTGCAGTATTGAGCTAAAGTTTGGCAGGGATGAGCAGGACTTGGGCACTGAGACGATATGCATGATTAGAGAAGTGCATATTTTGCATAGGGACACATAAGGCAGAACCTAGGACCAAGATGCATGATTGGCTGGATAGGGTATGATGGCATGATACATAGTTCTCATCTTGGATTCCTGTCTATAAAACAAAGTAGGATTCATTCATGTACACATTGCATAAAAAGAGGGGGAAAAGAACAGAAAGCAAGGTTAGAAGGACAGGCCTGTTAAAAAAAAGCAAGGCAGCTTTCTCTTTGAGTTAACTCCAACTTATTAAGCTCATGAGCTTATTTAGTTCAGTGATGTGGTATAAGTTGAATATATATAGTATCTATGTAATCCTCAAAATTTCCATCTCAATGTAACAAGAAAGAAAAAGGGTTTGCAGTGATCAGACGACTGAATCAATGAACGGAAGTGAAACGTTTTCCAACCCTTATTTAGAATCTTATAAACGATCCAAATTGTATATAGACTATTCTAAATTATGGTTCACGTCACCTTTGATTGGGAAGGCTAAAACTAATAAGAGAATGGTGAGGTGTCAATTCATACATAGCATGTAGCTACTAATTATCATTAGAAGCTTCGATCGATTTGTGACCATCATAATATGCATAGACAAGATGTATCTGAAAGAGACAATAATCTACCATGGAAAGATCCCAAGAAGACTATTACGTCGCCCTCAAGGATTCATGAGCTCATCAAGTACATAAAAGCCTCCACTGATCAGATATATAAGCACCCCAATGATCTGGCAGTCTCTTATGCCATTAACATAAGGTTTATGTAGCCAAAACAGAACCGAGCTACGGCATTTTAAAACATATTGGTATTGCTTACTACATTGCTGAAACCCGAAACAGGTAATACAATGTTGACTAATATACATATACATATATATAATGTCCTTCCTAACTTTTATAGAACATATCTAGTGTAAATTAGCCATGTACAAACCACACAAAGAGGGCTTTGTTTGTATGTAATGTCCATCCTAACTTTTTATAGAACATATCTAGTGTAAATTAGCCATGTACAAACCACACAAAGAGGGCTTTGTTTGTATGTAATGTCCTTCCTAACTTTTATAGAACATATCTAGTGTAAATTAGCCATGTACAAACCACACAAAAGAGGGCTTTGCTTGTATTGAGTCCTACGAGGCAAATACCTAACAAGCAACAAATCCGGACCGTTAGGCACCAAAAATTGAGGGCCTGAATTGCGGTTTGATCAGACAACCTTGCTTTGCTTGGTCAAGCAACCAAACATGCCCTCATGGTTCTCCTTATGCCCTAAGGTATATTCCTCCGTTGGCAAACAACCATCATGTTAGATATTGAGATGCAGTTGTTAAATTGTAACTTTCATCACCAACTTCGATAAATTAGAATAGAATATATCTCCCTCAGACTTTGCTTTGTCAGGTCACCTGACCAATGTCTAGTCGGCAAGAATTCTTGACAATTCTATGCAATTTCTATTCATGGCACCAAAGAAATAAATGTTTTCAACGAGAAGGATATGGTTTCACACACTTCCTTTCATCCATTATACTTTACAAAAAAAAATATTAGATGGTGTGGTAGCTTCATCTGTATGTGGCAATCTATATTCTAGCAGCTGTGTCGAGCAATTGCAGCATGACTCCTACTTAATCCCGCATAGCTAAATATGAGTGACCAACCAAAAACACAGATCAGGTCCCTTATAGAGCCCCAAATTTAAGTGGGCGCCCAAATCCTCCCCAAGGCCCAATTTCCCGGGCCTTAGCTTTAGGCCCCAATCCTACAGTTGCATCCATTTCTCCTCGCGCTCAAACGGAACCGCATGGCGCCCATTCGCCCTCGCTCCATCCTCCTCCTCCGACGGCCTCCTCCTCCTCCCCTCTCTCTATCTCCCTCTCTCCCAACGCTGGTTAATTACCCGACTGTTCGCACCTTGCTCGCTCCTTTTTATAGCCTGCCTCCCTTCTCCACGCACGACCATGAGTGACGATTTACCACCCCAGCGGCACATCCTCCCTTGTGTGTGACTCTACAGCACCTTCTCCTTGGTGCCAACACCTAGCTCCCACTTGGCGAACTCGAGCTCATCCTCCTCCTCCGCATCATCCTCGCATTTCCTCCTGCGACATCAAGATGGCCGAAGCTAGCTTCTTTGTGGGCTTTTTCCACCATCCGAAGCTCGTTGGCAACGTGGACTTCTCCTCAACGCCACGCGACCGCCGCCACCGCCTCCTCCTCCACCACCACATTAAGTCGTGGCGCCCGGCGGCGCCCACACCGCAGCACACGCACTTGAGACCTGATAAGGTAGGGAAACCAAAGCACTCAATGACATATGGGCCCATTTGTAAGTGGTTGTTGCCATTCTTTTGTAGGCTCTGGTTTGAGGGTTAACAAAAGCATGGAGGAGCACTCAAATCAGAAGTAAGAGCTTTGATCTGGGTGCATGCTCCTGCTATGATAATTTTGTTTTACCTCTTTAACATAATACAAAACCATTCTTGTTAATGATATGAATATTAGCTAGGCCAGCCATGATGATATACTCTATGATGTGTACTTGTATCCCTATTTACTATTGGCAAAAAAAAAAAATGGACTGGCTATATTTCTGGTGCCTGAAATATAACATGTTTTCAACCAACGATCTTCACCGTTGGTTAATAGGCATGTAAAGCTAAGATTCAGTTTGACGGAGGAAAAAACCCAAGCAAGGATGATAAAATATTGTCCCAAACTCAAACACGTGACCATTAGGAAAAGCGAAAACAAATATGTGAAATTTCTGGCAAGGGCGCAATACAAAGAAAAAGATAAGGAATATGAACACCTCATGCCACACACATGCATGTGCAGAGGCCAATTCTAGTGATAACAGCCAAAAAAAAATTGCCAACATACCGACCCCACAACTTTTTTCAACACAAAAAAATAAAAAATACGCACCAAGAGAGTTAAAGAGAAACAAGAAACCCAGAAAAAGATCTCCTATATATACCCACCACCATCACGACACCAAGATCACACACAAACACACACCAGAGACCATCCAGCAGCAGCAGCAGCAGCAACTTCATCTAGTCTTCTACTCACATTGTCATCATCCCACAATGAAATTTGCCACAACATTTTTCATGTCCTCTCTCTGAAGACTAAACCCCAGAACCCAACAAACACACAAGACCAAGCCGGGCTGAAACGCGTCTTGGAACTTGAGAGATGGAAGACCATGGCAGCAGCCACCATTTGCTGCAGTCCCCAGCAGTGGCAGGCACCGGCGCCACGCTCGCCTACGCATGGGGCTACCAGCATCACCCCAGCGCTCCATTCGACGAGCATCGTGTGGCCGACGACACCGGCGGCCGCGACGACCAGCAGCAGCTGGACTCGACGACGGCGTCGGAGCTCCGTCGGGCGCTGGTCCGCGCGGTGACCGAGCTCCACGCGTCACGCGCCGCGCACCAGGCCGAGCTCCGGCGCATGGAGTCCGAGGCCGCGCGGCTCGCCGCGCTCGTGTCATCCGCGGCCGCCGAGCGCGACGAGCTCCGGCGCCACTGCCACTCCCTCCTGCTGCTCCTCCACCACCAGGCCCAGACGGCAGCACCGCCGCCGCCTACTCCGAGCTTCCACGCTGCTAGCGTCCTGTCGGCAGGAGGAGGCGGCGGCGGCTGTACCACTGCTGCCGCGGTCACCATGAACAACGACAACAACGCGCAGGACACCGCCAACGTCGACGAGACGGAGCTGGAAATGGCGCTCGCGCGTCGGCTGCCAGAGAAAGGCCGTCTGGTGGAGGCCGTGGTGTCGGCCGGGCCGCTCCTTCAGACGCTCCTCCTCGCCGGGCCACTCCCACGGTGGCGCCACCCACCGCCGCCCGCGCCGGCCGACATCCCGCCGTTCAACCCTGGAAACCATAGTCCTCTCGCGTCCAACTCCTTCTCGTCGGCCTCGGCGGGGTCGTCGTCTCCCGAGAGCAACTGCAGCGGTGGGCCTCCGCCGCCGCTGCCGCCGGTGGCGCACGCGCTTCCTTCGTTTCACATGAGCCCGTTCTGCATGTAGCTGCTGCACTGTATGAACACGCAAGCAAGGGACTTAATGTAGTAATTGTCATTAGTGGTAGCTTGAGTGCCCAATAATTTGGGCAAGGACCTCCTCTAAACTTTGGAGCCGGCCCTTGCTTGCTTGGACGCTTGAGAAGAATGACATGTGGCTCTCTCGTAAATTGTTTCAGTATCCCGCCATGTGCCTGTGTAATCTGAAAGGTCTCAAAGTCAAGAGGCCTGGCCGCTTTTGGGTATAGTATAAGAGTGGGTGATTAGTCAGTGTTTCTGCCGGCTTTGTTTGTCTGATGTAAAAAGTGGGGCAAAGATTGTGCTGGGGGCATGCATGCTTGGCTACACTGCAGCCTGCAGGCACATGCATGCCACATTGCCACTGATCAGTAGATCATCAGTGCAATATGTGAGATTATTGTTTCATGTTTAAGCATAGTTTTGTCGAGTTGTTATAGTATTCAAATAAACATATTGTCCCAAATGTTCATCTAGAAGGTTGATCATTGTAGTAGGAGCAGCTCCAACAGTGTTATTTGAGCTAGTTTATAGAATAATTTATTTAATGAGCGTGGTCATATACATTTTTCTATGATTTATTTAATTTGTCTGTGAACATGTTTTTCTATACTTAGCATTTAGCATGTTAAGTTATTCTTTAAAAGTTTGGATAAGCTAACAAATTGACTCTATTATTGTTAAGGGTGCTCCACTTACGAAAAGAATGCAATTCTCATTTTTTAGAAATCAAATAATTTAAAATTTTACCAAAGACATTTATCAACAAAAATATAAGTACCATTACTAGTTAGAGATAATAATATTCACTATGTTCGGTCCAAGTTAAGCTATTTTGATCGACTAGCTCAAATTGACAAATCCGTAGTTACATTGAGGCTAAAAAAACTCGTAGTTACATTGTTTTCTAGACGCAGAAAAGTATATATATCCTCTATTCCAAAAGAAAACTCTAGATAAATGCTTGTTAATAAAAAAGAGCGCCATAGCTAGAATGACACTCTTAATTTATAGAGAGGAGGACATACAAGATAAGTCTTAAGAAAGGAACGTCTTAATTATTAGGCATGTACATTATATACTTATGTTCTGAACTGCTTGATATAACCTTTTGAAACATCAATTATTTATGACTAGATAGACAGAGTGTTAATTTGGTTCTAGAGGAGTTGGGACACCGGCGACTGCAATAAGAGATGGCTCAAAATGCTAAGCACTACAAATTGGAATTTTCGGATGACTAGATTCAAGGACGTTTACATGGCACATGCCAAATGTTTTTCTTAATGATCTACTACATATAATAAAAAAGTATATTGTAGGAATCAGAGTGCTTTTAAGGGCAGCTAGAGCTGTCTTGATAGAGGCTGGAACCTTGTTCCCTGTTAAAGAAAGAAACTAGATTCACCTGTAGCAGGGCACCTTTACTACAGTAGCAGGGCAAGTCACAGTGTAGTCGCCGATTCACCTGTAGCAGGGCACCTTTACTACAGTCACAACAAGTAGTTCAGTTTGAATGGAGTCGCAGCACCTGATTAGCCTTTGGGACCCAACATTTTTCAATTTGTGCTAGATCCACAGCTGTTCAAATGTAAAAGCAGGCTTTGCTGCCTGTATCGTCAGATACTGGGCCATGCGTACCTCTGACAGAATGTGGGCCTGCTGCAGCGGAGAGGGGCCACACTCAAACAAAGTAGTATAGCTTGCATACAGTGCTCAACACAAGTAGACTGTGTATGTTACCCAAGGAATTCAGTGATCAAAAAACAAGTTTATGGCATCATTGCAGCATGGGAGTTATTTTTTACATTAAGAAGCTCAATTCTTTCCAGTATGGTATTGTGAAAAAACTCAAGCGTTGAAATAGGGCCTTAATGATCTCCTAAGGATATAAATCAGCCGGAATTGAGTATGGCATGTTTAGCTTAGCATGGGAAATGTGAGGAAATGAGCTACACTAGTTGCATCCATCACATGGGCAACCATCTCAAGGTGTGGCGGCAGCACAGGATGGTTCACACGTCCTGGACTACAGGGAAAAAGTACAAAGTGTCTGTAGTCTCTAGATTTGTGGAGTGTATCCTTTTGAAGTAGTCTTGGACTTTGCCATAGCTCCACCCAATGTGCAGCACATGCTCTGGTGTTGCTCCAAGATATCTTTGAATACCATATGAGATAAACACTATGTTTGTGCATTACAACTGATCTTCCAACAAGGTTTTCCTTGCAAAAGGGAAAGGACACATCATCCATACAATTGTTTTAATCTCAATAATAAGCGAAGAAGAATGAATCCTAGAAGATATGTTGCACCTATATATATAGAATCACATGGAAAAGATTATTAAATTGGCGAAAGCAATAGTGCGCCGGTGGCTACTCAAATTGTCCAAGATATCAAGAATTATTCGACGAATGTTATAGGATCGCACAACATGATAATGCCTCAAGAGTTCTTGATATTAATGGTGTGCTATAAACCCTCAATGGTCCAAATGTTACTTGAAACTATTGATGAAGAATATATCAACAATGTCATCTAAGATTCTTCTTGCCAAACAATGCCAATCCTTACGCCATATATGGAGTGATTGATGGGTAGTTAACATTGAACCATCATATAGTTGTTTCCCACAAGCAAGATGTGCAAATGCCGCGTGATGGATGCACTACTCTCGACATGTACCTTCTACACTACTCATGGTCATCGATTATTTATGCTCATGCGATTCATAATATCACACTTTCAATACTGGACAAGTGGTTGATGGACAACCCACATCTCATATCTTACAGGACCACAAGGTCCACTATAAATTTGTAGTGCTTGGATTAAGCTTACCTTTACTTTTCCTTTCCCTTGTAAAACCATATGCAAAGAGACAAACTTGGCACTATGCTCCAAATGGTGTCATAGGTGTCATGTGAGTAGCAACACTCCACATGCACGCCATTGTTGATGGATTCTACACACGCTGAACTACCAGCCTCCATGTTAGCCTCCTTTGGACTGGTCCATAGCAACAACAAGGGAGGGAGGATATTGCTGCACATCCAAACAATTGTTTCTCCAAATGCACTGTTCTCTCTCTTGGTTTAATTTTGCTTGGAAAATTGCTTATGAAACACTGTTCTCCATCACATCCTGGATTAAAATAATGGGGAGCAGCATGGTGAGGAATTGACCAGTGATGCCCTAGCTCCATAGATAGCAATGAGAGCTATACTTGCTTTTCTAAAAGAAGGAAGGGGGAAGATGAAGAGCAACCAGTAGTATAAATCTTTCAATCATAGGAGCAGGGGCTACATAATTTTATACAATAGGCACTTCTTTCTGTCTCGGTCTGCAATCACTGATTTGCCTGTCACTGTCCTTGGCTGCCCAACTTTATCTTGAATTTCTGTGTATTTGTTTGCCATCAAAGAAAGCAAGATTTCGCAATCAAGTGCTGTAAGACTGCACCCTTGTATGCACGATACGTGGAGGGGCAGGATATCATCATGTTAATTATTTGGATCTTCATTTTTTAAGTGGAAAATGGGAAAATGCTGAGGAGCTCTAATGCACATGGCATGGTAAGGAGGCACATGGACTTCGTTTAAGTGAAAATGGGAAAATGCTGAGGAGCTCTAATGCACATGGCTTGGTAATTAAGGAGGCACATGGACTTCTAAGTTATAGGACTTGAATCTGAGCAAAAGAGAGTTCTTTTGTATAATGAGTAAATCACAGGCAGTTCAAGAAAAATATATCATTATGTGAACACTTATATCATGAGTTGAATGTTTATCATATCCCTTGTTTCTATATATTATGTAACCCTCTAAACCCACAACAAGGTATTCTTTTTTTTAAAAAAAAAGGTAAATCACCTTCTTATAGATGTTACATTATTGTACTTAAAACCAAAAGACTTTGGAGAGAAGGCAAACTTTGAAGAGAGAAACAAATTTGAAGAACAGTCACATTCTTGAGCATTTTTTTAATTCCATGTTTCTAAAAAAAAATATTATACTCTTTTTCCGTGTAGCAGCTAAACTTAAACAGCTTAAAAGTTTCTTTCTTGACTACAGAATATGTTTCCAATTTTTCCGTGCATGCTTGTGCAAAAGTCTTGCCATGAGTTGTAAAGGCAGAAACGATGCTAGAGGCTAAAAAGTAAAACCAGGCTGGGCAGATTAAAGCCTTCCAATCCTCCACTCCTAGGTATGTTTTGCTTGCTACATTTTTCTCCTTCCAAGTACGATTACTGTGACTGTGAGCCATTAACTAGAAGTATATTACTCACACCGGGCATGACTAATTTTTATGTGTATCGCTAACTATTGTTTTAGTTGGATCCTTTTCCTCTCGCATCATTTCATTTCTTTTGGATGTTTTTTTTTTAGCAATCACATTACTTTGATATTTTATTGTTAATTTAAGAAACTTGAATGCTACATTATTATGACGATACTTCCCTTACATGGAACTTTCTGTAGTTCAGCTTGTGCACACCATGTTCTTGGGAAGATGTATCTAGAGCCAAACCAAGATGTACCTAGTAGGAGAATTGGCCTACTTTCTAGGGACATGGATGGCTCCTGATGCGCCCCAAAGCCCGCCACCACTCCATTATTGTTTGTTGCCCGAGCTCATCGCCGTCACCACAGGTCCTTCGCCTTTGGCGCCACAGGCTCTCTCGCCCAGATCTAGGGATCAATTCATACCGATTTTGAATTTACCTAAAAATTCGAATTCGAGCGGGTCCAATATACAAAATGATGCAAGACAATACAAGATATATTCCAGCCATTTCAATCATATCTATAATATATTTTAGGTTGTTCAATCACTCTCCATATGATGTTCTTATAAATTTTTATCTATTGTGTGGTCTTTTATATTTACTTTTTATGTTTATTCTTATGCTTTGATCTATTGTAAATTTATTGTTATATTGTATTTTTTAATCTATCTCTATATATCTTATAGTTTTTATTCCTTATTATTTTCTATTTTAGAGATATTGAAATAGTATTATGAATCTAGATTTTTGTACAGTAAGTTTGAAATACTATTATTCTCCTAAACTTAGAAATTTGCCTTATGGAGACCGAACGTTTTTTCTTGGATCCAGAACATCATCACATATACTAAATAAAAGTAAATATTCTCTTTTATGAGATAATGTTTGCTAATAAAAATATCTAAATATGTTCACATGGGGGTCCATTTTTGAAGTATTACTTAAAATAAAAGCTCAAAACCATTTTACATTATATTATATACTCCCGCTCTAAATTATAAGTCGATTTAATTTTTTTTTACTCATCCATTTGGAATGGTTGGATTAAGTAACTTAGGCTGTTCTACCGGGTCCGTCTGGCCTGGCTTTGCCGTGAGAGAAAGTAATCGCTTACCTACTGATGCTTTGTGAGAATAAATGCTATTTGGCTGGGTCGATAAGATAAATAAACAGGGCTAGTTCTGGCATGGTTATGTAGGAGGTAGAAAATAGCCAAAGAACTTGAGAGAAAGCATACGGCCCAATATGGTAATTTTGTATCCACATAAATTATCAGCAGTCAAGCACGCACATAGTCTGGAAGCTAAAGAGCGAGCGTCTCCTAGCTGATGACAGACCTCAATCTCTGGATCCATTGTACTAGGCCTGAACAAAACAAAACAAAACTATAACAAAATATTGGGCCGGCCTACGTAGAGGTGCCAAACACATATGGGCTTGCTTGTGGGCATGGTTAATCTCTATCGGCGGTGTGTAGCTCAACTTATGTCGAGGGGCTCACGGTCCAATGGCAAAGGTCTTTGGTTGGGGGCTCCTACCGAGGGTTCAAATCCTGGGTGCGATACTTTATTCTGGATTTATTTCGTGATTTTTCGGCACCGTGCATTAAGTGGTAGGCGACGCCCCCGCCGATAGCGAGGCGCCAAGTGGTGACTTCGAACTTCAAGATTTGCCGGCTCAATCCTTCGAAGGTGCTCATAGGGGTAGGGTTTGCGTGACGTGTATTCATATGGGTGAGTGTGCGGCGTGTTAAACGCCTGCGTTGTACTGTGTAATTAAAAAAAGCTCAACTTATGCCAACGAGACGGACTCTTTTTTTCAGTTCTCATATTATTTTGGGATTTTTTTTTGGCAAGAAACATGATTTAGAAAACGAATGTCAAACTGTTGGAGATCTTTACCATAGCAATATGAGTTGTATCAAAATTTAAACAAAAGGTTCCAAAAAGCAAAGCACGCTACCTGAGAAATTATTTTTTGATTAAAAGCTAAGCACACATGTAGTGTGCTCAAGGGTCGCCGGCATCGAACCTGCCTAACATATATCATATCACATTGATCAAAGTTTGTATGATGGCTTACCACGCTTGCCACGTGGTGATTGCAACGTCTAGAAATTGCATTATAAACAGGTTTACTCTCTTATTGCATAAGCGATATGGTGCAAAAAACGGTTTCACATAACTCCCGTGCTCAACCGTAACTTTATTGAAGTATTATGAAAAGCTATGGACATATGGGCTTTAAGGATGGTCTCACGTGCTTGGCATATGGGCTCATAGGAGGCTAAGAAATGGGCCCATGTGTCCTACTGCTCAGATTGGACCCTAGGAACTTCCTGTCTGTGTTCACGGACGGGATGGGTTTTTTTTTTTTTTTTTTTTTTTGACACAAAGGTTCAACAGGCCCAAACCAAAAGACAGCCCAGAGTGGCCACGAGCTGAGCATGGCGTTGATTTGATACGATCGACACGATGGCATTGTTTGCATCCAGTCTGGATTCAGGAAATGAGCTTCATTCACACTTGTGCGACAGCAAGGCACGATCGTGCGGAGGAGCTCCATTTCTCGGTTCGCCTGTCCGTGCCGACAGCAGCAGTGTCACAGCAGCGACATCCATCCATCTTTGCCATGGCATGCTACGCAATGCAACAAAACCCCATGCCACGCTGCCCCAGCATAACACGCGCGCCAGCACCAGCATTAGTGCCATGCCGGTTGCCGGTGAGCATTGTGTCCCTGTTCTGATCTGGAAGGACCTTGGCAACTGAATGCCGAGCAATGAACGAGATGCTTTCCGCTCCTGATAACTTGGCGTGGGCAAGGATTCACCTCGGCATCTGCATCTTCATCAGGAGGCACCCAACGTGCAGCATTCAATTCTAGGGGATCCATCCCCGATCCCTCCTACAGTACACAAGGGAGTATATACTGTACTTTGAGAGTACCGAGTAACTGCACATTCATATTCTCAGACAGAGGATACCATCTCTCTGCATTTGTACTCACACAAGAAAACAAAAATCTTGATTTGGATTGGAACAGGCAGGTGCAAGTTTGATTCCACAATGTCCAGTCAACAGCCTAGGCACCAAGACCCACTGCGTTGCAATGCCAGCCAGCAAGCCCTCTCAGTGCATGATCATTGATCAATGTGCTGGTGATGGTGTCCTTTCACCCAAAATCTCAGCACATCAGATGCAACACTTATTGACACACATCATATATAACTTAATTAAGGACACACGCCACACTGATCAGGTAGGTACACATTTCAAAAGCAGCACATTGCTGTACTCTCATGTCAAAATATTCAGCTAGCCTGTAATGTTTTTCGCTTTTCAGAAGAATAAGAACATGGTTATTCTCCCATGTCTTCTACAGGGCAAATCCATCCCAGTTCAGGCATAACATTGTACTACTACCACTACTAAGAATCTGACTCTTCTCCACAACCAAGAGAGTATCTCACGCAACACACACACACACGGTGTGCACCCCTGACCTCAACATACACTTGCTGTGGGCGGGGGGCAGGCAACAACATAACACACTCAGATCAGATGACTAATAGAGAGACCGAGCGAAACCAATCAGCAACGCTTCACGCCTGCTCCGGGTACCTTTTCCATGTCAGGAGCAGGGGGAGGTTGAGCAAATGGTGAATCAAGAAGGACCATCATATATAACCCTTGTCAAAAAAAGAGAGAAGCCGAAAAACTGTAACCATGGTGTTGAGGTAGCTTAGTTTTCTGTTGTCTTGTTTCTTTTTTCTGTTGTTGGAGGGGTGGGTCTGTTTCCTTCTGCCGCTGCGGGCTAGCAGGCCGCGCCCCTGCGGCACGACAAGGCACCCGCATCCGAGGTGATAGTGCCAACCATAGATGATGACTTGGCACCAAGGCTGGAAGCACGCGAGTAGCTGGCTGAAGCACCTGCGCCGGATGGGGTGAAGTAGGCGCCGTTCAGAAGCAGGTCGCCCTCTGATCTCCAGTTCCAGCTCTTCCAGACAGTCTGAGCAGTTTCGACTCTCTTGGTCACCTGCAGTTCAGTTAAATTGGAAGTTATTTTTTAGCGAGTAAAGAATGACTGCTGAAAGAAAATAATTGGCAAAGACAACATATCTACAGTACCTCCTTGGCGAATGGGTTTGTCGGAGCAAGGTAGCGGTTGCCCTGGCTGTTGATAGTAGGCTCAGCGCTCCCACCAATGGCATACATTTCCCAGTGGGTGTAGTCATTGTTCACAACATGGAAGTAGCCATGCCGGCACCTGAAACAAGAACCATTGAGATTGTGGCAAAGGGGTAGCAAAACAAGAAATCGATACAGATCAGTGCATAGTGATTAGTGATGCTGCTGGATAGGAACAAACAGACAAGGTTCAGTATGATGGTGTTCAGTTCATAAATTCACCTTGGCATTCTCTGAATGAGACCTTCACCGAAATGGTTGAAGGCTATTGTCACCTGCATTGCCTTGTCCTTCACATAGGAGTCACTGTGGCCAAGAAGCATCACCTGCATCAATATCAGTTTCACCATTAGATGAGAAATAAAACCAGGCCGTTTCAGAGAACACCGAAAGAATCTCATTATGCACGTACATCCTCGGCATAAGCAACCCACAAGTTCTGGTTGGATTTGAGAGAATAATTATCATGAAGGAAGTAATCCTAAACTACACTTGTACTGGCAGAAAACAGACAAATTCTCTGGCATATATGCACCAAACCATGTAGAATCCTCCAAGTCTCCATGTCTTTGGTGAAGAAAACAAGAGGACCATTGCATACGGGCACTTAATTATTATTACAGGGTGAGAACAAACAAAAGCATAGGATCTAGTAGGAGGATGTACTACCTCGTTGTGGTGGGTGAAGTAGTTGTTGGACAAGGTGATGGCCGTGGATCCCATGATGGCATCGATCAGGCCATCGGCGCAGTTGGAGAGTGAGCAGTGGTCCACCCAGACGTGGCTGGAACCGAAGATGGACACAGCATCTCCGTCGGCCATGGTGCGCCACCCATAGTGGCTGGGCGAGCTGCGCACCATGGCATTCCCCGTGGGCTTGCAGTCGTGGATGTGGAGCCCGTGGATGATGACGTTGGTGATGTACTGGATGGTGATGCAGGCACCATTGGCGATGTGCACGTTGGCGCCGCGTCCGTCGATGGTCTTGAAGCTGTTCATGATGAGCTCCTCCTTGAGCGTGATGACCATGTCCCGCTTGAAGATGATCCAGAGCGGCTCTTCCTGGATGACGGCGTAGCGGAGGGTGCCCTTGCGCGGGTTGACAGGGTCGTCATCGCTCGGATCAGTGACCACGTAGATCTTGCCGTCACGGCCACCGATGGCATTGCGGCCGAAGCCAATGCCACAGTCAGCTAGGCGCTGGCGGTTGTTGTGCCAGTCCGAGTCGCAGCGCCAGCAATCATCGATGGGGTTGCCTGTCCCGCACGACAGGTACCCGAGATTTCGCCGGGCCGTGCTGTTCCTGATGGACCTGCAGAGCAGCAATTCATCCAATTATTTCGAATCCAAACACATGCTCAGATAGAAATAGGATTCAGTAATTCAGGTGCTCAGCAATTTGATGCACAATGCAGTAATAATAGAGTAGATGGCAGAGAGAACATTTCTTAGTAACTCTTGTGTCTCATGTATGGGCCACGGCAATTCTAGATATAGCAATAGCAATATTAATTCATTGGGGAATTCAGTTACAGTAATTAGAAGATAAATGCAGCCAGGGAACTTGCAGAGACTAGTAAGTGACAGAAGAGAAATGAGTACACTATTTCTCTGGGGACCAATTCTTCACTGTCCATGCCCATTCGTTGCATCTAACATGTCGGTCAATAATGCCTTGTTGGCACCAAACTGAAACAAGAACACTTGTTTTTTTTTTTTTTTCTGTCGGTGCAGCATTGTATTCTATCTAGATCGGCCGCTACATGCTCGTTTGGAGCTCCACTACAGTGCATACTCAACTGTGAATCAGTTGCCGTTACCAGCTCTACCAGAAGATCTTTGCAAAGAAACAGTTGGCTAGTGGGGAAAAAGAGATCGGCCGGGGAAACACCATGAATGCGCGTCGCAAATGCAGGGGCGGTCGACCAGGGCAGGGCTGCCCCACACGGGACGTGGGGAGAACGTGGTGGTGTCACTGCTGCATGCCAGTGTGCCACAACCGACACTCTAGAGCCCCAGCTCGCGCGGCGCGTTTGTGTGCGGTGGTGGCAGCTGCAGCGAGGTGGTGGTGATGCGGTGCGCACGGAAAGGGAGAGCGGAGCGGTGTGTGTCCCCGGTGGCCCGGTCGCCGTGGACACGTCGTAAAAGGCAACGGAGTTAATGGCGATCGGCCGGCCCTGGCTGGCAGTTGCCCATCCACGGCGGTGCGGTGCGGTGCGGTGCGGTGCGGCAGGGTCGCGTCGCCATTAAAGCAAGCAGGTGCGGGGGCCTGTGACCGAGAGACAGTGCGTGTGGGAGGTGCATGGCAGGCGGGCCCTCGCGCGTTCATGCTCCCACGTGGCAGAGTAAAGTACGCCGCTGCTGGTACCAGATCTGCTCCGGTCAGGGAACACTATTATTGTTGGTAGTATCTCCTGTCCTCTTCTTTTACCCTTTTCTACTGTGAGACTGCGGGTGGGCCCGGGTTGTCGGGCTTAGCCTACCAAGTAGACACAGTTCTAGCCAAGAAGCAAAGAACTTACCAGTTCAGTGCTGGTGCTAAACCAATTCCCAAATCATGCTTAGATCTACCATTTGCAACGACGACAGGGCTCTTTCAGCCATTTGGCTTGACTAATCTGACTGAGGCGGAGCGAATGGAAGGTAGTAGTTGGAGAGAACGACTTACACGTGCACGTCGTTGGCCACGGCTTCCGGATCCTCCACCGCGCCGGCGACGACGACCCTGGCTGACCCATCGGCGTCACCGTCGGCACTGCTCCTGCACAATTCCAGGCGAGTCCGTGAGTGATGTTGGACGGAGACCGCCGCCACCAAGAAACACAGCACATGCAGATGATGGCAACAGCTCGCTTTCAGTCAGTACAGTATGTGTGGAGTATGTATATAGCTGTCAAATTCAATCAAAAAAAGACCAATTTCGTACGCCATTGCTGTCACCAAACAAAGAAAGAGATAAAGTTTCATGTTACACATCCATGGAGTCAGTTAAACGATGGTACTCTATCTACTCCTCCTCCAGCACTATCAATTCATCGCAATGATGATGATGATGGGAGTAGCAAATTCTAGCAGCAGCAGCAGTTGGAACAACAGTAACAGGGAGTGGGTGATGAAGAAGCGGAAAAAGCAAGCGAGGGCAGGCACGCGGTGGTATGAATCCGTGCGCCGTTTGTTTTCATCATCATGGTTCGTGTGCCCCTGCCGCGAGCAGTGCAGTCGGAGTCGATGGCATGCACTGCACGCCGTGGCCGTGCCACTCTTCATGCGTGCTCTGGTCGGTCGGTCGGTCGCCACCCAAAAGGTAACGGGAGAGTAAACAAAACAACCAGCGCAAGAACACAGAAACAGAGAGAGAGAGCATCGCTTTGCGCACGCGAGACCGTACCCAAACCCAAGGCTGCACTGCTGCAGCTTATCCAACCCCTCGAATTCTCTTTCGCAGCCTTTTTTTTTTTTTCTCCTTTTTTGTGTAGTAGGAGTGTGCCAAAAGTGCAGAACCAAATGAGTGTCTCCTCTGCTGCTGGATGGATGTGGTGCGGGTGCATTTGGCGGGGACGCCAAGGGACACGCCGCGATCTGGCTTGCTTCTTCCTTCCTCGGCCAGCTTTTTCCGCGGCTTCTTGTCCGTCCCTAAATCCATCTTTACCACCACTTTACTGTGGCCGGTGCAGGACTGCAGGGACGGTTTGGTTGCAGCAAATTACGAGACGGCCCCTGCCTCCTCCCTATCTACTACCTGCCACTGTAACGAACTCGGCCGGCAACGGAAAGCAGAGAGAGACAGAGCATCTCTCTGCTTTGCACACGGCTGCTCCAATCCAAAATTCGAAACCGAAATCCCAAGCCCCAAATTACGAATTCCGCTGGTTACCGCGCACCAACGTCCGTCCCTCCCTCCTACACCCCGAAACCACGATTTAGGTTTCGAAAAAATTTTGAAGCAAGGAACCCAAAATGAGGTTATTGTTCGCGGAACGGAGCAGTGACGCAGCCACTGCTACTACCTCCGGGATCTAGATGGGGACGACCGAACGTACGAATCAAACGGAGAGAATTGACGGCCCAGATCGCGAGAGCATGGACCGACCGACGCGCCAGATTAATTCGTTCCACCTGGCAAACCCCAGTCCGGCTGCGGAGGAGAAAAAGCAGAGCATGGAAGAGGAATTGGTGTGGAGCGCGCTCACCTCGTCGTCGTCGCCGGCCAGGAGGAGTCCCGCAGCCACCGCCTCGCGCCGCCCGCCACCACGCCCACCGCGTCCGTACTCCGGTGCCTGCGACGCAACGCACAGCGGCGTGTGGTGAGCCGGTTAGTACTTAGTAGAGGAGCAGGTCGGTGGCGCGCGACGCCGCGCGGGCGCGGCACCGCGTCGGAGCGGATGGATGAGAAACAATTCGAAAACGGCGACCCGCTGCGAGACGGAAATCCGGCGGCTCTGTGGCAAACCAAAGCGGCGGCCGTTCCCCGAACCGTAGCGAAAATTCCCAAACGAAAACAGAGACGAATTCTGGAACGCCAACAACCGAAAACCCCAGCAGCAGAGCCCTTGGGCGGGCGCAACCGAAAACGGCGAGGGTACACTGACTCACCGGAGGACACCGTCGAGTACCCTCACGCGCGCGCCAGGGATAGCCGCGCTGCCGGCGACCACCACGAGGACGAGGACCGCCGCCGTGACGGCGAGCCACGCCACCGTCCTGGTCCTCGCCGCCGCAGCGGAAGAGCACCCCGCCTCTGCCATGTACGGACCACGCCCGCCCCTCGAGCACCACACCACACACCCTCCTCTCAGACTGCGTGCTCGGAGAGAGAGAGAGGAGCGAGGAGGCGGAGGAGGAGGAGGACCGACGGTGGAGGGACGGAGGGAGGGCTTTGAGCGCCGCGCCGATTTATACTAGTGCCACCGCGCTCCGGACCTCCGGTCTCGAGCCCCCGACCAGTCGTACCCGCATTACCCCTATAGATTACCGGATTCGCAAACAGGTCCCTCCCGCCGCGAGCGTAAGGACCTGGATGGAAATACGGGGACCTTGTGGTCATTTACGCGGTTGCTGTGGCTTCCGAAATCTGCAGGCAGGCAGGCGGGCGCGCCAACTAATTGCAGGGGGTTAAGATAGGATTAGTAACAAGTGATGATGGCCTCCTGCTGCTGATGCTGCTGCTGGTAACAAAAAGATGGATGTGTGTGTACGAGTACGTGCATTGTATACAATCCAGCAAAGTCAGAGTGTACGGGAATTGGCCTCGCGAGCGTCATAAATAATGCAGGGCATCGTCCTTCATTTTCTTCATCTACTATGGTTTTTCGCCTCTGTATTATGATATAAAATGGGATGGAAATTGTGGCTTTCAAAAAAAAAAAAAAAAAAGATGGGGATGGAATGTGTGTGATTAGTCACACTGGTGTGTCAGTAACGTTGACTATTGTCAACGGGATAACCATTCGGGGTCGTTGTACCAACAACTAGATGGTGGTACTCTCACAAGGCGCAACTAGATGGTACTCCTAAATGAGCATACTTGTATGAAATCATTTCGATTGGGATAAATATTTTATGGAAGTTTTTGTCTATTAACTTTACCCCTTTTTTGAAAAAAATGTGCATACTTGTAGTATTCATGTAGGTCAAACTTTCTAAAATTAGAGAACGTTTGTAAAAAATATTAGCTAAATTTATATCTATAAATAAGTTTATTATGAAATATGTCTAATGATTGTAGTTATGTAGCATCAATGTTAATATTTTTCCTTGTATATATTTGGTTAAGTTAAGTACGTTTGACTCTATCAAGAAGCAAGAATGACGATTAACAAGAGACGGTGGGAGCATGTTGGATTCCATGGTTCTCTTTTTTTGAGCTTTATTACTTCTTGTAGAAATGATAGGTCTTAGTTTCAAAAAAAAAAAGGGTAGGTCTTATCTGTTTATTTTTGTAAATCAACGTTAATGTTCTTTATTGAAATTTGGAAACAATGAAATGGGGGAACATGTGAATCAAGAAGAGTTACATCTTGCCAAATTTAGGATGTATGAGAGATCTGCAATCCGGCCAAAATGATTTGCTTGGATGCATGTGTCCTAGCGGAAAACATGTAGGAAGAACAACTTTGGTGGTGAGTAAAGTTGGGTTCAAATACTTTCCATATGAGTTTCTCTCATCACATTTTCAATAGATGCGGTTTTTGCCCCCTCGATTCTTTAATAAAGTGCCACTCAAAAATCTCATTTTTTCATATCAATGGTTGCATGCAAAGAGACTACGAGAGGGATGGTGGCACATCACAACGTGCTTACGCTAGCTATGATGGTGGTCAAGCACAAGTACGTACACATCGTCATGTTTAGACTTGTCCGAATTGTGCAAGTTAAACTTTTTGCTAAATTATTGGAATTATATAGCGTTGAATTTTTGAAGGGGCAAAATAGCTCTAATATTTGAGTCGGAAAACAAAACAATTCATAAATATTTGAGTGCAAATTAAGTGGACCGTAAAAATGGCATGTCGATCATTCCCATGGATACAAAATAGATCCTCCGTTAAGAATTTCTATGAGGAGTATAAGTCGAGCGGATTGCTAGTATAGCAATATAGTATCTTTCCCTGCTCCTTTGAATTACATACATAATCTTTTACAATTACTGAATGATCGATACAGCACAATCAAAAGAGCGGGGATACATACATATCCATCCGTATCTACGTAGTAAGAAATTCATTAATTTTAGTATTTCCTACTGATACTAGCTAGAGATCGAACAGGCAATAATTCAGAGGGTTATTATATCCTCATATTAACCAAATAAAATAAAATAATCTTTCCATTCTAAATTATAAGACTTTTCGACTTTTTTAGATGTATTTGATTTACTATTCATCTAGTTATACACCGACTTTGTTTTTAGATATAACGTAAAATAAATGTATCTAGAAAATACGTAAAGTCTTGTAATTTAGAATGGAGGTAGCAAGAGAAATTGTATATACGTATATAAATGAAGCAGGCATCTGTGGCAGCGTAGGACTCGATGGAATGCTGGAAATTAGACGTGGTGAGCCCACAGAGTCAGAAAACAGATGATCGCAGCAGCATCCAATCCAACCCAAGTGCAGGTAGCGTAACCAACATATTTAGCGGCCTAACGGAACGGGTAAAAAAAGTGAGCGTGTGGTCCGTTTTGGTGTGGGGCCAGGACGGGGACATCCACCGAAGAAGCATCCGAAGGACCGCCAGTTACTGAAGCCCGTGGGCCGCCGCCGCCGCTGTACGCTGCCTGACAGGGTGGGTCCTCTCCTCCCCTGCCGTCGGTGGAGCCGTGGGTACACCTGACGTCTGCGCTTGGGATCTTTACCTTTTGCATTTGCATTTGCATTACCATTACTAATGGTACAAGCTCAAATCAGAAGGAAACTCGACGCACGTCTTGTCTCATCCGACTCGAGTGCTGTTTTTCTGCATTTTATTGTTTTGTATACGTACGGAGTATATGGGGGTATAAACGTATTGCACAAGTACAACCTCAAACCAGAATGAAACGGAGTAGTATTATATTCTTGCTACATTATTCGTTTTTTCTAAGCATTTTGGGCATGCAGTGACGGACCAGCGGCGACTCGATCTGGATACAACACCGTAGGCAGGAAACGTGTTTGCCATCGCAACATCCAACTATATATGTTGCTAGCTTCAAACTACGTACGTGTGGTGTGATATCATGCATAAACACCGCCTTGAGTTTGGTTCAGATGGACTTGATTATATTAATTAATTGGAGCGCTGGAATAATCGCTACTGGTTTGTTTTGGGAAACGTTAGTTCACACTGAATATATACTGTGTGTGTACCAATAATGGCACTGACGTATCATGTTGAGTTGTCTGACTCCATCGGGCAATGCAAAATTCTACTCTTGATCCAGGCAAGAAGCAAGCTCACGGAGCACTGCCGGGGCACTAGTGTACTAGTACCTAGCGGTGTCAACAGGCGTGGTCGTGCACGTCTAGTTTTGTTGCGCTGCTCTTCCATTTAAATGCATTGCACTGCATGCTAGTAGTGATCTTGTCGTTGCCATCGGGCAATGCACATTGTCTGTATGTAGTGTAGTGCGATGGAGTCGCCGCACATGAGACGCTCGCCCATTATTGGCAAGCAAGCTAGCAAAAGATCAATCTGCACCGGCGCCGCACGTCAATGCAATGAACTCAACTTAAGCCGCAAGTCATGGGCATACTGTATATGGCACGGCCGGGATCGGATCGGACGATGCATCGGCCATGGAATTCCCATTTCCTCGGCCATCGTGCACCCACCCTCCGCAATTCTGCAAGCGATCGATCGATCGAACGCACACGCTACCTCCCGGATCCAAGGACGTCCGTCGTTGAGCGAGACCTCCACGACGGACGGAGGAAACCAGCAGCTAGGGAAGGAAAAGGCCGGAATGAATGATGCGTGTTTGTGTGTGTTTCCCGTGGGTCGCTTTGTCCCTGTCCTCGGGCCCCGCATGCAGGACAGGCTCATCTCATCTGACTGATCAATGGGTGGGTGGGTCGGCACGGCGCATGCGCATGCGCATGCGCAGCCGGATTTATCCTAGCCTGGGCCACGTACGTACGGCTACGCAAATCACGCCTTCACTCACTCGAGCTCAGATGCATGCTCTGATCCAAATTAATACATGGGAGGTCGTCGTTCATGCATGACTTGTTGCTTAATCAATCCAAATCACGGCGGGCCTGCAGATCCATCCATCGGATATATAAGCCTGACGTCTGATGATGATACGATGCGATAGACTCATGTGCATCGACGGACAGAGGAATGGGAATCACTGCCTTTGTAATTAACCAAAACCAGCAAAATGCCGGCCGGCCGGGATCCATCCAATGTGGAACCGACGGCTGACGCATGTTGGTTGGGAGCCAACTAACTAACCCTTCATCTCATCATGCGCGCGCCGCACCGCCGTACCAAACACAAGAAGAAGGAAGCAGATTAGCATAACAACCGGATCTTCTGCCGCAAGCAGTTGGGATCCAATGCCTGACACCGCCACCGTGCGGGGCCTACCGCCGCTACGTAGGCGTGCATTGCTATCTACAGCTCCCGCCGGCCGTCCTCTTCGTTCTACCTTTAATTTCGAAAAATGGATCGATTTATTACGTGCACTGTGCGTCCCCTCACAGATAGTACAAATTATGTATCTCGAGGATCAAAACATCTTATAATTTAAAATGGATAACAATATTCTCGAGAAGCATTTTGGAACGGTACCCGTGTTTAGTACATGCCCTATTACTAGTTAATCGAGCACTCACAATACGTACTCTACCACCATGGTTTTATCCTCATTTATTACCCCTCTATTTATTGCTTTTGACGATGTGGCTATATATTTATTGAAGAGAGAGGAAAAACACAAGAAACCAAGTCTAACTAAGAAACCGCGCCTTCACGTAAAACCAAGACACTTTGTGAGAGTGACCAAATGGGCCACGTAACGTCACGATAGAAAATCGCATTCATGAAGATAGTTTAACACAACGCCCAGCGCCATAAAAACCCACGATAGTTTACTATCATTGTGAGTGCCCTCGTAGATGTTAGCCGGTCAATGACATACTCCTACAGGATAAACGACTGCAGCTATAGGAGACAAGTAATACGACATTGCCCCCTGGATAATAAAGTTACTAAACTACTTTTTATACTACATCGTCCTCTCTCTCCCTACAAAAGCAATGTACTTTTATCTGATGATGATGTTTGTTTATCTAGTCCGAATCGTGACTAGAGTTAGCATCATAATGCGCCACAGGGTAGAGTATACATACATAATAAAACAAAAGAAAATCAAACTTACAGACAAAAAAAAAAAGGAGAGAAGACGATAAAAAAAAAAGGGGATACTCTACGTGTACGAGGTGGCCGGCATCTGGATCTTATTAGCTGCTGCTGCTGGGGACCTCTGCTGTGTGGCCTCAGCTTAGAATCGTGTCACGTGTATGCACGCTTGCAAATGCCCTTGGCCACCCGTAATCACCTCTGTTTATTCATGCCCTTTCTTAGAGGAAGCACCCATGTATAAAATGAACTCTGTTGCAATCAACAGCAAACACGTGTATATGAATAATAATATTGTGCTTTTTTGTTCAAAGAAAACACTTTTCAACCATATCGTCCACACCCAAGCATAGCATGAAGCCTGTTTCTAGACTGGTTTAACACAAACCAATAACAGAGGAAGAGAATCACATATACTCCACCAATAATATACCAGTGCCTTGAATCCATCAAGCAATGTATACATGAGCAAGATGGGGATCACATGCGGGATCCTGTGTGTGATGAAGCGCAATCTCTGCTGCCCTGTACCCGCCCGATATGCAAGCAAGATTGAGCGGCCAGCTTGACTTTAGCTTGGCGTGTGGTGTGTTGAGCACTGAGTGAGTAGTGACCACAACACCCATTGACTTTTTTGACTGCTTGCATGCCTGCCTGCCGGTTCTTCCTCATCTGTGGATACTTTTGTACTACACCAGTTTTTACCTTCTAATTTTAGAAATTAATTTTCCAGTTTTAGCAATTAATTGAGATCATAATTCCCGCGCCTGCTCCACACCGTGCGTCACCAGCCTGAAAATGGCCGTCTTTCTAAAATGCTCTGTTTTTCTGAAATCATACGAAGTGCTCTGTTTTCGTTGTCAAATCATATCAACTGCTCTGTTATCAACTTACGGAGTACTAGATAGTACTCCCTCCATTCCACAATAATTACAATTTTTTTTTTATATAAATCATGTTTTGATCTTTCGTTTTATTCAAATTTTTTATATAAATTATAAAAACAAACAAAACGTCACTACAATATCTTTAGTGATTTAATAAGTCATAATAAAAGTGGTAATATTTATTAAAAAAGTTGAATAAGATGAGAGGTAAACACGCTTTTATATGAATTAAAAATTACAAAAGATCGTGGAATGGAGGGAGTACTAAAGCTCATGCCCTGGATGCTAGCTAGGCGAGGTGAGGTGACAAAAGAGGGTTGTGGCTGACTGGCTGTGGCCCAGAGTCGTTCTGGTCCCTGGCCTCCTGTTCTTGGCTGCATCCAGGTCGAGGACAAGGCGTGGCGTGGCCATCGAAAAAAAACTAGCACATGTCAGCCATACTCTACCCGCATCCACCGACCAATTGAGAATTGACCGAGAGAGTCGCATCGCATCGGCATTGCGGCTGCCCCCGGCATCGGCATGGACTTGCACTTTTTCTCATGCTACTCCTCCGTTTCACAATACTTTGTAATTTTTTTTCATATAAATAAACTGTGTTTGACCTCTCGCCTTATTCAACTTTTTTTAATAAATATTATTACTTTTGTTATGACTTATTACATCACTAAAGATATTATAATGACGTTTTGTTTGTTTTATAATTTACATAAAATTTTTTAATAAGACGAAAGAAATCAAAACACGCTTTTATATGAAAAAAAGAATCGCAAAGATTGCTAACGCAGTGAGTAAGATTGCTGTCGATAACAGAGGACGGACGTCTACCAGCATGGGCATGGCAGTAGCTGAGCTAGTGAACAGAGTGATGAACGCTAGTACAACAGTGCTAGATCCGGACTACTCCTTCCATTGACATACTAGAAGAACAGGCAGAAAATCACATTGCTTGTCTGCATAAGGGTTGGTGGTGACCGCTAAAGACTGAAGTGTAAAAGGAGCTCGCTCGCTATGGGTGGAGAGAAAGTTGCACTACTCTCCCTACACATGTGGATCATTTTGACTTTGCATGTGGTGGCGGGAAGCAAGGGTCAAATGAATGAATTCAGACTTATCGTCAAATTAAAGTGCATCTTCTTAATTGTACAATTTTCCACTGTCACTTTCCATGGTTCATATTAGACTATTTTGTACCGCCCTTCCATATATGAGTAGATTTGCTCTTTTTTTTTTTTTTTTAGTTTTGGGTTTAGAAACAGCTCCAGACGCAAAGTGGGAAGTAAAACATTTGTACGCACAACTTGTCATCTAAGCGCGCTTTGTTAAGGGTACGAGAGGTTGTTCAAATAAAAAGGTGAAGTGCACTTTTCTAATTCAACTTGCATAATAATCTGATTTTACCCCATCAACTATGGAATCGGTAGTGGACATCGATCCTCCAAGTGTCGAAACATGCATATTTGGACCATTCGTAAAGGTGGTTTCTTCTTCAGATTTAATACATTTTTTTTAATATCTAGAATTCATATTTTCTTTATTTCAAATTTAAAGTGATAATAATAATATACAATTTTCCTACAAATATATATATTTTTTTTTATTTGTCATCTATTTGGATTTTGGAGTTATTTATATGTTATTCATTCATGTTTCTAACCATACCACAAGCAATAAAACCAATAGGAACAAAATAAATAAGATCCAAATAACAGTAAATAGTACATAACAATTTTAGGAAGAAATGTTATTAGTTACATTTTTTTATTTAAAATACTTAATTTATGGTTTTTTAGAGATTAAAAAGATATTAAAACATGCTTTTGTTAAAGGACTAATAAATTCGTCTGGCTTTGACGGTTGGAGAATGCTCAGAAAGTTCAGGGTTGAAATCGAACTATCGTGCTAGTTGACGATTGAGACGTGCATCAAACGCCTCCACTCTCAGTTCTCATCACACTCAGTACAGTAGTCGGTACTCCTAGTAGAGTAATAGTGTCGCGCATTATTAGATTAAACTAGATTAGATTAGATTAGATAGTGCCTAGGCAAGATGCATCACAACCGTCGGCCGTCTAAATCCTGTTGCCGCCGTCGTCGACCGTCGGTTAGTTGTGTTGTGTTGTTGCGCATGCAACCGCTGCTCATGAGAAGGGTCGACTAATAATAAAGCTACCACTGTAGCGTCTACCAGATCGAATTGGATAGCATGTCGACCTCTCGCTCTTAAACATGCTGCTACCTGCATTTCCATCGCCTCTTTGTATATATGTCACCCCATGATGCCATTTTCATCTTGCTTTTCAAACAGTCCATCTTGCCTTTTTCAGTCGGAGATACTACTCCAATGGACATACAGAGGCATGTGTGTGTTGTTATTTTTTTTTTCCTGAAAAAATCTTAAAAGTAATCAAGAAACAAAGAAAAAAATTTGACCTAGCTTCGCACATGTCTACCTATATCATTGCATTAGTCTAGTATAGGCTTTAATTTGAGAACCAATTAAGCTGCTTTTTGCCATCGTCAGCTCCTTCTTTCTTCCACTATTGGCAATGGATCATCATAGTATATATGATTGATTAGAAGGGCTGAGCCTAGAGTACATAATAAACAGAGTCACTGAACTAATAATAAATGATGATGATTGTCCCTTTCCGAAGGAGTCGTTGCCACACCCACAACAAAGTTGGATTTGATGCGGTAGGTACACATTGGACCAAGGCTAAATTCGTTACAAGGTTCTTCTCAATCCGTATGCACTGGACTGGATTGGAAGATGACGATCGATGCAGGGACAAAGTCGTTATCCTATAGACTAGTGTGTAACCGGCATACATGATGATACATTTGCATTTGCGTTGGGTGTAGCCAACGAGAAATAAAGAAGTTTCACGTAACGTACTGTACCGTACTGGATTTGGTGTCTGCATAGTACATGAGCACCACACTACCATATAGCTAGAGATTGCGCGCTGAGATACTTGTAGCTCCTATGTTTGGTGTTGGCGGTTAAGTGTGTGATCAATCAATAATTTGAGGCATGCCATGCCACTCACCTTCCAACCTTTTTCTTTCTTTGTTTCTGACGCCCTTTCCTAACCAACTAGTTGACGTTGCTCGTCCTGTATAACTTATGTTTATATTTTCTGTCACGAGTTGTTAGGTGAAAAAAACTGAAATTTCATCAGTCTCATATACTTCAGTTATGCATAATGCGTAGTTACTAAGATGCTTACTCCACTCCTTTATGAGCATAAAGCAGATCGGCCTGCATCTCTGTGTTGTCTGCTTGAGATAGATTACCCCTGCTATACAAGGAAGGACGGACAGAGCTAGGAAACGGCAACCGTGGAAGCAGGGAAAGGGAATGAATCACGCGTGTTTTTGTGTTTTCCCGTGGATCTGTATGTCCCTGTCGCCCGGGCCCCGCATGCAGGCTCATCTGATGAGTGGGGTTGGGGTCCGCACGGCGCATGCGCAGCCGGATTTATCGTCAAGGCCGGCCACGTACGTACGGGTACGCAAATCACGCGTTCACTCACACTCGAGCTCGGATGCATGCAGTGATCGATGCAAATTAATTAAAATATCATCGGGGAGTCGTCGTTCATGCATGACTTGATCCTTAATCAATCCAATCACGGCGGGCCTGCAGATCGATCGATCGGATAAGCCTGCCGTCTGACGATGATGCGATGCGAGAGAACCAAATAACCGTTGTACCGTACCAAACACACGAACAAGGAAAGCAGGATTACCATGACAACTAGTATCTTGTTTGCCGCAGGGGCAGGGGCTCGTACTCGTACGTTGGTATCCAATGCCTGCCACCGCCACCGTGCGGGGCCTACCGCTACGTAGGCGTGCATATCTACATCTTCCCGGCCGTCCTCTTCGTTCTACTGTAGTAGCTTTAATTTGCAAATACCAAATGGATCGGTTTATTACGTGCACTGTGTCCTCACAGCATATTTGGTTTTTTTATATCCATATTTTCAGTATGTATCTAGACACAGCGCACATTTTGGAACGATATCCGTGTTTACTAGATGCCCTATTACTAGTTAATCATGAATGGTAGCCGGTCAGTCGCCATACTACAGGATATATAAACGACTGCAGCAGCAGGAGACAAGTACGACATTGCCCCCTGGATAATTAAAGTTACCAAAACTACTTTTTATACTATACTTCGTTCTCTGCATCTGTCTCTCTCTACAAAAGCAATGCACTTTTGTCTGATGATGATGCTTGTTTATGTGGTCGGAATCGTGAGTAGAGCATCATAATGCATGCGCCGCAGGGTAGAGTATACATAATAAAACAAAATCAAATCAAACATAGGAGTACAGACAAATTAGGATACTCTACGTGTACGAGGTCGCCGACATCTGGAAAAGGTGGAAAAAACACCGTTCGAATCAAAAAGAATCAGAAGACGTTTCGCTTTGTTTGTGGTAAACATTATCCTACCATGGCGTAATTAGGCCAAAAGAATCGCCTCGTCGTACATCAAAACTATGTAATTAGTTTTTTTATTTACCTACATTTAGTGGTCCATACGATTCTTGCCGGCATTTTGATGTGGCCACGGGAATAGTGAGTTTGTTTTTTTCAGTTTCGGCATCTAAACACAGCCTTATTAGCTGCTGCTGCTGCTGCTGCTGGCGAGGGGACCTCTGCTGTGTGGCCCCGTAGCTTAGAATCGTGTAACATGTACGCACGCTTATTGCAAATGCCCTTGGCCACCCTTAATCACCTCTGTGTACCTGTCATGCTCTTTCTTAATTACATTGTTTACGAATTATTAACACACGACAACTGTCCACGGTGAATTCCCGAATGATTCCTACTATAATTTTTCTCATGTTAATTAACCACATGAGCAAGATGAGGATCACGTACTGTACATGCGAGCGAGATCCTGTGATGAAGCAAGCGCAATCTCTGCCCTGTACCCGCCCGATATGCGAGCAAGACTGAGCGGCCAGCTTTGACTTTAGCGTGGCGTGTGGTGTGGTCAGCACTGAGCAGTGACCACAACACCCATTGACTTTTCACTGCATGCCTTCCGGTTTTGCCTCATTTGTGGACAATTTTGTACTACAGCCAGTTTTTTCCTTTTAATTTTATAAATTTATTTTACAATTAATTGAAATAATAATTCCCGCGCCTGCCCACACCGCGAGTCACCCGCCTGAAAATGGTCGTCATTCTAAAATGATCTGTTTTCTGAAATCAAGTGCTCTGTTATCTGAAATAGTAAACTCCACGAAGCTGAGCCAGTGAGATTGTTATGAACGCTATAACAGTGCTAGATCCGGACTACTCGTTCCATTTCCAAAAAGGCGTGTGTTAAGCATAAGGGTTGGTGGTGACTTGCTAAAGATCGACTCAAGTGTAAAAGAAGCTCGCTCGCTCGCTATGGGTGGAGAGAAAGTTGCACTACTCTCCCCTACTACACATGTGGATCATTTTGACTTTTGAATGAAACCATGTGGTGGCGGGAAGCAGGGGTCAAATGAATGAATTCAGACATACCGTCAAATTTTAAAGCGCATCTTCTTGAACCTTTTTTCCACTATCACTTTCCATGGTTTATATTAGACTATTTTGTGGCAACTGCTTTCCGAAACGCAAAACTGGAACTGTTTTTAGTAAAACATTTGTACAAAAAACTTCTCATCTAAGCGTGGTTTGTTAAGGGCACGGCACGGGACGTTGTTCAAATAAAAAAAGGTAAAGTGCTATTTTTTTCAACTTCAACTTGCATAAGAGTCTATGTTTTTACACCTCTACTATGAAATCGGATAGTGGACGTCCTCGCAAGTGTCGAAACAGGCATATTTCAACTTCAACTTGCATAAAAATCTTATAATTCATCTGGCAGATACCCTAGGCATGTGTGTGTTGTTTTTTGTTTTTTTCCTTAAAAAATCTTGAAAGAAATCAAGAAACAAAGAAAACTGAACTGGCTTAGCACATATCATTGCATGATTGCATCTAGGTTAATTAGTCTAGTCTAGGCTTTAATTTGAGAACCAAGCTGCTTTTTGCCATCATCAGCTCGTTCTTCCACTATCGGCAATGGATCATCATAGTATATATATTAAAAGGGTTGTGCCTAGAGTACATACATGCATGACTAAACAGAGTCATCGAACCAATAGTCTTATAACAATAATGATTGCCCTTTTGAAAAGCAGTTGCCACAAAGTTGGATTTGATGCGGTAGGTACACGTTGTACCAAGGCTAAATATCGTTACAAGGTTCTTCTCAATCCGTACTGTAACGTACTGGATTTGGTGTCTGAATATATAGTACATAAGCACAACCACCGTTCTTGTATTATCTCTGTGCATGAACACACACCACGTATGACTATCTACATCATACATATACATGTATACATATTACTCCACTGTGCAATCATGATATATATGTATATATTGGTAGAATATGTAAGCTCGCTTGTCGGTGCTGCTGCTGCTGCAGCATTATGCATAATTGCATATATATACATAGCTAAGCTACTATAGCTAGACTAGAGATTGCTAAGATGCATCAGTACTCCTATATGTTTGGTGTTAGCGGTTAAGTGTGTGTGTGTCGTGTGTGATGAATCAATAATTTGAGGCAAGGCAGCCATGTCACTCACCTTCCAACCTTTTTCTTCCTTTCTGACGCCCTTTCCCAACCAACGAGTTGACATTGCTCGTCTTATATAACGTATGTTAGTAGTAATATTTTCTGTCAAGAGTAGCTAGGTGAAAAGGCTGAAATTTCATCAATCTCAAATACTTCAATTGTGCATAATGCGGAGTAACTAAGATACTTACTCCTTTATGAGCATGCAGAGTGGCAGTGGACAACACAGCAGAGGAAGTAGGATGAAAAGCAGAGGTCTCGCATTTTAATTTGACTGATGACAAGCTGAAGCTGGTCTACTACCATGGGACATGATGCATGATTGCTCAAGCTTTCGAGGCCATCAATTGCAAAGGGATGACCGCTCTGGAAGCAAAGCTCTACTATGCATATTGGGAGGATGATGCTGCCTGCCTGTGAAAGAAGGCGACCGGTGGACGGTGCCGCATCACCTGCGATGATTCTATTGTCTACTGGCTGGCCGGCCTCCACAGTAAAAATCTCAGAGACGACGCATGCTACGTTTGCAGCCACTTATTAGTACATGCCATGCCGTGCCGTGCATTCCGTGAATCCATCCATGCACGCCCCTGCTCCTGGCTACTGAAAGCGCAGGCAAAACAGTGTAGCTTTTCTATTTGGCCAAAAGTTTATTTTTCAAGAATGTTTCCTTGCAGGGGTCAATTGTACTGCTCACTCTCTTCTAAAAACAATGTAATTGTATCTACAACAGGTAAAAAAGCTCTAGATTTGTTCTTGTCTTTCTAGTAGCCATAAGCGAGGCAAAGCTGCCGCAAAGTGACGTGGCGAGCGTGCCGCGCCGGCCATAACTAAGGCGTTGGCCTGCCCCAAATGTTGTAATAGCAGAGGGCGCAAGTACGCCCACTCTACCTTCCATTGGATCTGCTTCAAGAATCGTGCAAAGAGTTTAGGGTTTAGGCATTAATATAGAGATTAGGGTTAGAATTTAATACAGAGATTAGGGTTTATGGCTCAATATAAAGATTAGGGTTTAGTTTACTGTTTAGGGTTTAGGTTTTGGGGTGGCATTCGCACGAATCTTGAAGTAGATCCAATGGAATCTTAGAGGGGGATATTTGCGCTCTCGCTATTTACACTGCGTTGGTTGGCCAGCACGATGGTGCCCCATAGGTTGGAACCGATATAAAATAAACTTTGTTGCACTCCGTATCAAACAATGTGTATGTCTATTCTGTGCTTTTTGTTTCAGGATAACATTTTTCAACCACACCCAAGCATGAAGCCAAAATAATAACTAGATAAGCTTGTTTGTAAACGGTTAACACAAACCAACAGAGGAAGAGCATCACAGTTACCCCCGCAATAGTCCCTCCGTCCCCATTTATCTGTCGTTGGCGCTACATTCTCATGTCCCGTAATATCCGCCGTTGGCTATCGGACAATTTTCAAGAATAAAAGGAAGGAAAATGTAATAGGACAAACATTTTCCACATAGACCGTCAACTCGGCTGGGCACTTTGAAACCGAAAACCGGACCCCGAACCGAACCGAACCGAACCGAACCGAAAAACGAGCCGAATTGTCGGTTTTTTGATTTTTCGGTTCGGTTTCGTTTTCAAATTCTTGAAACCGAGGGGGATCGGCTCGGTGTTCGGGTTTGAGGTGAAACCGAACCGTAAACGGAACATCCCACCGACGCCGGCACCTTGGCCCAAGTAAAAAGGCCCGGGCCGGCCGCCACGTGCCTCCCGTCCCCCACCCCTCCCAACCCTATTCGCTCGTCCCCCATTCCCCAACGCCGAATCCCTCGCGTTTCCCGACCGTAGGTCCCTAACCCTAGCGCAGCGCAGCGCAGCGACAAGCGGCGCGTCGGCGCCGCACCGAGGCTCCCTCCCCGTATCCAGCGGGCAGCGACGATCCTTCCTGAGGCGGGCGGCGGGCGCGGGCGCATCCTTCCTTGCCGACAGCGCGAAGCGCGATGAAGCTCGAGGCGGTGGCGCGCGGATGCGCGGGCGTGAGCGTGCGCGGCACGCCGGCCCGCCACGCCAAGAATGTGAGGAGGGCGGCTAGCAGCGCGGTTGGGGCAAGCAGAGGCCGCCGCCGGCGTCCGCGCCACCGGCGGAGCGGGACCGCAGGGAGTGCCTGTTTTTTCCTTCTTCAGGGCATATTCCGGTTTTCGGTTTAAAACGAAAAACCGAAGGAAAAACCGAAGAAAAACCGAACCTGAATTTATCGGTTTTTACAATTATGATAAACCGATCGGCTTTTAAAATCTGAAAACCGAACTTTCCTAAACCGAACCGAACCGACAATTCGGTTCGGTTTAAAACCAAACGCCCAGAGTGACCGTCAACCACGGTTAATGAGCCTCTGTCTATCCAAAATGCTCGATCTTTTCTAGTAGTAGTGTGTGTGTGCCGAGGTGACAAAAAGAGAGCAGTGGCTGACCGGATGTCTGTCTCTGGCCGCACCATACCGTACAGATGGACAGGCGCCGGCAGAGCCTCCCTGCTGCTGCATCGAGGTCCAGGCGTGGCCATCGAAAAACTACCATGCCAGCCTCGCATCCACCGACCAAGAATTGACCGAGACTGTTCGCGCATGCACTTGCACTGTGCTGCTTTTCCCATGCCACTATTGCTGTACTAGTACTCCGAAGCATGGGCATGACAGTGGCTAGTGATGAACGGCAGAACACTTCTACTCCTTACATTAAAAAAAAAAAAAAAAAAGAATGTTTGTAGGAGTATGTTGATAGAGAAGAATATGAAAAATAAAAATAACATTACTTGTCCAAGTTACAACTACATAAAGCTAGGTTGGTGGTGACTACTATAGACTGAAGTGTACTAAAAGAAGCTCGCTATGGGCTGAGAGGAAGTTGCTCTACTCTTCCCTTCCCATACTACTCCGTCCCGAAATAACAGTCGCCTCACAGACACAGTTTCCAAGCGGCGAATAAATGGGGGACGGAGGTGGTACATTATACATGTGGATCATTTTGACTTTTGAAAGCATGTGGTGGCGGGAAGGGGTCAATTGGATTAATTCAGACCTACCGTCAAATTAAAGTGCATCTTCTCACTTGTAACCTATTCGATTGTTCACTTTCCATGGTTTATTAGACTCTATTTTGTACCACCCTTCATTAGTAAAGTAGTTTTGTGAGTTTTAGCTTTAAAAACAACTCCACCCAAAGAATTAAGGCCCTCTTTGGTTAATTAGTCCTATGACTTCTTTTTTTTTTAGTTCTAGGGCTTTTGGAAAAAGTCCCTCATGAAGGTACTTCTATGGACTCTTAGCAATAAGTTCCAAAAAGTTTCTCCTGTTTAGTTTACTAAGGACTTTTAGTAATTTTTTAAGCCTCAACATAAAAAAGTCCTTGAAACCAAACACCACATAAATAATGTTTTTGTTAAACAATTGTGTGAATGACTTCTCATGGTAAAAAGTAAATAAATCGGTGACCCTTCTCTTTCATTTCTTTTTTTTTATTATTTTCTCTTTGTAATTTGTTCTTATCCTCTTCTTTGTCCAGCTACCAACCATTTTGTGCCCCGCTCTTCATGAAACTCTACCATTAAAAAATGTGTTAGTAATACCATTTTCCCCTAAAAATCATTATTTTATTCATTGGTGATCTATTTGGTGTTATTTAAATCTTATTTGCTCATGTTTCTAATAAACCATACCACAATCTATAAAACAATATGGACCAAAAAAAAGAACCAAATAACTGTAATTGGATTACCATTAGTCAGACAACATTTTAGCAAGAAATGGTATTAGTTTTATATTTTTTTCTGATTTAGAATACATAAGCTATGTATTTTTAGAGATTAAACATGTCTTTAATATTTTAGAAAACATCCCATATTTTTGTTAGAAAACATATGTGTGTGTTATTTGTTTTTCCTTAAAAATCTTAATGGAAATCAAGAAACAAGAAAATTGAACTAGCTTCGCACATGATTGCATATGTCACGCATCTAAGTTAGTATAGGCTTTAAATATTTGAGTACGAAGTTGTTGCTTTTTGCCATCATCATCAGCTCTTCCTTCCACTATTGGCAGTGGATCATCATCATAATATTTGAAGGCCTGAACCCAGAGTACGTAGAAACATGACTAATAAACAGAGTCATTGAACTAATAACAATGATTGCCCTTTTGGAATGAGTTGCCACAAAGTCGGATTTGATGCGGTAGGTACACGTTGTATCAAGGTTGAATTCGTTACAAGGTTCTTGTCAATTCGTACTACCTCTGTGGACGTACTATTGTACTAGATTTGGTGCTGAACAGTATTTGAGCATCATTTGTATACATAGTGCTACATCTGTGGACACACGTTGCGTTATAGCTACATCAGAATGTAATTCGATAACAATGTCACAAGCTTGAACTATTGTATATAAAAACTATAAAAAATTATAATGTTACATAAAAATCACTAGAGTAATTACGAAATGTATTTTTATAATAAGTTGATTGGAACCGTAGATATGAATATTATTTCCTAAAAACTTAGTCAAACATCAAGCACTCTTACTGCCACGGCAACCTATAGATGCCACTAATAATAACTAGCACACACATTTGCGTTTGCTGACCAATATATTTATCTAATTATAAAGTTGTACGTTTGGTATAGCCAACGACAAATAACTTGCACGTACTGTACTGACTAGGTTTGGTGTCTAAACAGTAGTTGAGCATCATTTGTATTGTCTGTGTGGACACACGTCACGTATGACTATATGCAGCTACACCATACATACATGTATACATATAAGTACTCCACTGTGTAATGATGATATATATATATATAACTAGAATGTATAGAAGCTCAGCACTCTCGTCGGTGCTGCTGCTGCAGCATTATGCATAATTGCGTATATATAACTAAGCTACTATAGCTAGAGATTGCTGAGATCCAATCAGTACTCTTTTTGTTTGGTGTTGGCGGTTAAGTGTGTGTCGCGTGTGATGAATCAATAATTTGAGGCAGGCGGTCATGTCACTCACCTTGCAACCTTTTTTCTTTCTTTCTCACGCCCTTTGCCAACTGACGAGTTGATGTTGCTCGTCCTATATGTACATATATGTTAATCTCTTTCTATGAATCCAGAAGTTTTTAGGTTCTGAACTCGGCCATCCTTGTTGTCTTCTGGCCAGCAAGGGTGTGTCTTGTATTCACATTTGGCTTTCCATCCCTTTAATGAAACACGGGTAAATGACTGGAAAAAAACATATACATATATGTTTATATTTTCTGTCACGTGTAGCTAGATGAAAAAACTGAAATTCCATCAATCTTATCATTCAATAGTATGTACCATATGCAGTGTTACTTTATGAACATGCAGAGTTACTGTGGACAAATAAAGCAGCAGAGGAAGTAGGATGAAAAACAGAGGTCTGCATCTCTGTCTTGTGCTCCTCTGCTTGAGATGGATACTCCTGCTTAAGCTGGTCTACCATGGGACATCATGCATGATTGCCATGAAAAACAGAGGGCTATGCATATTGGGAGGATGATGTTGCCTGCCTGGCTGTGAAAGGGGACGACCGGTGGACGGTGCCGCATCACCTGCGATGATCCTACTGTCTACTGGCCGGCCGGCGCGCCGTCGGGCACAGTAAAAATCTCAATGCCGGCGCATGCTACGTCCACTTATTACATGCCATGCCGTGCCGTTGCCGTGTCGTGCATTCCATCCTGAAGGCGCAGGTAAAACAGTGTAACGGCTTTACCACCAGTAAACACAAACCTATCACTGTATAGCTTTTATTGGTCAAAGTTTATTTTGCAAGCATGTTTCCATAAAGGGTGTTTGTAGGGGGTCAACTGTACTACTTCCTTTCTTCCAAAAAGAATGCAATTCTATGTCTTTAACAAGTATTTGAATATAAAAATATTAATTTCAAATTTTTATTGGTAAAGTATTTTTTAACAAGTACTAAAATATAAAATACTATTTTTACACAATAAACTAAGTAATTTTTCAAAGTAATTTTCAAAAAATTGACTAAGTTTATTAAATACAAATAGTATCAACATTTATGACTTCAAATATGTGATGCTGGTGTACATGGGACATGCTGCATCACCAACAAATGCACATGGGCTTCGTTCTAGCTCCCATCTCTCTTGCACACTAGTAGTTTATCATTGTTGACATGTCTTTTGGAGAAATAGAGAGAGATATGGAGTACTTTTGATCCGTGCAAGCTTGGCCTACACCATACATTGTGCAAATTCTTTATTAATTGTTTTTCATTGAAAAAGATTGTGGAAATGGTGCGGAGGTCATATAGATGAGAGGGACGACTTATATATCATTTGTTAGCCACCACATGTATGCATGTACAGAAAGCTCTAGCTGATCTTACGCATCCAACCGATTGAGCTAGCCTACGTACAAGACACACAGACACGTACGTGCAGATGAAACCTGTTGTGTGCAGATCCTTCCAAGCATCTTGACCATATAACGCCACCCATCTCGTTGTAGCTTGCAGATGCTATGCACATGCTCATCTCGTTGTAGCTTGCAGATGCTATGCACATGCTCCATCCATTCCAATTCCAAAATAAACAAGAGGAAGACTGGAAGTACGTAGCTCGATCGTCAAAAATAAAAAAAGAGAGTCATGGAAAAGAACTTGATAGACGTGTATATATTGTCATCACCATTTATGAATTACGTACAAACTCATTCAGAGCAGCAAAAGCTAGAATCCTTTTTTTTTCAGTCCATGCATGCAGGCAGTGTAAATCAGTCCATGACAGGGAAACCTCACCCCAGGGGTCGGGCATGGCGGACTTCCCCCTTGGAGGGTCGGATGATATTATTTTGTCATCCTTAACCATTGGCTAGGTTAATATTTACGCCTATTAACACATCGCCCTTAGGTACCGTGGTATTTATACCTCAACAATTTGAGGTAGATCCAAATAGGGCCATAAGCAAGTTGGCGTTGTGGTCGTTGGCTTATCACTACCCCCAATTAACTAAATTAGTTAGTGGCACGACGTGCATGGCAAGAGCCACGTACGTCCCAATCATCGAATTCAAGAGCCTTTCAACAACACCAACCATTAATTCACAATCATGAACTAGCTCGCGTTCATAGCTCGATCGAGCATGCATGGCCAAAAATCTGTTGCATACGACCATCAGTGAGCTGTTGTCTGTGCACTTGATAGTGTGCTTCTAACTGCCACTGGAGACTGAGGAGGAGAAGATTCAGTTAACAGGTCACCGTCTCACCATCCGTATATAAATGACCAGCAACTTTGCTACATGCTACTATAGTACCTACCTCTTGCATGTCATCCACTAGTTTTTTGGTCTCCCCTTTTGCTGCATTTCATCCTGTTTCCTTTTTGTTTTTCCGTCTAATAAAAATCCCGCAAAAAGCTTTTTGCCGCCCTTTAAAAAAAAAAAAAAAAATTGTCGTCATCGTTGCATGTGTTTCAATATCCTGACATCTCTCATATGGATCGTCTCCCCCTTTTTTTGCCTAAAGATTGCACAATGCCACTCAAATTACAACAAAATATTTGACATGGTTTTGTGTAATTATTATTATTTTAGATTACGGAATAGAATATCCTAGCCTTCACATTCACTGAATGTTTAGAGCTTGACACTTCCAAATAGGGACTGAGCCCAAAACTCCGCTAAGCGGAACCTGATATAAGTCCGAGACCTTAAGAGCAAACTAAACCACAACAGCGTTCAAATACATAAACAGCTTAATTACTAGCCGCATCACTAGTCCAAAGATTGAGCCAAAACGAAAATGATGAGACTGCGTTTATTTGGCGTGTGGCCCAATAAACTATTAAATTTTTATTGTTGATACAATTTGTCTGGCTCTTATAATTGGATACATGATCAAAATGATGTGTACGTATTTATTTTTACAAGTAGTGTATAGAATATAAACATTTTAGAAAATACAAGCTAAAACTTGCATTTTGTTAATCATATATGGCATAAAAGACTTGCCTCCTAGGAAAGCTTCCCTAGGGATGTTTCATATGGTCAAGAAATTTAAAAGGGCTATTTACCCAACTATTGAACAGCACACTTTTTTTAAAAAATATCGTAATCAAAAACTGAGCCAAACTTTGGACCTGTAGGTCACACAATAGCTCTTATACCACTGCTCTATATATATGCAATGGGTGAATTGAGCGATACTACTCACTGATGTAATGATGGCTTATTGTGGACTCGACCAATGATGATGGCTTAGTAAAAAACGATATTTTCAATGCGCGGAGAGAGTACTGTCACAATAGTTGAGAAAAAACTTAGAGAAAGAGTTAGTTGCAAATTAGGTGAAAGTGTGAGAATGGTTAATTGTATTCCATGACCATACACAGTTACATATAGAGACTGAGGTGGCGTATGAGCCATCCACGCAGTCATGGTGCATGCCACAAATCAAGGGCTGCCTACCATCTATAATTACAATAGTCTAACACTCCCCGCGCTCTAATCGGGAGCATCGCGAACGGTCGCCGGACCGAAACTCCCGAACAAAGAAGTGGGAAGACCCTTGGTGAATACGCCAGCATACTTGTGATGTCGTAGGGACATGAAGAACTCGAACGTGACCGAGGGGCGACCTTCTCTCTCGAACAAAGTGGAGATCGATCTCAACATGCTTCGTCCGATGCTGTATCGGGTCGCCGGAGAGATACACAAAGACCGACGTTATCACAATAGACCACCGTGGCTCGGGCGAGGAGGGTGCCGGAGCTCAAGGAGCAACCGTCGTAACCAAGTGGCTTCAAAGAACGCCGTTCGCCACAAAGACGATATTCGGCCTCTGGCTCGGCCGACCGTGAGACCGTGTCCGGGCGCTTGAGGACCAGGACACAAGGTTATCACCTAGGAACACCGCATAACCTGAGGTGGAGCGACGGGTGTCCGACATCCAAACCCGCCTGCATCCGTGTACACGACAAGGTGCAGAGGGTGATGAGCGGCGCATGGTCGCCAAGTGACGAGTACCTTGCGGGTATCGCATCCGCTTGAGAGCAAGTGAGGTGGGGCTCCCTAGGATCATGCATATAGAGGCACACTTGCTGAACAAATGGGCCGATGTCCGGACGGGTAAATGTCAAAAGCATCAGAAAAGCGCCCGGCTAGGGCTGGCGATCTTGTGTAGCATCGCGACGTGGAGGTCCATCCGCAGATAGTTTGGAGTGTAGATCAACAGGGTGCTGCATGGCTTGCACTCACTCATCCCGCCTCGCTCCAAAATATCCCGTGTGTACTGGGCGCCGAGAAAGAAATAACCCACTAGCGAGCGTGCCACCGAAAAAGACCCGTAAAATGGTGAAGTCGACCCATATCCGTCATGGCAAACTCATGCCGAAGAGCCCCAATAATTCGCTTCGAGACCGCCAGAGGAAAGCAATGAGAACAATATCATCCACATATAGCAATAATAGGGTTGTTTCAGCTCCTCGACGATATATGAATAGAGAAGTGTCCGATTTTGCTTCAACAAATCCAAGCAAAATGAGATAAGAAGCAAACCGTTCACGCCAAGCACGCTGAGCCCCGCTTCGCACCATATAGAGATTTGTTGAGTCGGCAAACAAAACCAGGGCGGAGGAATCCACAAAGCCCAATGGGTTGAACGCAAACACCGTCTCGAGAGATTACCTTGCAAGAACGCATTCTTCACATCCAGTTGGTGAATAGGCTAGTCCCGAGAAAGAGCCGAGAAAAAGAACCACTCGGACCGCCGCAGCTTGACCACTCGGACCGAAAAGTCTCATCATAATCAATACCAGTCGCCGAAAGTGAATCCCCCGAGAACCCAACGAGCCTTGTAGCGATCCGTAGAACCATCTGCGTGCAGCTTGTGACGAAAAAATCCACTTGCCAAGAACCATATTAACACTAGGAGGTCGTGGCACAAGACTCCGTGTTTATTGGCGATCAATGCATCAAACTCGCCTTGCATAGCAGCACGCCGCTTTGATCCGATGGGGCACCACGGACGGAGCGAGGCGCGGCGACATAGCCACAAAGATGGAGATTAAGGCGATCCACAGTCCGGGCAACGCCGCCTTTGCCACGCTGCGGCGCGACGAGTGTGCATTGGTGATCGGAGGGATGGCGATCGGTTGAGTAGCAGCCAGACGTCCGGTCGAGACGGCAACAACCTCGCGCACGAGCATCGGGGGCAGCAGACCGACAATACTGTGGGCGTCATGCGACATTGGTGCCGCTGGCAACGACTGTCGGGGTGCACAAAGAAGACTCGGCCGACGCAGAAGGGGCACCGTGGTGCGCCAGAGGTGGAGGGGGCGCTATCGGGCAAGAGCCCACGGTAGCGGACACAGGGGCAGCAGCGCCGGGCAACAAGCCACCATGAAGTCGAGTACCTGCAGCCACAACTCTTGGCCCAACGGGCAAAGAGGAATCGTCATCATCGCTCAAAAACTCTAGTGTGGCCGGATCCCGGGGAGAGGTGGACATGTCGGAAAAGGGAAACCGAAGTCTCATCGAACACAACGTGTCGAGAGATGATGATCTGATTTGAATGCAGATCAAGACATCGATACCCTTTGTGATCGGAGGAATATCCAAGAAAGACACACAAGGAGGAGCGAGATAATTTATGTGGGGCCGTGGAGGATAAGTTGGGGTAACACGCACAACCAAAAACTCGAAGGTGAGCATAGGAGGGTTGTGTGCCATAGAGTGAAAGGAAGGGAGTGCGGCCGCCTAGGGTTTTTGTGGGGTGACGATTTATCGATATGTGGCAAGATGAAGAGTGTCGGCCCAATAAACCGGAGGAAGACGGCTGAAAAAGAAGTGAGCGCAAGATGTTGTTAATCGTGCGAAGAGTGCGCCAAGACGTCCGTTTCTGTTGTGAGGTGTGTGGGCACGACGGACGGAGGACAACTCCATGAGTGAGGAAGAACGTGCGGGCCGAGAGTTATCGAACTCGCGGCCGTTGTCGACCGAATCTGCTTTAATGGGAGTGTTGAACTGCGCGCACAAATGAGAAAAAAGTTAGATAAAACGCCAAAAGTATCGGACTTGAGGCGTAAAGGAAAAGTCCCGTGTAGTGGGTGCGATCATCAAGAATGACAAGATAATATTTATAACCGCACACGAACGCCGGACGTCGCAGTCGCCGCAAGCGGACGACGGAGCGGTCCGCTGCGGATGACGGCGGCGGGCGCGGGATCGCGGTCACGCCGGGCGTCGCGGATCGGGCGCCGCACGCGTGCCTCGCCGAGGTGGGGTAGCGCCCGGCGAAAGCGGATGCCAGCGACGGCGAGGCCGGCGATCGTGAGGATCAGCGACGACGATGGGATCGGAGCCGGCGATGGGATCGGCGCACACTTCGGCGACGGAGTCGCACGAGGTGGCGATCGGATCGGCGGCGCGCCTGGTTGCGGAAGAGTAGCGGATCGTAACGCGTGTGATACCATGAAAGTGTGAGAATGGTTAATTGTATTCCATGACCATACATTTACATATAGAGACGGGGTGGCGTATGAGCCATCCACGCAGTCATGGTGCATGCCACAAATCAAGGGCTGCCTACCATCTATAATTACAATAGTCTAACATTAGGTGAAATATATATCCGCATTTGCTTACGGGATTAATTATTTGCATTCACCGAATGATTTAGAGCACAATCAACGCCGCAGTGAAAGTGGTGGTCTTTTTTAGTGTGGGGTGGGCACCGGGCCTCCTCCGAAACCTCCGGAGAATCGATTGGGCTCGAGAGTCGTTTTTTTAGAAGGAACATGTATTAATTTTGGTGCATTACACCGACCCTTTTACAAACAAAACCAAGAAAAGGAAAATTACAAAGAAGTATAAAACTCATGTTCATCTTCCTCGAAGCCTTCATAGATCCGTTGCGTCACCGCCATCGGCCGCTTCCCAATCGCCGTGGGGCACTGAGCCAAACTCCACAAGGTGGAGGCCGCAGAGGAGGACTTACTTCTAGGCGAATTGGTCGAATAAACTGCCTCCCCAAAGCATCGGCCAACTCCCGCACCCATGACACATCCTTCGATTCCACCGCCGCAACCCGAGCAAAGCTCGATTTTCACCAAAGAACATCTTCCTTGAGATTAACGGGTCAACAACATCATCACCCGAAGAAGAAGACGATCTGCGCCGCCCTCGACTCTGGACAGGTCTCTGACGCCTCTCCGCTGACGCCGGAGAATATCGCCATCGGAGAACGTAAGAAGCTGCGAGAATTTATTCCGGCTTGCGTGTCGCCGCTCCGCATCGCCGCCGTCGCCGTAAAAAAACCGCAGAGGAGCCACGCTCCTCCCCACAGACACTAACTCCGCCGCCGAACATCGACGGCGAGCAAACCCTAGACCTAGGACTCGATCAAGACCCTACGAAGACGTTGAAGAGACGGACCCCTCGCTCCTCGTCACCACCGGCAAATGGGTCGAGGCGGGGAGCGGGGGCGCATCCCCCCGGCGGCGGCGGCGGCGGCGGCGGTGAAGATCTCTTGTTTGATTTTGGCTAATTAGTGACACCTAAGGACTAATCTCTCGATGCTAAGTGTCCGACTAGATTGGAGATTGGTCGTGGCTCGGAGTTGGTGCATGGTGATCATGGAGGATGGATCGAGGTGATCCAAGAGATTGATCAAGCATCCAATTCGGTGTGGTTTGGAGATCAAAGGTCCCAAGGCAAAGGTATAACCATAGGGCTTTTGATTTCACACCCAAGACACCATAGAGGGTGTGGGGTGGTTATAGGATCGATAAGCCGCACTATAAAGAGGGAAACTTATCGCATATATCGGTCCTCATGTGCCTTTAGGTTCAAAATTCATATGCATGCATTCTAACCTAAAGAGCTAACTCCGCACTTGGTGAAAATGGTTTTGAAAATGCTAACACATGGTGTCGAGGTGTTCGCCGACGTGTCGGCAACAAGAATCAAGTGGCGGAAGTCGGTTTGGAGCAAAGGCGAAGAACGACGACGAAACGACGGAAATTGTGAGCTCAGGGTGACCGGACGCTTTTTGGCCGGAAGCACAAGGCTTCGACCGACGCACCGGTGCGGGTCCGGTCGGAATTACGTAAAGGGTGTAAATCGTTCGCCCTCGGCCGATAGGACGCGATCGACCGGATGCTTCCGGTCTTGGCCGGAAGCATGACCGACGCCAACGATCGGACCGGCCGAGACAAAAAGGCAAATCCACCGTTTGGGCGTTGTCGGTTGTGGCCGGACCCACCGACCGGACTCGATGGTGAGTCCGGTCACGCGCCCGATCGGCCGCCGCAAAACCGGGTTCCCCCCAACGGCCACATTTCGTGGTGAGGGGTATTTATACCCCTTGGCTGCCTCTTGCTCTCTCTCTTGGCCATTTGAATCATTCCTAACACCTTTGAGCAAGCAAGCAAGCCTCCCTCGTCTCTCATTCTTGTTTTGAGCTTCATTCTTGAGAGAAGAGTTGATCCTAGTGCATTGCATCGAGTTCTTGCATCTAGAGGCACTTGAGGATCGTTGTGAGACGGTGGATTTCTTGTTTCTCTTGGAGACACCGCCTCCTAGCTGGCTTTGGTGTGTTTTGGTGGAGTTGTTGGCAAGAAGAGGAGATTGTTTCTTGGCCACCTCCCGGGCGAAATTGTGAGAGGATTACGCACTCCTCGTCTGGGAAGACAAAGTGCAAGGAATACATTGCTCGTGTCTTGGGTATCACACTTGTTGAGTGGTGTGTTGAGGCTAGCAAGGGCACCGCCTAGCTCAAACACCATCCTTGTGTTGGTCGGCACAACCGGAGAGTAACTTGTCGGTGTACAAGTGAACTCCGGGTGAACAAATTGACTTGTTCATTGTCTCATCGTGTGGATCATCAACTTCGTGTGATTGATTGTTCATCTTGTTCCCGGTGATTGGTTGACATCCTATACGAGTTGGTATATTGCTCTTACTCTTGTATTTACCTTCCTAGTTTACTTTGAGTAGAGAGCTAGCACTTGCTTTGTGTAGTTGTTCTTGCTAGCATAAGGACCATATTAGGATTGCTCACTAGATAGAGTAGTGACATAGACTTTGTGTGACTAGAGATCATAGAAATATTTAGTCTTGTCACTAGAAGGCTTGCAAGACCACTAGAGCTAGTGCAAACCGCTTATTCGCCATTTGTTATACTAACCGGTTTGTTTAGTAAGCTTGTAGAAAATTTTTATAGGCTAGTCACCCCCCCTCTAGCCATCTAGGACCTTCTGAGCGGCCCTTTCTTTTTTTTTCCCGAGAGACCTAGGCGGCGGAAGTCTTTTTTTCCCGATAACCGACACGGTGGGCTCGAGTCGTTGTGCATGTGCTTGGCGTCGGTCTTTGGAGTTGACGTTAGTGCGTCTCGTCCGTTACACGCCTACTAGTTTTTGAAGGACCTAAACGCGGCGACCGGGAGGGGGAATGAATGGGAGCCTTGATTTTCCTTTTCAATTTTGGGTCATCGGCTCAACCCCCAACCTCAAAAGCGAACTCACAAAGATATGAGTGATACACTTGCTAACCGGTAGCAAGATATAAAACGCGAAGAGTTAGATACAATGAGTCCAACGAAACAAACAGGGATCGAATCGAGCTCGAATCGAATAAAACCGTGGATTTAAAAAGGCAAGAGAAAAAATCCAAATCCAACCAAGCACAACACTCAAGTTTTGAACATGCGATGATTTATCCTGTAGCTTGAAAGTGACGTGTCAAAGGATTTTAGTTTCAATCACACACTCACGGAGCTGGCAAAAAGCAAGGCAGGCGAGCTGATAAAAAAAAACGAAGACAAGGTGCTGCACTTGTCTGCTGCTATCACCGAACAAACAAAGAAGCTGTTGGTCTGCTGAATAAATTTCTGCTGTTACTGCAAGTTTAGAAACATGCTCCTTCTCACGAACAACACAAGCTGATGGGTGCCGGTCTGCAAGCACTGCAAGAGAATAACAAACATCGATGATCAGCAGCCCTGCTGTTGGGGCGGTCGGCTTCCCTGATGTCGAGCACGAGACGGGATTGATCAGCTGCACAAGGAACTAGGTGCTGCCCTCATGAATCGAAGATCAAGAAAAATTGATTCAAAGAAACAGCAGTCCAAAGCTCAACAAAGCTGCAGTGCAAGGCCAATCAAAAATCAAGGAAGCAAGCTAAGGAGCTTTTGACCAAATAAAAATCATACGCACTAGCACTTACGACCTGCATTTCTGACGGACTGAAGAAACTGACGAACTGAGCTCTCCTATCGATGCTTGATGGAAATCCAAAAGCAGATCACGAGCAGGCAATTCACGAGGTGCTGAAATTAACGAGCAAACACTCACCACTGCAGCTAGTCACCGATCGAAGAAATTAACTCGGGCAGAAAAACAACAGCAAGCTGGACTCGACGACAGGGACTGTCTGCTCCTATCGCCAAAACCAGACGCAGAACCGGAGCCTGGCTCGATCCTAAAAGCGGTAGAGAGCTGCGGATTTCAGCAGACTCCTGAACGACGGGTAAGCACCTGACAGTGCTGGGCACTCAACGCTGGAGCGACAAAGAAAGACCCGCAGCACACCCTCCAACTCGCACGAACAAAAGACAGCGGCGAACAGAAAACTGGAGACCGCAGAATCAACCAAATCTGATCCAAAACTCCAAGATTCGAACTCAAACTTTGGTCAGATGAAATTGGCCTAGCTACGAACTAATCTACCAAAAATCATTGCCTAGAATCAATCCGAACTCCGGGAAACACAGATCACAGCCATGACGAAAATAGAACAAGAACGCTGCACAAGACGAAAATCACATACCAAAGTGACTCAATCTTGATCAAAAATCCCAGAGGCGTGAGTGGACTAAGGGCCACTCTTCCTACGAACGAAAATCACAAAGATAAATCCACACAAAATTGTGTTCTTTGAACTCTAAACAAAGAACCCTAAAAATGGGGAAAAATAGAAACGAAAAAAATAAGAGAGGCAAGAGGGATGAAGGGGTAGCCTTCACTAAATAGTCCAATATTCCCCTCCCCTAAAAACTACCCCTAAGATACGTGAGTCGATCTTTTTAACCCTGGGCTTTTTTTGGTCGACTCTACAGGTAATTATCCCGATCAATCCGACGACCGCCGCCTCCTCATCCGCGACCTTGCTCCACGCAATCTCCCGTGATGCCGCCACGCCGTCCCTTCCATCCACCGAACGCCCGGGTTTTGAGGCCCAAACCCGTAAAACCCGCCGATGGTTTTGAGGCCCAAACCACCAAACCCGCACCGTGGTTTTGAGGCCCAAACCACGAAACCCGCACCGATGGTTTTGAGGACAAACCACCAAACCTCCTCGACACGTGTCATCGCCGTCTTGACCGCCCGAGTCGCCAAGTCATCCGAGCTCCCCGCTGCGCCTGCACGCTCGCCGTCTTGACCCGATCGACACGGGTCCCGCCACGCCCTCTTGCATTGCCGATGTCCCGGATGTCGACCACCATGGCTAGCCACCCGGCGATCCGGTCCCTCGGTCCAAACCTCACGTCCGTCCTTCACCTCCGCGTCCGTCGGCCCGCACGACGTCCTCCTCGCCCCTTCACCTCGCCGTCGGCCTACCATCTCCAAGCTCCACACCGCATAACACGAACCAAGAGATATCGTCTTCGACACACTCCACGCGTGCCTTGGTGAACATAGCCGAAGCATAAAGAATAAAAGAAAATAGAATTAAAATATTGACCGTTGACAATCACTCAATCACAAAACTAAACACATGTGACCTAAATCAACCATGTGTTCGCAGTTTTTCAACTGCTTGCGTATGCATTGCATGCTATTAGTGATCTTGTTGATTGTTGCCATCGGGCAAGGCAACCATCCATGTCTGATCACACACCGCACATGGCACCTGCATGTATTAGCTGCGCTGGCTGGCAGGCATATCATTGCAAGATCAAGGCTGTGGTCATACACAACGCAACGGCATTGACGACTAATGAGTAATGAGGACTACGGTAGTCTACGGACATGACGATACGCTCAAACGTACTGTACACATGAGCGAGATCCTGTGATATGATCGATGCAGCACGTAGAATCTGTGCCCTGTACTGTACCCGCCCGATGTGCAAGAGCGGCAGCTACAGGCTTTCACACTGCTCCCAGATCTAGTCTAATAAGCTGCTCGATCCGACTGCAACCACTGCTCGATCCGACTAATAATAAGCTGCTGTAGCGTCTGTGCCAGAGTTGGATATCAAGTCGCCGTCTCACCATGCAGAGATTCACACTAGCTACGTGTCTTGTATGTCACCATCACAACCACCGTTCCGTTCCTTCTCTGTCTCGTCTATACACCCACCCGGGCATGCATGTTAGTCGTTGCTGCCTTTTTTCTGTAACAATAGCTAGCTAGTCTGCTGGTGGCTACACAATCAGTAACAACTGCGAGCACATATCATGCATCTAGGTTTAATTTAGTCTAGGCTTTAATTTGAGATGCTCCCTTTGCCTCTTCAAATATGATCGAGAAGCTGCCGTTTTTCCTCAAGAAGAAGACGAGGAAGAAGCAGCTTGCCTTTCTGCCTCTCATCATCTCTTGCTTGCACTATTGGCAATGTATGATAAACAGAGACTAATATATGAATGCTAGCCCAATGACCATCTTTTCGTTTCCCCACCTTTTCATTTCAAAAACCCGTACACCAAGATCAAACTTGGGTAGGGGGAAGAGTTACAGATGTATGATGAATACAAGAGCGGATATGGTTACACCATCGAGGCCGCTTACATGAGTAGAATGAAGACGCTTACGCCAAATGACTAAATCATCATGTACTCTAAGCAACACATGTTGGTGACAAAAATTCTCGTGGCGAAAAACATGACCGTTGCGGGCGTCCCAAACTCTCCAAAGGATAGTAAGAAATACGAAGGGCCACATGACCATCTTGTTCCAAATAAAGCCTAGGATCAAGCTACTGAACTAGCCATGTGCTTAATTTCCTGTATTGATCTGCACCGTTGATATGATGATTAATTAATTGCCCTTTTGGATCATCAACAGTTGCCACAAAGCAAGATAGATTCGGATACGATGCGGTAGGTACACGTCCAAATGAAACAAACAGCTGCCATCTGATGGTGGCGAGCCGAACCTGAGGCTACCATGCCATGGTGGGGAAGCGAACACCCCCTCCAAAAGTGTTACATCTTCTCGTTCCGTACGGTACGGTAGTGCTACCGACGACGATCCAGTACTGGAGGAAGAGACGTGGATGATAGTACTATGATGCAGGCTGGGACACAGTCGTTATCGGTGTCATTTATATATACTTAGCATCTAATTATAAAGTTGCCTTCGGTATAGCCAACGACAAATAATTTGCACGTGACGCTGTACTAGTATTGTCTTTGTGGACAAAGCAGCAGAGGATGGATGTAGCGGGATGAAAGGCAGAGTCGCCTGCCTGTGTCTTCGTGCGTGCTTGAGATATGGATAGATACTCCTGTCCTATTCCTGTATACTACCAAATTGGTGCACATCTCCTAGTGCAGTAAAGAAGTAAACTAAAACGTGTAAGAAAGACTCGAGAAATAATTACTCGAGTCCTATAGTCGAGACGGGTAGTCAAGAGCAGTGTAATAATTCTTCTTAGATGCTAAAAGCTAAGCACTGATTTCCACTCACTTGGGGAAAATAAATATTCTGGTTATTAACATGAAGGAGGTCGCCTTTTTAATATTACTAACAACCTGGTTAACTATGGCGACACCATGGATAATTGCACAAGCTTTAATTTTCCGGCGATGAATTGCAATTGCCAATTGGACAACCACTTCAACAACAAAAGGAATGACCGTTCTGGACGCAAAGCAAGGCAGGGGAAAGAGGAAGCTATGCATATTGGGAGGATGATGCTGCCGGCGATACGGCCGACCGACAAAGAGATGATACTACTGTCTACTGGCCGGCCCGGCCGGCCGACCGGCACAGTGAAAATCTCAAAGACGACGGATGCCATGTTCGCATGCACCACTTATTACATTGTCGTGCCACGCCGTGCCGTGCATTCTATTCGAGAATCCATCCCTTGTCTACTGAAACCGCAGGTAAAACAGTGTAACGGTTTTGCCCCCGCATATATTACAAACGTCACTTGTCTTTGTGTATCACTGCTGGTCAAAGTTTATCTTATTCGTAGCACGTTTTCATAGGGGTTATTACTGCATGTGTACTTGTTCGTAAGGGTCTACTTTAATACTCTCTCCCGTCCCAAAAATAAACGACGCCATGGGAAGCGTGTCGGTCAAAAATTTCTTAACTTTTAACTAAGTTTGTAGTAAATATGTGTAACATTTAAATCTTCAAATAAATTTGTTAAAAAACTAGACTTAAAGATCTTCCCCGATGATAATAATTACTTAACATAAATATTTATATATTTTAATATATAATTACCGGCATTTTGAAGACGTTAGCTCCTCGGGAAGTGAGAAGGTCTTTTATTTTGGGACAGAGGGAGTAATACTATCTCCATTACTACAGAAAAAAAAATACAACTCTATCTAGATTCCATTCAAGTAAATAAAAAAATCAGTTTGACCAAGTTTATATAGAATACTACAATCAAATATATCATATAATTAATCCAAAGACGTTTATTTAGTATCACAAATGTTAATGTCTTTTTTTAAATAAATTCAGTTAAAGTAAAAATTGTTTGACTCTAGGAACCAGAGAACTATATTATTCTTTTTAGGACAGAAGGAGGATATTTTTTGTATTTTTAGAAAAAAAAGTCAAATCACCTAAAATTCTTCCACCCCTGCCAAATTAAAAAGAACGAGTCCATCTAGAATTAAAATCTAGTATATTCAGTACTCCAAAGCTTATTTGCATTAATCCATACCAGTTCCAAAGGAAAAAATAGTCTAGCTATGAATTTTGCATGCCCCTCCATCATGTGAGGCTTCCAGTTCCACGGATATACGCAATGGCAATCCATGTGCTCATCGACATATATATATGGGATGTGCATCATCTATCACCAAAATCCACATGGGCTTTCTATCGTCCACGAAAAAAGGTTTTCAGTACGAAGCATATATGCATGAAGCATGCAGCGTGGTTATACAGTGTGGCTAGATCGTTTCAACTCTGCAGAGGCAGAGAAGCCCAATGCACGTCTGGATTATCCTGTGCCCTAAGCAAACTTGAGACGACTGGCAGACAAGGTTCACGCACATTGCACACAGGGCATGGCTTCATCTCCTGCATATATGAATTGAGAACGACGGATCGGCCGACCAAGGCCCTACGGGATGAACGAAAACTCTGGATACAAGGCTTATATATTACTGCTCCGTCCCAAAAACATACAATTCTCGCTTTTGAGAGGTGCGAATCAAGTTTTGACCACATTTATACAAAATATTATTTACACTTATAATACAAAATAGATGTCAATTGATTAATGATGGAACATATTTTCATAATAAACTTTGTTTGAAGCATAAATAGTAATACTAATTAGTATAAATTTGATCAAACTTTAATCAAATTGACCGACACACATCTCATAGTTGCATGTTTTTTAGGACGGAGGGTTTTCAAAGATATATACATATATTTGTACTCCCTTTGTTTCAAAAAGATATATATATAACTATGAGAGTTGTATCGGTGAAACTGATTTAAATTTGATCAAATATATAATAAACAGTAGTATTAACATTTGTGTCTCCAATAAATTTTATTAAATTATTTATTTCATTGTTATTTTAATGATACATTTTTCATATCATGAATCTTTTTAGTTCCTTGCATGATTTTACTTGAAGTTGAAGACCGTTTGAATTGGTGGAAGGTACACGGCAAGGACAATAAACGAGATTGGAAAGTATGTGAGGGAACAAACATATTATTGAGAAATATGTGAAAAAGAAGTCTGTAATGAACAATCGTTCCACGTTTTTCCCCTTTAGCAACCATTGCTCAACGCTTTTTCTTTTTTGGCACTGGCCGGTATAGTGAAGTTGGTGTGGTCGTTAGCTTGTCACTAGTCCAAATAACGGAATTAGTTAGTTTCAAGACATGCATGGCAATGCAAGCCCCACGTACGGCCCAATCATCGAATTCAAGAAGAGCCTTTCACTACCAACCATTAATTCAGAATCATCATCAGCTAGCTGGCGTTTAGCGAGAGCATGCATGCACGGCTAAAATTCTGTTGCATGCGAGCATCAGTTAGCTGCTGTCTGTGCTGCTAACTGGCCGGGAGGAGAATCAGATAGCAGGTCACCGTCTCACCATCCAAACTGACCAGCGACTTTGCTACATAGTACAGTACCTACCTTGTCATCCACTTTTTGCTCTCCCCTTTTGCTGCATTTCTTCCTCTTGTCGTCATCGTTAAATTTGTTGTAATCTCCCGACATTGTTGCATGTGTTCCAAGCAGGGTGGTGCATCCAATTCCAGACTATACCACACAAAAACAACTGCTCCTAAAAAGGGACAAAACTTTTTAGCAGCAGAAGCATTTTTCACGCAAATGAGCAATACTATGCCATAAGGGATTAGTAGCCAGGTCTTTCTAGCCAGTGCAGAAAGACTTGTTTCGCCTTTTAGTACTCCTTTCTTCCATGCCTTTCTTTGTGTAGTGCTCACAGCATCCACACACCGTAGCCATGCATGGCCTAGCTAACCATATATGCCCGCCGTCTGCCGAGCTATATATGAAAGAGGAAATCCCTTTTGTGCTAGAATAAAGGCTACATGTTGATCAATCACACATTCACACATGCATGCATGGCACTTTCTGAATAATTGTGGGCATGGAGTAAAGTTACTCCAAGTTTGCATTGCAAATAAAAAAATGTGGAAGCTCTTGGCATTTTGGTTCTTTGTAAAACTCATGTATTCTTTTCCTAATGCAACTATTGCGCTATATAAATAATTTGTTGAATATATATTCGAAAGTGACTCGGCATCACATAGAGAAGTTTTCGATTGAAACTATATATCAAGGTCATATATGCACTACAATGACATGTCAAACAATGATTTGCTAGTTTTCCTACAATAACAACATTGGCTACCTCCCTCCCTGTGTCCTAAATATAAGGGATCTAGAGTTCAAATTTGGTACTAGAATACAAAAGTATTGTGAACCTCAACCCCTCTATCTGTCTTTTTGTCAAGTAATATTGAGATTCCTTTTAACTTGGTATCATCTAAAACAACCGTCCAGTAATTACCAAAAATAACAATTGAAGTACTCCCTACATCGTAATTAGTGAGGGGCAAGGTGGTATTTATCTAAAAATCGCTTGGATAACTTATATAACACTTTTAAATTCCAAAATATAGTAGTAGTTTAGTAAATAAGAGTTCTCATATGTCTTTTGTAAAGACGTAATTAATCACGAACTCATACAAAGTATTGTTAGAAAAAAAAAGGAAGTAACTTTCTTATTCTCATGAAGACGTAATTTGGAAGCAACAAGGAGAACGCAAGCTCATTATTTGAGTTTTATAAAGAATTTGTTCGGTTGATTTAATAAGCCGGCGGATTTTAATAGTACTGTGTGAGAGAATAAACCGAAACAAGCCGAGAGAGAAGGGCAGCCGAACGGCACAAAGTTGCCCGGCCTGAAGGGGTAGGTCTAGCACTGAACTTATTACACATACTCCGTACACTTGAATGATTAAATCTATCATCCATCGCAGATGGACCCTCATCGTTCTGAAACTGCCGGTGTAACCGCAACACAACTGCATTATGCATGAAATGAAATGCAGGCAGCGGACGTTCGTCGCGGCGCAGATTTTGCTTGTTCCTCAGCTTTGCTTTTTGGTAGCTCCTAGCATACGTGGTCGGGGAGCCATGCCTGTCGGTCCTCCATGCATGATCGATCGAGCAGCCGTTGGGTGTTGCTGGTGACGTGCGGCGTGCCCGGCCGACTGTGTGTTACATGTTCCAGCTGATCGACAAATTGCAGGTCATGTCAGCTTTATGTATACCTTTTGACTTGTTTCGCCCGGGTCCCATGAGTTGACATTTATCGTGGCAGATTGTTGCATTCGGTCCTTTTTCACTTTTCCCTTCTTTGTCGATCTAAGGACGACGTAAGGTTTGATCCTGCATGATGCTGTTAGTACTAGTAACTCCTAAAAAAGACGCAATATTTATCTGGTCAAAGTCAACTTACCTCTTACATTTAACTAAGTTTACAAGAAAAAAATAATATCGACGTACTACGTACACACACACACACACAAACAATAAATAGTAAATCTAATGAGTATGCAAATGTTGGGTTTTTTTTTAATAAAGTTGGTCAAACTTTGACTTTGTGTAACTTGAGATTGTCTTAGAATTACATCTAGGAAGTACCATGCATGCAGGCAGTGACTAGTGCTAATGCTGTAACCAAGTGAATCAGGACTGTAAAACAAGGCATGTGTGCCTGCCTGCCTGCTGATGTTAGGTAGTATCAGGAAAGCTCCTTTTAATTTACAGATATATAAGCCTACTGGCTAACTTGAGTAGCAAACTTTAGGAGGACATTTCGTTCAAAAAATTTAGAGGCGACATGACATGATCAATTATTGCATGTACTATATATATATATATATATGCCACAGAAAGGACGATGCAAAGCAATGAACTTTTTTTATTTACCTTTGAGGTGAAGCAACAGCGCAGAATATTGTAGATAGCAAGCAGCAAAATGAAGAGGATGCTATGTATCCATGATGAAGCTAGAATGATATATGGATGCTGCTGACCACAGTAAAAAAAAAAAAAAAAAAAAAAAAAGTCAAGGAGCTGTCTTGCCGTGCATCCCATCCCACTGACCACTGTCCATGTCCTTTTACTGATGTATTTCAATCCGACGATGCGTAATCGGTTTTGCTGGCTCCTCATTCCGGCAGTGATCGATATGCTATTTTCGAAAAACAAATCGATGCCAAGAACGGCTAGCTGCAGTGATGAATCAATCGATGTCAATTAGTCAAATTTAAGTCGTTCACGTGCAATGACCATGTCCACTTAATTAACCTTTGCAGATACCAACGAAATGTTCATGCATGCAGAAAGAAACCTTATTAACTCATTTTCTACATGGCTCCCATACAAGCATCTCATCTTCCCCACACCACACAGGAAGCAACAAGCAAGGTCAAGCTCAAATGTCTTGTCTGCTAGCTCCAACAAGTAATGCTACGTACTCAAATGTATGTGTGGCAAGGCCGGGTTTGATTCTTCAAAAAAAAAAAAAAAAAAAAAAGGCCGGGTTTGTCCAGCTCATCTGCATGCCCATGTGGGCCGGCAAACACAGCCTTATCTCCCTAGGTAGCTAACCAAAACATCAAATGCACTGTGGCTGCACAAATCAATAGTGATGAGCACGGGATGTATACATGCCATGCCGAGTCTACAATTTGCACACAACCACGTACGTCTACATTTAATTGCATAATTTTATGGAAAAAATAATACAATATTGTTGCATCTAGTTCAAGTACGTTGATATATAAGTATATGCCAAGGAAAAAAGATTCATGGAGAAGAAATTGATGAATATGTATTGCTATATCACCATGCATGCATGACTCCATGAGATAAGTAGAGAGAGGAAATTAAACAAAAAGTGAGATCTTATCGATCGTTTTCAGTTCCTTCGCCATCTATCACTCTCTATCAACAGTTCGTCGTTGACATGCATGTGTCGACCTGCCATGTTCTATTTTTTTTTCGTTTGCCACACGACATCAACTACATTATTATATACTGAGCTTTCCGTTGTGAAATGCAATTAATTAATTATTTAAAAATGTGATGTGCACCGTAGCAAATATCCGTTTTCAGGAACTGTAGCATGAGTGCTACATTCTCGACCTTTTCCATAATTGTGTGTATGGCAAAGGTTTCCGCTAGTTTGCATACATCCTTGTTCTTCGCATCTGCCATGTGGCTGCAGAGCACAACATTATCTTGCTGAAATCTGCCCATGAGCTTTTTGCAGCCTTTCGAAAAAATCTACCGATGATCCGGCAAACACACGACCTGATTTGTCAGTCTACATTGCACTCTGGGGTCAATAAATAAATAAATTTACATTCTTTATTTGTCGGAAAATCTAAGCTGGAATTTATTTATTTATTTATGTCACGAAAAATTTATGCAGTGTGGTGGCGGTGGCACAGCACATGGTGGTGGTAGAGTATGATAACGTAATGTAAGATCATGTGACTATCCTCTGCCATAGGGATTCGATTCATAAAAATGGAAGCACGTTATACGTGTGTTCAGAAACCTGCAAACTGTAAACAACCATCAGATATGTAAACCATGTTTCTTTTTCAATGAGCATCAATGAGCATGATGAGTAAATTTGAGCTGAATCGGCCTTTAGCTAAGAAGCCACTCTGAATCTCAACCAAAAAATCTAAGTTAAAAGCCCATATTTCAGCCCACTAGGGGCTCATCCCGATGGGCCAAAAGTTGGAAGCATAAATAACTTTTTTTATTCCAGAACTATGAACATCTGTACCGCATTGAGAGTCGCATAAATCACAATCACACGAGAAAGGAACAAATTAAACAGAAAATAGTCAGGTTTAGGAAAGATGGCAGGTTTATCTGTACAGCTAATTACATAGCATTACCACAACAATCTTCCATCAAAAGTGCAGGGAATGAAATAAATAATAGAAAAAAAAGAAAAGAAAAGAAAAAGGTGTTACACAGTCACAACATGTTTCTGCAATGTACTTGAGCATCACATACAGCTCTCTTGTTGTCACACGGTAATCCCATTATTATAGAGACTATCGCTGCAAAGGTGTCAGTTTCTTTTCGATGAAGCATTTGGGGAAACCTTCCCAAGAACATTCAAAGACTCCATTCGTTGCAGCTCTTTCCCTACAAAATCGCATATACTGTTTTCATAATAAAAACATGAACTAAGTTGTGCTAAAGTAAATTGTCGGTATATCGCAACGATATCAAACCAAACTACCAAAGTCATAACGGTTAATTGTTTATTTATTAGGATAGATGAAGTGTAAACATGGATGTCATTAAATATACAAGTACCATTTGTGGTTGCAAGATACCAGACATTGAATCCCTCACGAGAAGCACAAATGGCTTAGACAGGATACAAGGCATTATTCAATCATGGATACATGTGGGATTGAAAGAATGCAACAACGCGACCCTTTGTGAAAAAATTCTGGAATTTCTCGAGGTACAGGTAAGGCAACAGCAAACTGTAAGTGGAGGGACGCTAGGAGAATAGTGTAAAGAACATACTTCAATGGATGAAGATTATGAAGTATACATACATGTAGGATGGGGATGCATGAGGCACCCCATACAGGATAAGGGCTAGGTTAGTACAGGGAAAGATATTGAGATGGCAGAGCATACATATGCTGCGCGATTGCATGTGGCAGAGCATACAAAGCTATTGAGATGGCAGAGCATACATATGGCACCACAAGCCAGTCCAACCTTCAATATGGTAAGGAAGCAATAATAACAGTAATATTATCACCTTCCTCCACGAAGAGAAGTATTGCCCTTTTCTCCAGCTCAATTGCCTGCATGTTTCGCCCAGAAGCCGGAAGGGACCTAAGCTCTGAAATTAATTGAGGAAATCAGTATTCTGTGAGGAGGAAAAAAACTTACAAATTATAGTTATGCTAAACAAGAATTCTTACTTCGCAAATAACCCTCCTTGGTTGAATTATCACAGTTCTCCAAATATGTCTGTAACCGATTGAATCTCTCATTCCAGTATTCTATGCTTGACTGTTTCACCTCCTCTTGAATGCCAGTGCTGGAAGCAACCGGTGGCTCAGTTTTCTCTGGCACAATTTCCACATTTGGTTTTTTCAGGAGATTTGGAAGATGCTGGTTCTACAGATTCAGCAACAGGAGATGCCACTTGGGGCTTATTGGCCTCCCTCATGCTGAACATCTTGGCATGCGTCCAGCTCTTTTGCTTTGTCTTTTCCATTAGTTTTCAACTCCTGAGAAGGGTTCACTTTACTATGCTCAGGTTCTACTTTCCTTCGTACATAAACATTATGATATGCAGGACCTGAGGGAGTATCGGTCTGCAGCCGTTTGATGCTGATAGCCTTTCCAGGTTCTGCGGTAGGTCCTTTATCTTTTGGCAGCAAAGAAGTTCCTTGAGACATAATTGCAATGTTTCACCTTTTTTTTTTTGGCAACTCTGCTGTTGCTGTTTTCTTCACCAATAATGCTACTTGCTTGTCACTAGTAGCTCCTCCAGTACATTAATACACACATTCACTAATCGTAATGAAACCTGCAATGCATAAGATGATCACCAATTCACCATCATTAAGACTGACAGGGGACTCAAAAATATCGCTGAATTGAAATAATGGAAAAAAAAAGGGATAGTAGAAGGAGCCATACTAATTGTACACAGAATAAGGTTTTTACACATATCTTTGATTTCATACATTTGTTTTCATATGCCAGTGTAATATTTTTTTAGCAATGCATTTAGTTGAACACTTTCAAAGCAAAAATGAAAAACAGAGCAATCAAGACCTGAAACAGTCTCTGACTCTTTTCTACTTCGCTGTTCTAATCAAAATTTACAAATTCCAATCAAATACAAAATGCACAAATCAGAAGTTACATACCATTTTTTAGTGAGCAAGCAGGGACCAAAAGAACACACAATTATCCAGAAATAATCGTGTTAACATGTTCCTTTTTATGTTTGATCATATAGTTTGTTTCTAGTTTGATAGAAAAGACCAAAAAGAAACTACTAATCTGGCAGTTTCAGCATAAAAAATATAGAGAATAAAACTTCAATTAAGCAAAAAACAAACCAGCTAGAACAAGTAAATGATACAAAATGAATAGCCATCTTTGTCAGTTTACAGTGTGCAAGATTCATAACAGCCATTATGTCAAACTGAGTGGTTACCATTCTTTCTTGACTCTTAGATTGAAATGCCAATCTGTAAAATTTGGGGTCCTTTCATGATTACAAGAACAAGAAACATAGCAATTTTTTCTCCAAATCTTCTTGAAACTTGAATGCATCAAGCATAAATGAATTTGCTTCACTGTAAATTAAAAGCAATCAGCAGGGGAACTCCTAACTGTGTTTTCTCTATTCAAACCATTCAGGTATCATTTCATATCCACACAAAAACAGCTTCTATATAAATGTGTATGCTGCATTTAGAACATGAATCAGGTACAAAATAAAACACAAGAACCAAAATATACTCTCATGATTGAAAAGTGAATTCAAATTTGACCTGGTGCACAAAGTGCTGTAACAGCTGGCCAGGCACCTTTGCTTTTATAGTTTTATCAAGCTGGATCTATAAATTGTGTGAAAAATAGCAAGATTTTAGTGATTAGAACCTAAGTTCTTTAATGTTTGGCATTAACCAACGTTATAAATTAAAGAATGAAGGGAGCACATGCTTAAAACTGAGCCCATTCATCCACCATGTAACTACCCTAATTCTCTTTTCTTACACTGAGTGCTTGCGATAGATCACATTACATGATTGGAGGAAATATTTGTTCAAACAATGTAATAGAAAGCTCAAAAAATCTACACTAGGCTCTCACCAACCATTTGCTTCTACCCTAACTAATGATTCTGCGGTAAAGACTCTAATAGAGTCAAGTGATTTCTTTCAACCGCATCTCAAGCCAGCCTCCTGACCACGGAATTAGCAGTAAATGGAAAGATAAATAACGTAAGAGAGTTGATGGCTTCCCTGTTCTAAACCTAAAACTGTTCCAAAAAAGTTTGCTAAAATAGTAGAAAGCTCTAAGTGACAGCATACCTAAGATGAGGCCATCTAGACATAATGTAACTGATTGGATTGCCTTTTTTTATCAAACCACAAATGAGCGTGTTCATTAGAACTCAGTTCATGATTGCAGGACGCAGTCATGCAAACAATGTAAAAGTTTGAAAAAATGTGAATGGAATGGAATTGCTGGAGATAACAAATTCCCCAAAAGCTGAAAAATCAGTGTTGAGATTTCGCCCATTTCTACTGACTAGTAATGACTAATGGCACTACAGTTAAGAACCTAACATTCTAACAAGCATAAAAGTGAAGTACAGTGGTTTCATAAAGATGGCATCACAATCCAGCATCATTTAAACTAGCAATACACAGATGGTGCTTTTTAAGAGCTCTGACCCACCAGCAACAAATGGCAATATAAACAAGACAAGAGTAAACATTTCTTTTTATTGCTTGCAAATTCTGAACCTAAGTATCACACCTGAGGCGGTTAGAGACGGTCAATCACCATTCCACACAATATGGAAATGTTGAGATTTCACCCATTTCTACTGTACTGACTGGTAATGACTAATGGCGCTGCAGTTAAGTACCTAACAAGGAGAAAAGTGAAGTAAGGTGGTTTCGTAAAGATGGCATCACAAGCCAGAATTATTTAAACTAGCAATACACAGCTGGTGCTTATTTTAGAGCCTCCGGACCACAGCACCAGCTGCAAATGGCAAGATATACACACATATTTTTATTGCTTCCCAATTCTGAACCCAACTATCACACCTGAGGGGGTTAGAGACGGTCAATCACCATTCCAAACACGGCAAGTTTGTTGTATTCAATTCAAAAAAAAAAAAATAGCTATGACCCTACGAATCTACACAATATTTCAGTCTCCATTCATACCTATAGGAACGCACACAAATTGAAAGCAGGGGACTAGGGTCCGCTCACGAGCACAGACCATTTCACCGTAGCTCTCCACTAAGCACGCTGTCACGGCCTGCCTCACGGGGACGACGCGGGGTCATGGCTGCGCTACACGGATGGTGGGTGCGAGAGGCTCACCGGAGTTAGTTCTGCAGAGACAGGGACCCGAAGCACGCCGCGAGGGGTCGATTTGATTGACGGAGGGAGGCAGCGCCCGCGGCGTGTCAGGCCACCCGAGCCCGTCGGTTCGAAGGCAGGCGGGGGCAATGGGGTACCCGTCAGGTGGCGTGGCCGATCGGCGGCGAAGCGGTGAAGGCGAGGGAAGTCGGAAGCAGGAGAGGATCCGGGAGGCCGGGGATTTTTTAAAATTTTGTTCTTTTTAAAACAAATTTCAAATCCGTCCCTGTTTTGAAACAAATTACACCGGTATCGCTTTTTGTCGCGCCATACGCACGGGCGCGATCTTAACACAGGTCGCGCTGTGCATGTGGCGCGACGTGCCCGCCACGCCGGCGCGATTGCGTTGACCCCGGGCTGGCGTGGTGGGCCCCGGGATCCCGGCGTCGGCGCTGTGCATCTTGTGCATGCGACGGGTATCGCGCGTGATGATGTCGGTAGCGACCAGCCCGTTAGGGTTTCGGTTTGGGCCTCGTCGAAAAACGTGGGGGCCCACCATGTCGGCGCCCCGTAGGTATGGCGCGACGTGGTGGTATAAATGCTCGATCCACCGCCTACTTTTTTGTCCCCCCTCTCTCATCACTCATTCCTGCGAGCCGCAAATGAAGGGGACGGCCAGTGAGTTTTTGATGCTTCTTCCTTCTTTTTGGCCCTCAAATGCTTCCAATTGCCTAGTTTTTTGCTATTTATCTTTGCTTATGTTGGTAACTCATCTTATTGTGTCATCTTGCTTGCTAATTTCATCTCTAGTTTGGGAAATTGTGCACTTTAAACCTAACCCTAAATCACTTCATGTTAATGACATTTTAGTAATGCTTTGTTAGTATGTGGGATGGATTCAATTGTGTAATGAATATTTGTTCATGTATGTGGGTAATTGTCCTCTCAAAACCCAAACCCGAATTGATATAATTGTTCATGGCAAATTGTAAAACATGTTTGCTAATACATTGTGTATTGAAGATGTGTTGATGTTTATTGTTTTGCATAGGGTTTGAATATTTAATCATGTTTTATTGTTCAATTATGATTTGTTACCCATCCATGCATGTCACATCATTTGAATGACATTTTCCATACATGTATGTTAGTTTGTTTGATGGATTCAATCTTTAATGAATACTTCATCATGTATTAGGTGTTGCTTAGGGTTCATTAACAATTGCTTGTTTTTAAAATATTGTTTTGTGTGTTATGGTTTGATTAGGATGTTTAACCATGTATGGAGATTAGTTTGTTTGACTGTTCAATTATGAAGATGCTTACCATCTAAGGAATTCATTTTTTTTATTTGTTATAATTTGATGTTCAATCTGTATGAACAATAATGAGATTGATATAATTTGATAATAATATTTCTTAGCAGTTTCCCATCCATGCTTTGTTGTTTCATTTTGCACCTATGTTGTGGACACATGTACGGATGATCTTTTGTGTAATAGTTGTCATTGTTCTTTTTCCTAGGTGTCATGGACTTGTCCTCGTTCCTCGCACCATCCGGAGGACCATGATGGGAGGGGTCCATTCCCAGCACTGTGGCGGCGCCGACTTGTCACCGTGGGTGGCGGCCAATGTGAAGCGATCCGGGCATCCTTTGTCCGCCGGGCGTGCTTTTTTCTTGCCCGACTACGGCGTGGTCCTCCGACGATAGTTGGGCGCGCACGGATGCAATTTCTATCGAGTGGATCGATGGTGAAGAATGGGTGGATCATTCCATCATGTTGTTTCCTTATGACCCTTGGAAGACCGTTCCGCTTGATCGGTTTAAACGGTTGGGTGCCTCCGCCTTTGAACCCACCTCGAAATGACCGAAGCGGAGAAGGTTGACGCCTACCGCACCGCGTCTAGAGAATCCTCCTACATGCCATTGTGGGGAGAAGGCGTTCCTCAAGTTCCAAGCCGACCGGATTTGTTCACCCCCTTTCTATCGTTGTGGTCGGTAGCGATTGGGTAAGTGGTGTTTGCGATGCATGTTCTTTGTGAACTCATTTGTGTTGTGCATACCGTAACCTTGCACCTCATATGTTGTCTATTTTAGAGAGGTTTTCCAGCTTGTGACTTTGAGGAGTATAACTATGGACCAAAACCTGCATGGCCTAACGAGAGGTTGCAAGAAGAGTATTCAAACCTAGGGCTACCACAAACTATCCATGGGATTGGGTGCAATTCCGGTAACCACTAGACTAAGCACCACGCTTAATCTAATAATTACTACTCTAGGGTTATAAAGACTAGAGCACTTGATGCAAAACGGGAATCTAATAAATAAAGTAGAAGTAAATGTTGAATGAAAGTAAATAGAGAGCTTAGAATTAATAAATGAAGAACCTGGAGATTCGTTGAAGACGAACTAGTTGCTACAAGATTACAATGTTGATGAAGATCCGACAAGTCCGGCTCTTCAACTCTCTCCTCTTCTCTCTCCTTGATCTAATTACAACTAGATGAACTAGTTGAACTAGATGAACTAGATGAACTAGACAACTAGTCAACTAGACAACTAGAGGGATCTCTCTTCTAATTGAAACCCTAACTTTTGCTCTGTAGATAACTAATGAAAGATAATGAGAGAGATAAGCCTTGGGGTCGACCACGGGGCCGCTTATATAGTCCGAGGTGGAGCCCTTTTGTATTGCGTTTATAACTCTAATCTCCACCATTGGATCAAACCGACCTTGAGCAACGGTGTAGAAACAACCTCAATGTCGGTAGTGAACCGCCATAGGAAGATGAGGCTTACAGGTGGGACCCACCGGGCCGCCGGGGGTAGAGTCCCCTTGACTTCTCGTTCCTTCCGTGTCTTCTCGAATCTTCTAGAGTGTTTTAGTCCACATTTTGGGTTGAGTTACTTCACGGTCAAGTCTTGTCATCATATGTGATGTATATTCCGTAACTTTCTCCATTCTTCACTTCATTTATCTCGTTAAGTCCCTGAAAGTCACGCGAAATACCAAAAACTCGTGGAATTATGTCAAGAAAACCCCTATACTCTATTGATATTCATTTTAAGCCCTTATTCCATGTTTAGTTGACTATTAATATTATGCTATAACAGGTGTCAACAAGCTCCCCCTAAGCTTACCCTTTGCTAGTCCCTAGCAAAGCCAAACTTAACAATGGATCGAGGAGTTGCTACTATGCTTTCATGCCTCAAAAGTACACATGCTTTCAAACAAGAATTCTCCTCGTAATTATATATATTTTTCTAACTTAAACTTTTTATCATGGAGCTTATAGCCTTCACTTGGGTCTTGAGTAATTGAAAGATAGAACAATCAAGTCAAGCACTATGTCTCAAGCTCTTAGATCAACTATTATCCTGGTGTTTTTGCAAGATTTTCAAAATATGAGAGTTTCGTGAAAGTCATAAATGAAGCCTCATTTTTCTTTTTCTCCTTGAAACTGTCTCTCCTTTGGATATGTTGGCGAGGACCTGGGTTGTATACTCTCTCTTTTTTTTTTTCTTTTTTTTTTTTCTTTCAGAGAGGTGGGCCCTACTCACCCTCGGACTTGTGTCCCTTTTTCTCTCTCTTTTATTATTTTAGAGATGTGGGCTCTACTCGCCCTCGAACACTTGTTCATTTTTCATCTCTTTTTATTATTTTAGAGATGTAGGCTCTACTCACCCTCGAACACTTGTTCATTTTTCATCTCTTTCTTTAGGGAGGTAGGCTCTACTCGCCCGTAAGACACTTGTCTATTTTTCATCTCTCTTTTACGTCTCTCTCTTCTTCTTTTTTTTTTTTCTTTTGAATACAACCCAAGTTATTTTTTTTCTTTTTTTGAGAGACAAGTAGCAAGAACTATGAGCATTATAGCAATGATGGGCTTTTGTTTTTTTTTTTTGTGGAATATGATGGATGCGTACTTCCGTGATAGAAGTAGCATATATGAGTGGAGTGTAGGTTGTAAGAGGTATATATATGGTAAGAACACTCTGTCATACAGAACTCATCATGTAGCACTTTTAATTTTAAAGATAATTCTCCAGGACTCTAGTATCACTAGGAACAAGATAAATAGCAGCTCAACCTTTCATATATCATATCCGTCAATCACCTAGACTTAGATCAAGCATTTGCTACCCACAAGTTTTCAAATTCAAAGTAAATCATGTGTCAAAACAATTTTATCTCGAAACTTGGGAGAATTCAAGGTTGAAAACTAGGTACGTGTAAGGAATTACGCAGAGCAACTATTCATCATTTCCATACTTAAGGTTCATTTTATTTGAGCAAAAGCAAACCGGTGAATACTCCCTCTAGATCATTTATTCTCATACTCTAACAAAGACTCTTTTTAAACACTAGACTCTTATCAAACAAAGCAAAAAGATATATAGACTAATAATATATAGTAAAGAGATACTTATCGTGATAATCGGGGGTGCTCTCCCCAAGCTAGATTGACATGTCGGGATGTTGATGATGTGGAAGTTGAGGTAGACAAATGATGAGGGTGTCATCCTATCATGTCTTTCTCCCATGAATCCTGCAACACTCAAATAGACAACAAAGCTTGTGGAACTGATTAAAGGTTAGGCATTTAAGCATTAGTTGTCTAGAGTGTTCTAATATAATTATATAAACTCAATTACATCTAGCTCCTCAACCATGTTGATGCGGGCTCAAAGTAAACTTTCAAGCGTTGTCCATTTACCTTGAACGTGTTACCCGTATCATCTTGGATGGTGATGGCTCCATGCGTTGACGTGTCGATGACATTATATGGTCCATCCCACTTACTTAACATCTTACCATGTCCAAAGAGCTTTACTGTTGAATTGAATAGTAGAACTTTGTCTCCGTGCTTGAACTCTTTGTGCTTGATTCTCTTATCATGCCATCTTTTTTTTCTCTCTTTGTAGATTTTGGAGTTGTGATAAGCCTTTTCTCTCCATTCTTCTAGCTCGATGGTTGCATCGGGCGCTTCTCGCCAGCTAGGTGGAGATCCATGTTCCATTTCTTGATCGCCCAATGAGCCTTGAACTCTAATTCAACGTGCAAATGGCATGTTTTTCCATATACAAGTTGATAAGGTGACATGCCTATAGGTGTCTTGTATGTAGTTCGGTAAGCCCATAGTGCATCCGAAGCTGATCCTTCCATGTCTTCCCCATTTCATCCACAGTCTTTTGCGTAATATTTTTTGATTTGTTTGTTAGATGTTTTACGCTTGACCACTAGTTTGAGGATGGTATGGTGTTGCAACGTTATGACGAATCCCATGATCTCGCTAAATACTTTCGGAAGCGATGAAATGGGATCCTCCATCGCTATGACCACCCGAGGTGTACCAAAACGAGGAAATATGATTTCATGGAACATTTTCTTTGCGTGTTTTGAATCACTTTCGCTTCGACATGGCATTGCTTCTACCCATTTGGATACATAGTCTACGGCCACCAAGATGTACTCGTAATTTCCAGACTTGGGAAATGGCCCCATATAATCAATCCCCAAACATCAAATAGTTCAATTTGGAGATTGTTTATGAGAGGCATTGCATTTCGTGTATTTATGTTTCCATGCTTTTGGCATCCGTGGCATCTTCTAACAAATTCCTTTGTATCCGCATACATCGTTGGCCGTAAAAACCACTTTGCCATATCTTGGCATGCGTCCTAATGCTCCATAATGTCCTCCATATGGCGAGGCATGACATCTTTCCATAATTTGAGTAGCCTCAGCCATAGGAACACATCTTCTCAACAACCCATCGGCCAAGAACTCTAAAAAGATAAGGCTCATCCCATAGGTGATGACGACTCTCATAGACTAGTTTTCTTTTGTCTTCACCAGTGGGACATAGCCTGTTATTATAAAGTTCACGATGTTTGCATACCATGGATCGGAGTGTGTTATCATGAGCAAGGTGTCATCCCTTAGATAATCATTGATGGGTAACTCATGTGTCTCCTTATATGGAATCCTAGACAAGTGATCACTACCGAATTCTCTACTCCCTTTTTATCTCGGATTTCTAAGTCAAACTCTTGGAGTAGAAGAATCCATCAAGTAGCCGAGGCTTAGCATCTTTCTTAGTGAGGAGGTACTTAAGAGCAAAGATGGTCTGTGTAAACTATTACCTTTGCCCCCACTAAATAAGATCTAAACTTGTCTATAGCAAAGACAACAGCCAACAAATCTTTTTCAGTGGTAGTATAATAATTGAGCTGTGCTCCGCACAAGGTTTTGCTAGCATAGGATATAGCATAATGCTTCTTATCCTTGGTTTGGCCTAAAAACGGCACCAACCGCAAAGTCGCTAGCATCATACATGATCTCAAAAGGAAGATTAAAATCAGGTGGTTGAATAATTGAGCTGAAATGAGTGCTCTTTTAAGGATTTGGAATGATTCATGGCACTCATTACTAAAGATGAAAGGTGCATCTTTAGCTAAGAGACTAGTCGTGGGTCTAGCGATTTGAGAAAAATCTTTGATAAAGCGCCTATAGAACCCCCTCGCATGTCCCAAGAAGCTTCGGACTCCTTTCACATTTGTGGGAGGTGGAAGTTGTTCAATAACTTCAATCTTTGCTCTATCCACCTCTACCCCACGTTCGAACACCTTGTGTCCAAGTACTATTCCTTCCCGAACCATAAAATGGCATTTCTCCCAGTTCAGGACTAAGGAATTTTCTTCACACCTTTGTAAGACTTTATCTAAATTCTCCAAACAATCATCGAAAGTTTTGCCATAGACAAAGGAAATCGTCCCATGAACACTTCCATGATTCTCTCAATCATATCGTAGAAAATAGACATTATGCACCGTTGGAAAGAAGCTGGAGCATTGCATAATCCGAACGACATTCGTCGGTATGCGTAAGTTCCATACGGGCATGTAAAAGTGGTCTTACTTTTGGTCGCCAGGTGGATTGGAATTTGATGATAACCGTAATAACCATCAAGGAAACAATAGAAAGAATGATTTGCAAGCCGCTCCAACATTTCATCAATGAAAGGTAACGGAAAGTGATCTTTCTTTGTAGCCTTGTTGAGTTTTCGGTAATCAATGCACATGCGCCACCTCGTGATGGTTCGTTGAGGAATAAGTTCATTCTTCTCATTCCTAACGACCGTCCATTCCTCCCTTCTTTGGCACAACTTGGACAGGGCTAACCCACTCGCTATGTGGCACGGGATAAATAATCCCAGCGTGTAGGAGCTTAAGGACTTCTTTATTAACAACTTCTCGCATAGCTTTGTTAAGTCTACATTGTGGTTCCCTAGGAGGGTGATGCATCCGGATCAATAGGGATACGATGCATGCGAGTTTGGGGCTAATCCCTATGAGGTCTCCAAGTGAGTAGCCTATGGCTTTTTATGTCTTTCTAGGACAAAGACAAGTTTATCGCTCTTCTCTGGGAAAGCTTGTCACTAATAATGGCAGGAGTTTCTCGATTATTATGAAGGAAGACATATTTTAAGCTAGGAGGAAGTGGTTTTAATTCTATTGGAGGAGGTGGAGGTTGTTCGGTTTAATCTAGCTCAAGGGGTTCTACCAACTCTTCTTCTTCTTCTTGAACGAAGTGTTCAACGTCGAAGGATGGTTGGGCCATCTCTTGTAGAGATGCCATTAATACCTCCTCAATAGGGTCTTGTTCGGGTCTGGATTCCACTAACGTATTAATAGATCGATCAAGAGGAATAGTCATGGTGGAATTCCCAACCTTGAAGTCTAAGTGACCTCGCAATGGTTCTTCCTCAAAAGTCTCATGATTGGTCCGCCAATCAAGAGGTCAACTTTCGAGATGTCATAAATATGAAAATCTAAACATAACTTCGAGTTGTTGATTCTAACAGAATAGCCCTTAAAACTCCATGGCTTTCAAGAATAAATCCCGATGGGCCTTGTAGAAATTTTTGTGATGGAGTTAAGGACGTGTTAGGATAAAGAATATCAGCCAACTCTTTTGAAATAATGTTTATCCCGACAGAAGAATTGTAGTGGACTTTTCTAGCGGACCCTCTAATTTGGCATAGAAGAATGGTTGAAGGGGAGGTGACTCGAGCAATCTCGGTGATAACTCCGCTTTGGTTAACCATTCATAACTCATAATTGCTGAAAGACTTTTGAGGTGTTCTATGCTAATAGATTCTTCTAGTTGATCATGTGGAGTGGTTTTACTAGAGGTCTCGCTTGGATAGGAAAATTCGAGGTGTTTCCATAATCTTCAAAGATATCTTCCTCGAATTCAAAGGGAAGCTCTAAAGGTGATGGTCCATCATCCTTTAATTGCCTTTTGTGTTCCCTTATCAGGAGGTGTTTCAACAACCAAAATATTAGAAGAATTATCCGGAAGTTCCAATTCGGTTGCATGTTCCTCCTCTATTGGTTCGGGGCTTAACTCGACTTCTTCTTCAGGGAATTCATCATAGATGCCAGTGTATGGAGTGTTTTCAAGGATTCTCTCAAGAATGGCTTTTCCTCACTAGCAATTTTATGTGAGAATGAACCACCAAAGCAATGTCTAGATGCGCAGCGACTTCCTTATTAAGGCCAAGGTAAAATGATAATACAGGACATGGTCCGCAAGGAAAGGTTTGGGCCGGAATTGGTAAGGCTTGTGAATCTAGCCTGTGCTGCTCCTAGAGTCTCCTTCTCTTTTGTTTAAATGTAAGCACTTCAAGTCTAAGGTCTGCAATTTTATAAAGTGGGAAGAAAGCACGACAAAATTTTTCTAGAAGTTCATCCCAATTTCCATTTACGCTTCTTCGTAAATGAGCATACCACTTTTTCGCTCTTCCCTTAAGGGAGAACGGAAATAACTTCCATTTAATGGTCTCTTGTGTCATGCCGGGAATACCCGACAAGAACACAACCGCTTGAATTCTTTAAGGTGAGCGTATGGATCTTCATCCGCTAAACCCGTAGAAGGATTGCTCTTGCACCATGGCTATCGAGCGGGTATGAAGCTCATAGCCATCTCAGAACGATGGGGTGTGATGATGGTGGAGGCTCCAACAAGTCGCCCTTTGGAGCAAAAGAATTTATAGATTGGAGTGAAATCCATGTGTAAGGGATAGTGGAAAAAGGAAAGATAAAAGGACGAACTTGGTTCGAGATTAGCACGCCTACCGTTCCCGACAACGGCGCCCGTAAAAGCTTGTTGGTATAAATTAACGCACACGTAAAAAATCCGCAAGTGCACGGATACCGATGTAGCTTTCACCCGGAGTATTCCAAGGTATCGATTTCCACGGGGAACGTGAAGTGCACTAATCAAGGTAATAAGTTGTCCAAGGATAACTATGGGTTTGTGGGGAGAGAGAGAAAGTTTCTAAGGCTTCTCTAATAGATCTAGGAATCAAAGATACTTCAAGATTTATTTATTATGGGACATCGTAACACTAGCCACGGAAAGGGATGAGAAGGGGGCTAGGAAGCTCCGACTACGGTCCTACAAACACCAATCCGAACGTGGTGGAATACGCCGGCCGGTCGTGGTCAAGCACACACAGGGCTACCACAAACTATCCGTGGGATTGGGTACAATTCCAGTAACCACTAGACTAAGCACCACGCTTAATCTAATAATTACTACTCTAGCGTTATAAAGACTAGAGCACTTGATGCAAACGGGAATCTAATAAATAAAGTAGAAGTAAATGTTGAATGAAAGTAAATAGAGAGCTTAGAATTAATAAATGAAGAACCCGAGATTCGCTTGAAGACGAACTAGTTGCTACAAGATTACAATGTTGATGAAGATCCGACAAGTCCGCTCTTCAACTCTCCTCTTTCTCTCTCCTTGATCTAATTACAACTAGATGAACTAGTTGAACTAGATGAACTAGATGAACTAGACAACTAGTCAACTAGACAACTAGAGGGATCTCTCTTCTAATTGAAACCCTAACTTTTGCTCAGAGATAACTAATGAAAGATAATGAGAGAGATAAGCCTTGGGGTCGACCCCCTGGGCGCTTATATAGTCCGAGGTGGAGCAAATCCTTTTGTATTGCGTTTATAACTCTAATCCACACCATTGGATCAAACCGACCTTGAGCAACGGTGTAGAAACAACCTCAATGTCGGTAGTGAACCGCCATAGGAAGATGAGGCTTACAGGTGGGACCCACCCGCGGCCGGCCTAGATGGCCCCCAAGGCGCCACCACCGGTAGAGTCCCCTTGACTTCTCGTTCCTTCTGGTGTCTTCTGGAATCTTCTAGAGTGTTTTAGTCCACATTTTGGGTTGAGTTACTTTACGGTCAAGTCTTGTCATCATATGTGATGTATATTCCGAGAACTTTCTCCATTCTTCACTTCATTTATCCATTAAGTCCCCGAAAGTCACGTAATACCAAAACTCGTGGAATTATGTCAAGAAAAACCCCTATACTCTATTGATATTCATTTTAAGCCCTTATTCCATGTTTAGTTGACTATTAATATTATGCTATAACAGGTGTCAACAACACTTCATTTTCGTTACATGGTTCAATACAACTACTAGAGATACAACTACTTGAGAGCATAGTTTCCTACATGGTTCATTATAAATAGATTACACATTGTTCCATACATATAGTAACAAATGAACGTTGCACTTCACAAATCGTCGTCCGTGCCCCAATCCTCCGGGATATTCGCCGTCCCGAGCCCCAATCCTCCGGATCTTCGTCGGCCGTGTCCCAAATCCCTCTGGATATTCGTAGCCCGGAGTCATACAAGAGTCCCGAAATGTAGCCATCATATGGTTTGTCTTCGCCCGTGTCCGAATCCTCCATTGCATATTCGCCGCTTTTTGGCTATCGAAAGAGCCCAAACATAGGCCTCATACTCTTTGTTGTACGTTGCATCAACCTCATCCGCTAGCTTCGATGCCTCCTCCCTGCACTGGTCCTCGCCGCCCTCCCGCAAATGTGCCAAGTCCGCACAATGTCCTCCTAGACGGGAGACACAACGGAACAAAGTCGAGGGCATGTAGTATCCGATTAAAGACGCTTTTAACACGGGGAACGATGACATCTCGCCGCCGACCGCACTAGTGTCCTCCGGGGCCGCTGAGGCACCGTTGGAGCATTGTCGGCCTCCACGGTAGGCACCGAGGGTATAGTGTCCTCCCCGCACGTGAGGCACCGTGGGGGGACTTGTTTGCGGGGCTTCTTGTTGGGCTTTCAACTCGGCCTCGGCTAAGGCTATGAGCTCATCCAACAATGAGGTGTCGCCGCGTCACCATCAACATTTTCACTATGCATCCGAGCCTTTGCCCACTCAGCCTTGGCACGGCGGCAAGATGCTCCGGCTTCCTCTCCCTCTCATCCCTCCGAGCAAAGCTAGCCTATCCTCCTTTCCTCTTCCTCCCCGCGCGCCTTCTCATTAGCCGCTTGCTTCATATTCTCCTCGGACCTCCGCTGAAACGATGCCCTAAACTCCTTGTGGCCTTCCAAGAATTTCTTGTTTTCCTCATCGATCTCAAGGTCGATCCACCGCATAAAATCACAAAGTGGAGGTGGGGTCCGAACACAAACAATTGTCATGAAGCTAATATATACTCATCAAACAAATGAACCAAAACGAATATACACACCATGAAATCAAGCGGGCGTTGTTTCGGGCCCTGCTCCCATTTATAATTGGCACACATCCAATACTTCCGCATGTAGGTTTCCTCATCATCTTCATCCCATTCAACTTTGCACGGATCACCACACCAATTTGGGCACCGGTTCACCCTTGGGAGAGGCTTATGGACATAGGGATCCGCAGCCCTCAAGTACGGATTGAAGGCCTCCTTTTTACCACGCCTCGATGCGACAAGTGTAGCTACTGAAAACAATCGAACATTCAAAGGAGGTTCTAATTATTTGTAATGGTAATTTGCATTTGTAACAAATCACACCATTGTCTTTTTTCTTACAAATCACACCAACCTCATTTGTAATGGTAATTTGCATTTATAAGAAATTCACACCATTCTCATTTACCACGTGGCTTACTAATTAACAATATAACCATGACTAAATATACTAATGGGGATACTAATTAACACTATAACCACGTCCCATGCACAATATACTAGGAATTGAAAGAAGAAAAACAAATCAAAATCACTTACATAATCCACAAACGAGGAGGAGGGCTTGGAGCAGCCTTGAGATGTTGGGGGGGGGATGAGAGGGGCTTGGGAGGGAGGAGGAGGGTTGGGGCGGTGTGGGCGGAGGAGGAGGGGGCTAGAGGGGGGTGGGGGTAGTGGGGGAGGGAGGAGGAGGGGTTTGGGGGGCTTTGGAGGTGGGTTGGGGGAGGTTGGAGGCGGCTTCCACGGTGGTGGTGGCGGGCCCGCGCGAGGGAAATAGGGAGAGGGAGGGGAGAAGACTGTGTCGGAGGAGGAAGAAGAAGGCCGACCATATACTGCATGACGTCACGCCCGGTCGTTAGCGCGACGTGGGGTCGCGCCGTCGCATCAGGCACGACGTCCACGTGGTCTCTTCCTGGTGGATCGAAACAGTAGCGTCGCGCGCCGAGGTTCTTCTTGCGATCCGTCGCGCCACGAACCACCCAGGTTACGATTTGCACCGGGAGGTGGCTCTTTGGCTCATCGCGCCAGACATCTTGCGCGATCCGTCGTGGCGTACACTTTTGGCGGAGACCGGATCGACATGTGAGCCCCTAGGTTCCAATATGCCCCCGTTGTGGCTCTTTGCCACATCGCGCCCTAGGGTTTTAGCGCCGCCGTCGCCAAACTACTTGGCGGACAAAGCGGACACATGGCGTTTTCACGCCGCGACACGAGTGGTCATGCCGCTACGGGCGTGTAGGCACGACGCTACTATACAAATGACTCTCGCGCCTACACGGCTGGCGCGAGGTCAATTTTTTTGAAAAGCCTATTTTCTACCACATATAATTCACACTTATTGTATAATACCACATTTCTCCACAGATTCACGTATATACAACATAGTTCACAAATCATGACCACAATTCACCAAAGTGTGACATAGTTTACCAAATTTTACAACCATAGTTCACACTTAGTTCACCACAAAGTTGTCGTGACCACAATTCACATAGTTCACCCTAGTTTCATGACCACATCTCACATAGTTCACACATAGTTCAAACATAGTCCATACATTCATACACATAGTGCACATGAAGCCATCCGCACTCGAAAGAGCAAAGCACGGAGTCCACACAAAGGTCGTCAGGATTCCTGCACACATGGGGATTGTACGGTCATGAGTTATGTATTGTAATTTGTCATTTCCCCAACGTTGCTTCTTATTTGCCAAATACGCACCTTCTCAAGGTGGGGAAAATGGTTGCCTACGACGACGATCACGGCCAGGGCCGTGTTGGTAGGAGATTTGGCGTGACAACGTCCGAGCGGTCTTTAGCTTTGTGCTTTCCCTGCCTTCTTGGCCCCCCTTGAGGTGAGCTTTGAGATCCCCCCTAGAAAACTCAAAATTTCAGATATGGTCCAAATGTTCATATACGGTGACAACAAGTTCAACATGATAGAAGATAAACCTGTGTTTGGCTCACGTGAGGAGCATCATATAGTTCCCAAGAACCAATGACTTCCCGCTCATAGCTTGGATCATCGCCGCTGCCGTCCGTGTCATCACCGCCGTCTTCTTGGCTTGTTTCCCGAGGGGTTTGTTGAATTGATTTTCCCCGGAACTCCGTCTTGCACCGGAGGCCTCTGTTCTCTCTCCTGCGCCGGCTCTTGCTCACTTTCGCCTCCCCGCACCGGAGGCCTCTCTCTCTCTGGCCCGGCGCCGTCACCTTCAGCTCTAAAGCAGCTCAACTTGCGAGTGAGGCGGCGGCGAAGGTCTTCACTTTCTCGGACGCAGCCTTTTTTTCCCGAGTTAGTACTATCCATACAAACACATGCAAGTAATTGTAATGATATTGAGTTAGGCGTTGTACCTCCGCAAAATTCTACAAGCTCACTACCTTCTTGGCCCCAAGGCGTCAATGTATGCTCCGGCTTCATTTGAAAGGTGGGCTAGCTGTGTGGTCTCAGTAATGCGGGATCAAGGTTAAAACTTGAATGCGACCGAAAGGTTGAAGAAATGAACATGAATGCTTACCGTGTAGTTAACGAGAGGGGCTCTCGCGGCCGCCGGCCTCCCCTTGTTACCTTGTCATAGGGGTCTTCTTGGTCGCTCTCTCCATAGAAGACCTGAGTCACCGAGAGGGAGCGTGGAGACGCACTCTAGTCACCCTGTCTTTGGTACAGCGGGTACTCATGGTACTCGTTGGCCACCGAACGAGGCCTACTATCGAGCCACACTCTCTCGGCGTTCATCCACTGTTGCACATATTTGTTATGGTTGCCGAGCCAGTCGTTGCCGCTACCAAACCTTCTCTTCCTCGAAACACTGAAACATTCATTGTTAGTTTTGACAAGATAAGTAAAAATAGGGCAACGAAGGAAGTGAAATCTCAACTGACTTACTCGTGCAACGATGCGGACGTCCCGCCGTCATGTATAGGGTATTCCTGCTTCCGCCCAAACTGCTTCATGACCCTCTTCGGAATGTGGTGCTCCACAACGTAGTACAGGATCATGGGAGCATTGCATCTCAGTAGCGGCTTCTCTTCGTCACTCGGGGGAACATTCAAATCTCGTACTTGGCGGCGTGCATATGGAGTCCACTCAACCTAAAAATTGAGACAATTAGACAAGTCCAACGGCTATTTTAAAGTAGATCACAATATGTATAACAACATGACTCACCTGAGCCCAAGTCAACAAGTCCAGATCGTTAGAGTACCGACTGTACCTCATCTCCGAGTCGCCCTTGACCATCTTGTTTTGGTGCCACAAATACATCAATGGGGCCCGATACTGCTCATATGGCCATGCCTGCAAAAAAAAAAAAAAGAGACACGTATAAGAACATGAATATTAGATAGTGCAACTAAGATGAGAACATGAATATTAAAACATGTATGAGTAATGTACGGAACCGCCTTCCCGTAGTCCCTTCCAAAGGGTATGCGCTCCCAAATCCAGATCTGCAGGGAGATACATGCGACCACCCAAGTTCGAGGACTCTTTCGCCCTCCCACAGGCCTCACAAAGTCGCCGTCTGACTGCCATGCGAGCGTGGCGAGCCCCCAACCAGACGGGGCGATGTCCTCCCACCAAAGATTGGGAGCACCATCTAGGACAAGGTGTTCCCGTGGCGTCGGTAGAAGGAAAAGACCAATCAAAAAGCCACAACCACACCTTAGCATGCCTCTCCACCACTTCCTCGGCGGCGTCGGCAGGCAAGTATTGAAGTGCCGCCGCCCAATTGGACGACACACACCAAGTCTTGTGCTCCCTCTTTCCCTCCGGAGGTGCGGCCCGGCACGTCCGTGAACGGAACACCAACTCCTTCCGCCGGGCAGCAGGTGTCGATGACACCGACACCGGTAGACCGTGCACTTTTAAGTCCAAGATGTAGCTCACATCTTCTAGGGTGACTGTCATCTCTCCACACGGCGGTGGAAGGAATGTGTCTCCGGACGCCATCCATCCCACGAAGGCGGCCACCGCCGCCCATCCATCTCGGGAGCCCTCGACAATGGCTCCGAAAGCAAGGCCCAAGAAGCCCGCTCTAGCCGTAGGCGTACCGCTCCCAACGCAGCGGGCTTGTGAGATCGGGGGCGCAAGAATTTCGCCAAATAAATGAACGAATGTAACGATTAGAGATGATAAACGATGAACACAATATTAATTTGCAACAATGAACATGGGAATCACTTGCTTGGCCCAAGTCCACCGCCATGTGTGCTCGGTGGTCCTTTTCATAGCAATCTTTGAAGAAGGCTAAGGTATGCGCTCTCTGCATCATCCCGAAAAAGGCCAAAAAAAAACAAGATTAGAAATAAGACATGAATTATAATAATTAAAACAACACAACATTAGGAAATTAATACAACACAACGTGAAGAGATTAAGACAACACAACAACTAACAACACCCTAGTACCTAAAAACTATCATGAGTGGTCTGCGGTGTGACCGGGTCCCGTGGCATTTAGAGCACCGGACCGAGCCATGGCCTCATTAAAGTCTCCATAACCATACATATCGAGACCATAGCCATTGGAATCATACACATCGGGGGCCATCGGCATTGGAATCGCCCATAATGCATTTAAGGCGTTTTCTCTTCCTTCTTCCAACCTTTTGCTTTTCTTGATCGGTCGGAGACATAATCCAATCCATAGTATGGAGGCCACTGTGAAGGATCTAGGTACGGCTCGAAGCTGGATTCCCACACTTTTAGGGTGTTTGATTTGAGATAGAATGGAGACATGAAAAACCCGATCTTCATGGTCTAAACCCCTAAACTTACAAGCGGTGATCACGTGTGAGCAAGGCACATGAAGTAGGCTAGCGAATGCAACAAGAACACTCCGGTTTTACGGAGGTCCACCCTATAATTTTGCCACCGTACTTCTCACCGCCCCGGATTGGTTCCTCCCACGACATTATGTTGTACACTAGCCTTGAAGGTCCGTAGGCATCACCAACCTGATTGGAAGCTATGGCCTCCGCAATTTCCAGGTGTCTTCTACCAGCCCGGCCCCATTTTTCTTTAGAAGCCTTGGCAATGTTCCAACGTTTAACAAAGTATTCGTTACACTTCTTAAATGAGTACTCCACAATACCGGACCGCAGTGCTTTGCACGGATACCCTTGAACACTTTGTTAAACGATTCCGATGAATTGGTGGTCATCACGCCATACCTAAGGCCACCATCATCAAATGCGAGAGCCCACTTGTCCAAATTACTCATCGGCCCGAAGCCAAGTCCTCGCAGGAGTGTTTAGGACCTTGTTCAACTCTGCAAGCTTCTCCTTAAACCTCTCCTTCATGCGACAACAACACACGATCTTCAACTTCGCGACCTCCTCCTTCTTCCTTTGTCGCCGCCAAATGTTGGCGGCAAAGTGCCGCATGCACCATCGATGCTCAAGAGGGGGAAGCCCATCTATCTCCTCTCTTGCGCCCATGAGTAATCCATTGTGCCGATCGATATCATGCAAATCCTATGGGGCGTCGACGGATGACATGGATTCTAATAAGCTTCATGAACCAAGACCAGCTCAAAGTGTTCTCGCTCTCGGCCAAAGCAAACGCTAAAGGGACAAGCCGGTTCTCCTGATCCACACCGATTTGCCATCATCGAAACACCTTTGTACTTCCCGTAAGAAATGTTGCATCAACAAGCACTACAGCCAACAATGCTTGAATGCCTCGACCGGGGGAAAACACCAAAACAATCTGCGTAACATGTTTAGGCACGCCCGTCCGTGTCATCCACTATGCGGCCAAAGAACGGGATACCACCTAAGCCCTGGATTGTAGTGTTTCATGGCGGTAAGGATCCTAGGAGCTTGGTTGTATGCCTCCTTCCAATCACCCCACAACAGCTCTATAGCATGCTTTGCTTTGCTCGCCATGCCTTCATGTAGCTCACTCGATATCCGGTCCACCCCCATATGCTCGATCGGGGAGGCAAATGGATACATCAAGTATCATTGATATTTCTTACACGATCCCAATTAGGAAGGCGAAAGAAATATATATGGGAAATCTATCTAATCATGTTAGCTTGGATATGGGATTAACCTCATGATCCAACAAAGCGAGTTAGGCGGTGTTAGTAATGGGATGTAAACTTAGCATCATTATCCATAGTGGAGTTAATCTCACGGGATATGTACTCAAGGTATACCACTCATTTCTAGGCATTACCTATACACTAGTCTCGTCACCCTAGCAATAACGCTCAAAGAAATGCGGGGCATGGTACTCTTGATTGGCCTTGATAAAAGAATGAACATGATATCTCGCAGCAACGCATAGAAATAGAAATACCAATTGTAGCACTTCACCGAGTAATCCGGTATCGTATTTATATTTTACCACAGGGGAAGGGAGTCTATGGAAAGGTAGAGAGAAAAGGATGTCTAATGATTTAGATTGTGATTTAGTTATGAGATCCACCTTACATCATTGTAATGCAGAGTAGCCATATATATCTAACATTACTCAACAGGATAAGTCACATGATAAAGATAAATATATAAATGATAAATACCCAAGTCTAAGATCATCATAAGCCATTAGTATCATACGAGCTATTAACATGTTATAGAAAGAATAGAATGAATATTCCTAAGATACTCCTAATCATATATGTAAATGAATACTATAATTAGTGCAATACATCTAGCTATCATGGCAAGGTTGGATTACTTCTACACATGGCAAGCATTACCAATAACAACCAAGGATGAAACTTGATCATTACCGTAATAATAAAAACTCGACTAGTCCTACATTCGGAGGGTGGATTCCAAAGGACTCAACAGTCCATCACTCCCCGCGATCTACCACACGGCCCGGAATGTAGGGTGCAATTGCGAGATAAACGTTGTATAAACACCACGTTTACACATTGCTTATCACCCACATAGTGATCATCTATATGGATGCTATACAATTCCATGCATAAAATATAAAGCAATCTTACTAAACTAAACATATAATCATAGCAAGCATAAACACATATCAATAAGAATATAATAATTATATAGATCAAAGCCATAACAATTGTATTCTTAATATAAGAGTACTTACAGATTTAATACAAGAGAGAAGTCTCAAGAACGATGATCCTTGCTACTTCTTGACTATCGGGAACTCAAGATGAACTTGATCTTCAACTAGAACTAGCTAGATAGCTAATTGCTTCTAGTATGAACTAGGGCTTAGGTCCGGACTTGGTTGGACTAGATGGGTATGAGTTGATGAATGAGTATGATAATGAAATTGTTATCGACCACGGGTCACCGGGTCTTCTTATATAGTACTTGGCGATGAACGTCAACCCTTGGATCAAACCGACCTTCAAAGAATCGGTTGTAGAAACAACCTCAATGTCGGTAGTAAACCGACCTAGAAAGGGGAGACCGACGGGGGTGGCCCACACCGGCGGCCGGCCTAGTTGGCACTTGCGGCCGCCGGGTGGCATGCCACCTCGGCGTCCCCGTCTTTTCTCGGTGTCCTCACGGTATCTTCTAGAATGTTTTAGTTCACTTTTTAGGGTTGAGTTGCTTCACGGTTAAGTCTTGTCTTCATATGCCTTGTATATTCCTAACTTTCTCCATCTTTCTCTACAATTATCTATCAAGTCCCCGGAAAGTCACGCGAATACCAAAACTTCGTGGAATTATATTAGTTAGATCCCTAGACTTATGTTTGGTCTTTAACTTGAGCCCTTATTTCATGTTATTTGTCTTATAATATTATGCTATAACAGTGTGTCAACAAGTTCCCCAAGCTTACCTCTTGCTAGTCTCTTAGCAAGACACAAAATAGTATATTAACTACTTACTTGGATCGGGGAGTTGCTTTTTAACGCTATCACACCTTTAAAGTACACATGCTTTCAAACAAAATTTCTCTCGAATAAGATAAACTTTTTAAACTTCAACTTACCCTTATTACCTTTTTTACCTTTTGGGGCTTATATATTTTTTTTTCAATCTTGGGTAATTGAAAGATAGAACAATCCAAGTCGAGCACTACATCTCAAACTCTTTTTGATCAACTGTCCTTCGAGTTTTTGCTGGTTTTTCAAAATAAAACTCAAAGTTCCTCAAGTATGACTTTCTCTCTAATCTCTCATTTGTGGTATTTGTGGATCCTTTCTAAGGCAATAAGGTAGTGTTGCCTTTCTCTCATAGTATGTGGTATTTTTGGCTAAGGCAAAGCAGCACACTATGCCTTCTTCTCTCTCACCCTATATCTAAGGCTTTATATCCGGAGCTCATAGGTAGGAGAAAATAATTTATTTACTTACTAAACATATATTGTAAATTCAAGCAATGGATCCAAAGTTACAAGTCACACCGATCAAGTGGTGCATGTGTATGGTGGATAGGATATAAATGGTATGGGATGTAGTAAAATATGTAATGAATAGAATAGATGAGGGAAATCTTACTTTTGCTCCTTGAGAAATCTTCTCTCTTTTGGAAACTTTGTAGAGAACCTGGGTTGTATCTTTTTTTTTTTTTTTTTTTTTTTTTTTTTATTTAGAGAGGTGGGTTCTACTCACCCTCGGACTTGTGTCCATTATTTCCTCTTTAAAGATGTGGGTTCTACTCACCCTCGGACACTTGTCCATTTTTCATCTTTAATTTTTTTTTTTTAGAGATGTGGGCTCTACTAAGCCCTCGAACACTTGTTCATTTTTCATCTCTTTTGTTTAGGGAGGTAGGCTCTACTCGCCCGAAGGACTTTTGTCCATTTTTCATCTCCCTTTCTCTTTTTTTTTTTTTTTTTTTTTAATCTACAACCCGGATCTCTTTTTTTCAATAACTTTTTGAGAGGTATAAATGTAATGGAGCTTTTATAAGATATTGGCTAGCAATGAATGAGTGGATGGGTATAGTGAATATATATATGGTGGATGCGTACTTTCAGGATAGAAATAGCATGTATAGAGTCGAATAGAGTGGAATGTAGTGGAGTGTACATGATCAGCATGACAAGTTTCTAAGGGTCGACAAAGATTGAACAAACTCAATGCAAAAGCAAGCGACCTATATATATATATATTTTTATCAAAAGGTTTTCCTAATCTAAAGAGCATGTATATATGGTCGTGGTAGGAGGTTTACACTCTTGCCACACAGGAACATATCATGTGCATTTTCAATTTTCGAAATATAAATCTCCAGAAATCTAGTGTCACTAGGAATAAGATCGAATAGCATTTCGGACTATCATATATCATATCCGTCAATTACCTAGACTTTAGAGCAAGCATTTGCAACCCATAGGTTTCAGGTTTAGAGTAAACATCTAAATAATTTTTTTTTTTTTTTTTTTTTTTTTTGCATGGAGCTCAAGAGAAATTATGCTTGAAAGCTAGGTACTAGAAAAGTATAACAACGGAGCAACTATTCATCATTTCCATGTTGGCGATTTTTAAGGTTCCTTTTAGTTGAGCAAAGTAAACTTTAGTGTGCACTCTCTCTTGATCCTTTTATTCACACTCTAACAAAAGACTATTAAACTCTATAAAAACTAAACTCTTAACAAACCTTTCTAGCAAACAAAATATTTAACTATAATATATAAAATATAGATAGATAGTAAGATACTTATCCGGATAATCGGGGGTTGCACTCCCCAAGCTAGATTGGAGTGTAATCTTCATTGATGTAGAAGTTGAGGTAGTTGGCAACAAAGGATGGCGCCTAACATATCTCTTCTCCTCTTGAAATCTGTTGATCTCAAATAGACAACAAAGCTAGTAGAAATTGATTAAGCATTAGGGGTTAGTCACATTGCTTTAGTTTGCCTGGGAAATATTTTTTTTTTTTTTTTTTCAAATTTTTATTTATTTTTATACGTAAGAAAAATAAAGGATAACTTGTGCATAAGTACTTTATCTTTATTTTATTTATTTGTTTATTTTTTTTATGCCACCACAAAAAATAGCCTAGAGGTGTTAAGCCTCTGGATATTAGCATGGGGCTTAAAGGTTTTCTCAAAACAAAGCTCAAAATATTTTTGTTATTTTCAAAATGCGAGATATGAGATACTAAAAAGATAAATATGATAGAAAGAATAAAATATGCGGTGCAGGGGATTTTATTGATAACTTACCGACTTACCTTTCGGGCGAGGATTCGGTGTTTTGAGTCCTCCGAACAGGACTTCAAGTTCTCGCTCTTCACTCCCATGGTATATCGGTTGTCACAATGGTGGCACCGATGATTCTATTGTCTCTTCCGATGATGTTAGGGAGATGTCTTCTTCTTCCTCCATCTTTTGGATGATGAACTCTTCTCCGGAGTAGTTGATTCTTCTTTCTCCATAGATGTATTAGGTGTAATAGTATTGATTTACGTACATACCTTTTCATCTTCTAGATTCTTGATCCATCTTCTATTATGGCGGCGACGAGCTGCCCCTCGCTTTTCCCACAGGATTTGTATATTCATTATAACTATTAAAGTAAACACGCATTACCTTCTCTTTAGGAAATTGGAAATGAATCTCTCCCTGTATGGATGTAGATGATTCTTGTGAGTAGTGTTGAGGAATGGTCTCCCAAGCACTAGTGGGGGATCTTCTTCCTTTCCCATGTCCATGACTACAAAGTCGGTGAGAACATAGTGGTCCATAATCTTGATCGGTACATCTTTGATAATTCCTTCAGGAACTCTATAGGATTGGTGCGCCATCTGCAAATGCACATATGTTGGTTGCAACGGCAATTTTCCAAATAATAATTCATATGTAACATTTGCCATTAGATTAACACCAGATCCAGTATCGCAATATGTATTGTAGAAATTCCACTGATTAATAGAGCAATGAATAGTAGGGGTACTGGATCATCTTGCTGACGAAGCATTGGAGATTGAAGTAAATGGTCATTATAAGATGTTGTTTTATTTACTACCATTACCTTTGTAGGCTGTGCCGTCTTATTCTTGTTCTGATTCTGATTCCTCCTTCTATTCTGATTGTAGTTTTCTATCTTCGGTTTTAGAACATAACGATTGGTATTCTGGGAATAAGTAAGAGAATTATGTACCTTGTTCTTGAAAGTGAATTTCTCCCTCTTCCCTTTGATGTTGAAAACAATCTTCGCCTTTATGCATAGATGACGACTTTGGTGAGCATAAGAATGGTCTACCAAGTATGATTGTTGCTCTTTCATTTCTTTTCGGTGTCTACAACTGCGAGAAGTCTGGCGGCACGTAAGAGCCTCGATTCCCACACACACGTCATCAAGGATCCCCTCGGGATAATATGAATGATTGATCTCGCAAGCCGCAAGCACATATTTGTTTTCCAAAGCGGTTCACTATAAATCTTTTTATAAATTACCTTTGGTAGTATGTTGACGCTTGAGCCAAAATCACGTAGAGCATTGTCGAATGTGTGTTGTCCAATCTTGATTGTAATGACCGCCTCCCGGATCTTCCTTCTTAGGTGGCATTGAGTCATCCAACCAACAGCTTCCCGAGGTCTCTCTATAGTAACGACACGCATTATAAATATCGACAAGGTTTGCGGTTTCTAATTCTTCCCGCTGCCCCGGAATCTTACCGTGTGATTAGTGGAACGGATAACCGAGAAATCTGAGATTCTATCATCTTATTAAAGCTGTCTGGCTTCTTCTTTATAGCTGAAGAAAAGCTTTCTAAACGAGTATTGATAAGTTCTAAAGCTTTATCATTAGTTGTTATCTTTCTAGACATAGATTCTCCATGGTCTTACCTTGGTTAACAACAAGATCTCTTAAAGAAGGTTGATAAGAATTAAAATTGTTACCCGAATTGTTACCTTGGTAGTTGCTTTGATAGTTGGGCCTCTGTTGGTTCCAACCTTGATTACGTTGAGGGCGGAAATTATTGTTGTTATTGATGAAGTTGATGTCCTCCGGGATCTCTCGGGCAATTCCTGCCCGATGTGGCCTAAGTTTTCACATTCTTCACATGTCATGCGAGTCTTGAATTTGCATAATCGCCTTGGGTTGAGGATCTCTATCCTCTAGCTTTTTCATTATAAGGTCCATTTTAGCGGATAGCATATCTACTTCTTTTTAGCCGGTGCATTCCTCTCTTGCGAGATTGACGTTCTTCACTCCAACCTTGGTTGGAAGCCATCTTCTCCACAAGTTACGTGGCACGCGAGTTAATGTAAGTGATAAGAAAGCACCACCACCGCAGCATCCATAGTTTCACGAGCAATCGGGAACAAGCCCATGATAGAAAGTCCGCATCAATGACCACTTCTCCATCCCATGGTGTGGACATTCTGAAATATAATCTTGAAAACGCTCCCATGCTTCAGGGACTGATTCATCATGTTGTTGTTGAAAATTTGATATCTTCCCTCTTAAGGCATTTGTCTTGCCTACAGGAAAGAATTTTGCAAGAAAGGCTGTGGAACAAATATCCCAGGTTGTATTCTTATCTTTGGTAGCATAAAACCATTGCTTAGCCCTTCCCAAAAGTGAGAATGGAAAGAGACGGAGCAAGATTGCATCTTCGGATACGTCCTTCATAGTAAATGTGCTGCAAATCTCTAGGAAGTGTTGGAGATGAGCACTAGCATCTTCATGTGCCTTTCCACAAAATTGACTAGCTTGCACCATATTGATGAGCCATGGCTTAAGCTCAAAGCCTTTGTCTCCAACCTCTACCTTCGAACCAACGAGAATGTTGTCCGTGGTAGGAGCTGAAAATTCACGAAGTATCTTGGTTGCCATAGCTTCAAATTGAGATGTCAAGTCTTTAGTAACTTGATTAACTTCCGATTCAAGAGGTCTTGGATTCTCGGATGATGATGATGATGATGATGATGTAGGTGCTGGAGTTTGTCCGAGTTTTTGCTCGCCCGCCTGATTAATTTTTCGGGATCTTCAACAAAATTCTCGGAAGGTTCTTATTCATACATATATTTTTCCCCGCATAAGATCAAAACAAAATAAAAAAACAGGGTTGAACCTTGTTTGAGTATGTGATAATGGGTTCTCAATGCATTAGGTGATGTAAGGGATCTCTCGATTTCCTTATATGATGTGTTTAAAAGATTTTTGGCTAGCACCCTTTCTAACTAGTAAAGTCAAAACAATACTAACTTAATAGGAATAACACTGTCTAAGTTTTGGCTAATACCCCTCCAAACTTAGAGAAAAGCCGGAAAGAAACACTAGAAAAACTTTTGAAGTTTTGAAAACACATTTTGAAATTAAGATATTGACTATGCTCTCCTAAACTAGGAAAGTTTTGAAAAACAAAGCCAAGAAAAATTATTTTTTTCGGATAGACTACGCCTTCCACAAAGAACGGCGCCGGCGAAATGCTTGTTGATATTTCTTACACGATCCCAATTAGGAAGGCGAAAAGAAATATATATGGGAAATCTATCTAATCATGTTAGCTTGGATATGGGATTAACCTCATGATCCAACAAAGTAGAGTTAGGCGGTGTTAGTAATGGGATGTAAACTTAGCATCATTATCCATAGTGGAGTTAATCTCACCAGGATATGTACTCAAGGTATACCACTCATTTCTAGGCATTACCTATACACTAGTCTGTCACCCTAGCAATAACGCTCAAAGAAATGTGGGGCATGGTACTCTTGATTGGCCTTGATAAAAGAATGAACATGATATCTCGCAAGCGCCGCAGATAGAAATACCAATTGTAGCACTTCACCGGAGTAATCCGTATCGTATTTATATTTTACCACAGGGAAGGGAGTCTATGGAAAGGTAGAGAGAAGGATGTCTAATGATTTAGATTGTGATTTAGTTATGAGATCCACCTTACAATGATCAGTAATGCAGAGTAGCCATATATATCTAACATTACTCAACAGGATAAGTCACATGATAAAGATAAATATATAAATGATAAATACCCAAGTCTAAGATCATCATAAGCCACTAGTATCATACGAGCTATTAACATGTTATAGAAAGAATAGAATAAATATTCCTAAGATACTCCTAATCATATATGTAAATGAATACTATAATTAGTGCAATACATCTAGCTATCATGGCAAGGTTGGATTACTTCTACACATGGCAAGCATTACCAATAACAACCACGGACGAAACTTGATCATTACCGTAATAATAAACTCGACTAGTCCTACATTCTGAGGGTGGATTCCAAAGGACTCAACAGTCCGTCACTCCCGCGATCTACCACACGGCCCGAATATAGGGTGCAATTGCGTATAAACGTTGTATAAACACCACGTTTACACATTGCTTATCACCCACATAGTGATCATCTATATGGATGCTATACAATTCCATGCATAAAATATAAAAGCAATCTTACTAAACTAAACATATAATCATAGCAAGCATAAACACATATCAATAAGAATATAATAATTATATAGATCAAAGCCATAACAATTGTATTCTTAATATAAGAGTACTTACAGATTTAATACAAGAGAGAAGTCTCAAGAACGATGATCCTTGCTACTTCTTGACTATCGGGAACTCAAGATGAACTTGATCTTCAACTAGAACTAGCTAGATAGCTAATTGCTTCTAGTATGAACTAGGGCTTAGGTCCGGACTTGGTCGGACTAGATGGGTATGAGTTGATGAATGAGTATGATAATGAAATTGTTATCGCCCGGGGTCACCGGTCTTCTTATATAGTACTTGGCGATGAACGTCAACCCTTGGATCAAACCGACCTTCAAAGAATCGGTGTAGAAACAACCTCAATGTCGGTAGTAAACCGACCTAGAAAGGGAGACCGGCGGGGGTGGCCCACCCGGCGGCCGCCTAGTTGGCACCGGCGGCCGCCAGGTGGCATGCCACCTCGGCGTCCCGTCTTTTCCGGTGTCCTCTCGTATCTTCTAGAATGTTTTAGTTCACTTTTCGGGTTGAGTTGCTTCACGGTTAAGTCTTGTCTTCATATGCCTTGTATATTCCTAACTTTCTCCATCTTTCTCTCGCAATTATCTATCAAGTCCTTGGAAAGTCACGTAATACCAAAACTCATGGAATTATATTAGTTAGATCCCTAGACTTATGTTTGGTCTTTAACTTGAGCCCTTATTTCATGTTATTTGTCTTATAATATTATGCTATAACAGTGTCAACAACGACTGATAACGGGCGTGTTTTGTGCGTGCACCCCCTTAGGCTTAGAAGACCGACACGTGTGAGGTTGCTTCACATTTGAATCCTCCAAGTCTTGTTTGTCGCCTTCCTCGCCCAATCTCCCCAACCACATTTCTTCTTGCAAAGCACTATGTACCGCTTGTTAGGGTCGCAGTGATCAACATAGTAGGGCCTATGATACCTAACAACAGTAGTCCCAGCAAGAAAGAACTTGAGATGATCCAATGTGTCAAAGACCATCCCCTTCTTAATCTCCATCTCCTCCCTCTCTGTCCCCTCATCGTCCAACAACGACGGGGCCAGGTGTCACACACCGCTTCATCAACCATACTAATGTCCATGAAGTTGGGTACGGAGGGTACTTCAACATTGACCTCCCTCAACTGACTTAGCTCCACATTAGTGTACTCCATTCTGAATGACCCGTCAGGTGGATGCAATATCCCCCTATACTCATCGCTTTCATCCTCCGTACTAGGCTCCGACCTATACTCGTCCTCTAAAACCTCCTCAGAGCTACTTTCACTAAAAGTGAGGTCATCTCCGTACTCTCCATCGTCCTCTAATCCTACAAACATGTCATCCATAGCACCAATCTCCTCCTCATCGCACTCTTCCATACCTACCATCACTGCATTATCATTGTCTCTAACAACAGCCGGTTGCAACTCTTCCTCCTGAGTAAGGTGCTCTACGGGCTCCTCATCCACGTTCTCGGCCCTCAGAAAACAACAACAGGGTTCATCACCTTCTCCACAACAACTTCCAAGCAACGAACACTACTACCCTTCACAACCTCCACAAAGTTGTTCCAATCATCTTCACATGACAAAGCCATCGATTGCATAGTGTGCTCGTTCCTTCCCACAATCAAATCGACCAATCAAGCTAAACGGCCATCCATACTTGTCACGACAATGGCCGACCAAATCATCGGCTAGAGGTCTACCAAAAATGAACTTGTTCATGCATGTTCTCAAACTTGCCATCCCTCTAACGTTGCCACCAATATAAGCGCACTAAACGGTCCATCTACAAATTATTCGGAAATAAAAGCTATAAGTAAATCAACCATATTGCCAATATATATTACAAACAAACTCAACACCTCCATGCAACAAAAAGAACTTTATTCATGAAAAAAATCTAATCTAGGTGAAATCCACAAAGAAAAACATATCCTAAAACGTTTTCACGCACCACATTGCATCAATAAACGGCCCAATCACTTATAATTTCACATTGGAAAATAGAAATAATATCAAACCCTAAACCTCCATGCATGCATCAATGAACTACTTTCATGCAACTCGTTCTCTTAGCCAAATCCACGCCCAAATCGAATCCTAAACCGATTCTACGAACCACATTGTACCAATTAATGCTCCAATCACTAACAATTTCATATTAACCAAAAATCACCATGAAAAGGAGGAGGAGAAGTAGGAGATAAATGGACTAATACCTAAACAAGTTTTGGAGAGGACTTGGACCTCTCCTAGGTCGCCTCTCCGGTGAGGGCGCGCCCGCCGGACTTGGCCGCCGCCGCCACGGCCCGAGCCCGCGATGGGGCTGGGCGCCCGCCGCCGCCGCCGCCCACCGCCGGCCCGGCGGTGGAGGGGAGGCTCGGGGCCGGCGGCCGAGGTCGTGGAGGAGCGGGGCGGGCGGGCAGCGGCCGGGCCGCGCCCCGGCGACCGGGCGGCGGCGGTTTAGGGCGGACCCGGGAAAGAGAGAAGGAAGGAGAAAGAAAGAGAGAGAGAGAGAGAGAAAGAAGCCCGCACCGGACCTAATCAGCGCCGCTGCCGACGATCCCGCCGGGTGGTGGGGACCCATGCGGCTCGGCGAGGCCCAAACCGAAACCCTAACGGGCCTGTCGCACCGACGATCCCCGCGATATTCCTGCCGCGCCGCATGCACAGCGCGACGCTGGGGATTCCACCGCGGACACGCCAAAGAACGGGCCAACGCCACCTTCGCGTGGCAAGACGCCGCGCCGCATGCATCGCCGACATGTGCTATCACGCCGACGCTTTTGGCGCGACAAAAAGGATACCGTGTAATTTGTTTCAAACTAGGGACGGATTTGAAATTTGTTTTAAAAAAGGGCAAAATTTTAAAAAAATCCGAGGCCGGAGGGGGAGGGAACTGTATTGCCTCTCGCTAAGTGGCCTTGAGCCGTGATGCCGTCGGATACTCAATTGCATCGATAACGGTGAGGGGTCGTGGCTCCTCGGCCGGGCACTTTGTGATCCAAAACCGAAAAATCGAACCGAAATTGAACCAAACCGATATGTCGATTTTCAGTTTTCCGTTCGATTCGGTTCTTAAGTTCTGAACTTTAGTGCTCAGCCCTCGGTTTTCGGTTTTATTGCATGCGAACCGAAAAAACCATTGGAATTGAACTCTACGCACCATTACAACGAAGCGGCGGCTCTATAATTTCAAGGACCCTTGGGGAAGCAAGAAAATATAGAGTCCTCGAACTAGTCTTATACTCGTATATATATAGTATGAATAAGATATTCTTTTTGCAAGACGCAGCGTTTAGGCCATGAAACATAACAATGTTGTAATAAGAAAATAAAAAAATAGCAACCATTATAATTACCTCAAATAAAATGTAGTGGTTTAGTTCCTTGATAAAAACCGCCTATGAGCATTTCTTAATGCAAAATCTTCTATTAACAAATATCAAGATCAATGTCGCCCAAAATATCCCGGAGCGTGAGTATAATCATTGACATTAGCTTCAACATCTAAATTTTGCTCTTCATTAGAATTTTATAATCCTTGTAACTAATTGAGCGATTGCGTCTTGAGGCATCATTGGCTTCTTGCGACTTGCTCATTAGTGATCGCCGGCCACCGGGTGAGTGGTGACTGGGTGAGGACATGAGGTAGGGCACTACGGCGGCGGCAGGAAGGAAGAACGGTTGATCAACGATTCAACTAAAGCGAAATGTCGCCTGGGGCTCCAATCGATGGATGAATGGATCATGGATGATGATGATGTTATGTACATACAAATGGACCAAGGAAGTTCTGTGCGAGCCGGCTTGGATTACTTTTGCTAATTCTTATGGGCCTACAAATGAAAAAGGCTTATTTTATGCCAAATAGATAATTACATGTGCTAATTGTTTATATGATCTTAGGCCCCGGCCTTGCGGCCTACCCACACACACCCTAGAGCCGGCCCTAACAACGAGAAGCGACCTCACATGGACCAATAGTCAAACACTCCCCACCCACAGGCCTCCAACCTCAACCTCCATTCCCCGTCTCCCATAGTCCAATCTCATCCCTAATTCCCCATCCCTGCTCCCTGTTGGTATTTGCTAAGCCCACAGAAATATTTATAATTTGTATAATCCGCAAGCGCACGGATACCGGTGAGCACTTCACCCGGGAGAGGGTTTAAATATCGAATCCACAGGGAAACGGGTGAGGGAGACTACGATCTAATCTTAACCCAGAGTAATACAAGACTTAAGAAGGTTGAGGGTATAGAGAGGATTACTAAGATAGCTAAATCTTAATTTGGTAAGTGATGTTGATAGTATTCTTATGGGGATGTACTCAAAGGAAAGTAAGGCCGAAACTTACGATTCCCCCAGTAACTTGTTCCTACTTAGTCCTATCCAACGGGATGTGGAATCCAAAGGAATCAATGGTACTGTCACTACCACGAACTACCACGCTCCGGAAGGTAGGGTGTATCTACGAGATACCCGAGCCTAAGCACAACGCTTACACTACGAATATTACCTTAACCTAATGCACTAGATTAAAGTACTCAAAAGAGAAACTCATAGACCAATAAGAATAAATATAAACAATATAACTTACTAAAAGAAGAAGTAGATTACCAGAGTAACTCCAAATGTAGATTAACCTCCACCGAGGTACAAGTATGGAGATAGCACCGACAGTAGGCACTTCCTCCCATTCCTTCCCTCTCTCTATCTCTCTTGTTCTAAAGATTAGAACTAATGAGTTCTAATCCTCTCTTGCATACTAATTCTACTAGTTCTAGTTCTAATCTGCTTCTAATTACATTCTAATTCACTAATCCCTTAGAGAGAGATGATCCATACATGGGACCCCTCTGCAACTAAGAGATAATGAGATAGAATGAATTGATAATGAATTGATGTTTAGCCCTCGGGTTAGGGGTCTTCTTATATAGGCCTTGGCGACGAACGATAGCCCTTGGATCAAACCGACCTTTGCAACGGTGTAGATACAACCTCAAAGTCGGTTACAAACCGACATAAAAAGATGAACCTGATTGGGCATAATTGCCTGGCGGTCGGCACAAAATTGCCTGGCGGCCGCCAGGTAATTGCCTCCTCTCAGCCTCTCGTCTCTTCTGGTGTCCTCTGGTATCTTCTAGAATGTTTTAGTCCACTTTTCAGGTTCAGTTACTTCACGGTCAAGTCTTGTCATTGTATGAGATGTATATTCCGGAACTTTCTCCATTCTTCTCTGCATTTATCTGTTAAGTCCCTGAAAATATATAAATCACCAAAGCTCGTGGAATTATGTTAGTTAAACCCCTAGACTTATGTTGATATTCATTTTAAGCCTTTATTTCATGTTAGTTGACTAGTAATTTTATGCTATAACAGGTGTCAACAAGCTCCCCAAGCTTACCCTTTGCTAGTCCCTAGCAAAGCCAAACTTAGTAATGGATCGAGTTGCTACAACGCTTTCACACCTTAAAAGTACACATGCTTTCAAACAAAATTTCTCCTCCAGATAAGAATAAATTTGCTCAACTTTTAACTTACCCATATTACTTTTTAACCATGGAGCTTATAGCCTTTTCTTTGATCTTGGGTAATTGAAAGATAGAACAATCAAGTCAAGCATCATATCTCAAACTCTTTGTTCAACTGTCCTTCGGAGTTTTTGCCGATTTTCAAAATAAAACTCAAAGTTCCCAATGACTCTCTCTTAATCTCTCATTTATGGTATTTATGGATCCTCTCTAAGGCAACAAAGTTGTTTTTTTCCTTTCTCCCATGTTATGTGGTATTTTTGGACTAAGGCAAGAGGACACTATGCCTTCTTCTCTCTCACCCTATATCTAAGGCTTATATCTGGAGCTCATAGGCGGGAGAAAACTAATTCTACTTACTAAGCATGTATTGTAAGTTCAAGCAATGGACCCAAAGTCACGAGTCACAATGATCAAGTGATGCATGTGTATGGTGAATAGAATATAGTAAGGTGTAAGGAATATAATAAGGTGTATAGAATGAGGGAAAATCTTACTTGTGCTCCTTAAGGAATCATCTCTCTTTTGGAATTTGGAAACACTGTAGAGAACCTGGGTTGTATTTCTTTCTTTTATTTTTCTTTTATGGAGAGGCGGCTTAGTATCAAAGTACCCATTGTTTTCAAATTTTACACTTGTCCATTTTTTAACTCTCCTTTATTCTTTTTTTCTTTAGGGAGGTAGGTCAGACTCGCCCGTAGGACTTTTGTCCATTTTTCATCCCCCTTTTCTTTTTCTTAGGGAGGTAGGCTCTACTCGCCCGTAGGACTTTTTGTCCATTTTTCATCTCCCTTTCTCTTTTTTTTTTAAATCTACAACCCGGATCTCTTTTGTAATAACTTTTGAGAGATAAACAAATACAATGGAGCTTTTGTAAGATATTGGCTAGCAATGAATGAGTGAATGGGTATAGGAAATATTTTTGGTTATTCTCTCCTAAGATAGGAGTAGAACATTTTTACGGCTAGAGTGAAATGATAGTGGTATATATATAGTGGGTGTATATGTGGTGGATGCGCATTTCCAAAGATGGAAATAGCATATAGGTGAATGGAGTCGAGTGGAGTGGAGTGTAGCGAGATGGAATGATGGTGGAGTGTACATGATCAAAGATGACAAGTTTCTAAGGGTTGACAAAGATTGAACAAACTCAATGTAAAAGCAAGCGACCTATATATATATATATATGTAAAAAAAAGGGTTTTCCTAATCTAGGGAACATGTATATATGGTCGTGGTAGGAGGTTCAACACTTTATCACATAGGAACTTATCATGTGCACTTTAAATTTTCAAAATAAATCTCCAAAATCTAGCATCACTAGGAGTAAGATCAAAAGCAAAATTTCAGACTCTCATATATCATATCCGTCAATTACCTAGACTTTAGAGCAAGCAATTTGCAACCCCACGGGTTTTGGGTTCAGGGTAAATCTCAAGTCAAGGCATTTTTTTGCATTTAAGGCTCAAGAGAAATTAAGCTTGAAAGCTAGGCAATCAAAAAGGAATTACGACCAGCAACTATTCATCATTTCCATGCATGAGAACTAGCTTTAGAGATCATTTTATTTAGGTGGAAAAGAAAACCTCTGGTACACTCCTATTTATTTATTCTTAAACTCTAGCAAAGACTCTTTAAACAACTAGACTTTTTATAAAACTAGACTCCTAACACACTCTTTAGCAAACCAAGCAAACTAAATATTTAGCTAATAATAATAATATAGTAGAGATACTTATCCGGATAACCGGGGTGCTCTCCCCAAAATTTGGATTGAAGTGTAGGGTCATTGATGATGAGGAAGTTGAGGTAGATGGCGATGATGATGTTGACCTATCATGTCTCTCTTCCTTCGAATCTGCTTTGAACTCAAATAGACAACAAAGCTAGTGGAACTTGATTAAGCATTAGGGGTTAGCCACATTAGCTTCATGTGTCTAGATATGGATCATGATTATTCTATGTAAAACTTCAGCGAGAAAAATATTTTTTGGAGTTTTTATAAATTTATATGCATGCAAAGAATTATGATGCAAATGCAACTAGATGAATGAATAATTATTTTTATGCCACCACGGTGAATATCTTTATGGGTTATTACACACCACAAGATTATTCATATGGGGCTTCACTGTTTTTTCAATGCAATGCTAATACGTAAATTAAATATGCTAAAAGAAAATGATTATGCACGTATAAATATGTCGATGCAAGATGCGAAAAGATAAATATGATATGCAATTAAATATGCAATGCTAAGAATTAAATATGGATAACTACCGAAAGTTACCTTTCTAGCGAGGGTTCAATATTTTAAGTCCTTTGAACAAGACTACTTACCTTAGTTACTCCTTGAGTGTATCATCCGATCTTGATAGTTGTATCTCCGAAGATGGTGATTCTCAGAAATTTTGTCACCCATGTTCTTTTGTCTTTGGTCCAACATTTTGAAGTGAAATTTTGATAGTGGGGGTTGGCAGACTTCTTGTTTTGTGTGCATGCTTTGTGAGTTCGGGATATTCACTTGTAGAATTTTTGGGGTAGTAAAGACTCCTCCACATTTTGCTTTGAATTGTGTCCTGCGTGCAAAAGACAAGGTAGAGATCAAGTGCATGGGCTCTGTTGGTGGGAAAACACCAACAACCAAAAAGTTTATTCTTCTCTAAAACCTTAGGCACATCAAACAAGATAAAGTTAATGTTTATATGTTTCTTTTTCTATAATCAAGGGTGATAAGATCAGAAGATGGAACATGAATGTTGCAATACTTTTGCTAGTATGATTAGGACTATGAGATCAAGAAGGTGGTATTAGGAACAACAAAAGAAACAAAAAACATGTTGAGCTAATAAAAAGTCGATCAAGCAAGGGTGTTACTCTAACATGTTTGATTCTTTATTTATGAACATGTCATAATTAAGAGAAAGCTTATTTAACAACTCACCTCAAGATGTTACCTTTATTATTGAAGCATGATGGCACTGTAGCAACTTGTGGTGTTGCTTTTTCTCTTTACTTGAAGCTTTCTTGATTTGGCCTCTTATGTAGTTTTTCCTAACTTATCTTCTTTCTCTTTATTCCATAAGGTTCTTCTATGTACAAGCGTGTCCTCCTTGTGAAAGATTTGTTATGTCTTGTTTCTTCTTATGGTTTTATTTCTGCATTGTTAGTTAACAACACATAACCGAAGGAATATGCAAGTAATACCAGGATAGTGTTGTTACAAGGCTTAGGTCACTTTCTATGCTACTGAGAAAAGTTTGGTTGAAAATTTTAGCATAGATATTTTATCTCATATTTCCATACTCACCTTGCTTTTCTAAAGGAATGATCTTATGAAACCTTAAGTTTGATTTTCATGCATCAAAATCATTCAAACTTGTAGAAAAGAGCAATAAGGAATAGAGAGGTTGCAAACCAGTATGTGGGATGTGATGGGGGCATGTGAGGAGGAAGAGCATGATTAGATTATCCTTGGTGGAATTGGTCTTCCTTCTCTATGTGCCAATCATCCTTAAGCTGATCCTTGAGCAAGTGCTTTTGTTTGTAGATTTTGTTTGTGGCACTCCTCTTCTTTCTCTTGCTTCATCTTTAGTATGAGTTTATCTCAGAACCTCCCCCAAACTTATTTGTAAGTTTCTTCTTGTCTGCAAGGGTTAGTCCAACAAAGTATACCAATGTCTACACAAGTAATTCTTAGTTCAATAACCAAACTAGACTCCATGTCTAATTCAATTAAGGAAGACGTTCTAACCTAAGCACCATGCTTAATTTAAAAAGCCTTTGAAAACATGCTATTTGTACAATAGCAACATTCCCAAACCAAAGCATACTATGGTAGATAAAGGGTAGCATGAAGGCATTATAGAGATTAGCTCAAACAGAGAGATGAAAAGCATGACAATTGTTTTAGTAAATTGAGCATGTCTCAAAGGTAGAAGCAACCAAGATAGTGTAACAACATGATAAGGAAATATTTCTATGCATGTGATTTTATGTTGCATAATGATTGGTAAGACATACCTTACTTTGTCATCCTTCGTTCTTTTTGCTCTAAACCTGAAATGGTTAGCGACAAGAATACCCGAAGGAATATTTTCTCATTTATATCTCTATGCTTATTTCACAAGGGTACTATAACAATACGGTGAACGCTCATGTTATTTCTCAAGAAGTGCTTGTTTAAGGACAACAAGCTTGTCCTTGGGAAACCTATTGAATTTATGATTCATGATGATGAAGTGGTTTCCCTTCCAACATCAATCTTCCTCAAGATTTTATGCCAACGAGATCTAGAATATTTATTATAGATGTATGCATCTACAACCACCCTTTCAAAATCTATAGGAGGAGAAAAAATGAGGGGGTTGAAGATCTCATGTAAGATTGAGAGACTAGGTGATTTAGGAAGGTGATCATGTGAACATGGGCTAGATAAAGTGTCTATGAAGCAGCTCTCATACTCACTGATGTTGTCCTCCTTCTCTAACTCCAAGGTTAATTCATCATCGCTGTCTAAAGGATCTCTTGGGTTTGTGTCTCTCAGGCTAGTAGTGTCTAAAATGTCATCCGTACAATCAATGGCTGTGGCACATAGGTTATTAACATTCTCAAGCCATTGTTGTGGGTCTTCTTGGTCGTCTTGATGATCCCTATGCTTAGGTTGTTGTGGTAAATTTCTAGGCTCATCATGAGTCTCAAAGAAGGAAGCATATGTGGACTCATCGGGAGCAAGGATGGATTTAGAGATGGGTTCGAATAAATCATCTTGTCTAGGCATAGAAGAGGAGAAGATAAGATTGTCTTCTAGATAGCTTTGCTCTTCTTCTATGGCAAGATCAGAAATGTCATCCTTGGGTTCTTCCCAATGTCTTTTGAAAGAATAAGCATATTCAAATAGAGACTTCTCCTTAAAAGAATCCGAATTATAATCACTTGGAAATCTCTTATAAACACTCTCAATAAGAGACATCTCAGAAGAATCTGAATTGTGGTTACTTAGAGGTCTCTTGTCTGGATGAGAATTTATTGTTCTTCCAAAATCACTAAGGGTAGGTTCATAAGGATCTTCCAAAGATGGAATTTCTTCTTCCTTTGGGGGATTTTGGGATGATGATGGTTCAGGATGGATAGCTAGGTCTTGGGTTTGTAATTGTTGTGAATTAGCTATCGTAGTTTCTTCTACTTGATCGGAGGGTAATTCTTCATTTTTCTCGGGAGAAATTCTAGTGGGGGTGGCGTATCCGCAACATCCGGCAATGAGATCTCTTGCTTCTATAGCGCATGAGAAAGGAATGCGCCTCCTGAAGTTGCACTAAGGTCCCTTGCATCTTTCTTATTAAGACCCGGATAAAAATGTTGAAGAAGGATTGGATCTGGAATACCAAGATTTGGGCTAGTGTTGATAAGGTCATTAAAACGATCCCATGATGCATTAAGAGACTCTTCTTTATCTTGTTTAAAAGTTAAAAGTTCTATACGAAGACGGGCCACTCTGGAGGTGGGAAAGAAATATGTACAAAATTTGGATACTAAAGTTCCCCAATCTCCTTTCACCCTCTCTACGTTCAAGTAATACCACTGTTTAGCTTTTCCCGTCAAAGAGAACGGAAAGAACTTCCAAATAAGGTATTATCGGATATGCCTTCCATACCGAAAGCAACCCATAATTTCCTTAAACTTTAGTAGGTGTGAGTGTGGGGTTGGCCTCACCTTTTCCCGAGAAGGCGAGTTCCTGAACCATTCTTATATAACCCAAGCGTAGCTCATAGGACTTTGCTAGGATAGGCTCAAGATTCCGGTTGCCTAAAGCTTTTCCTTGAGGGTATAAGATATTTATAGATAGGCGTGGAATTCATAATAAAAAAAGGAAAAGAAAAGAATAGATGAGTTAAAAAAGATAAAAGAATAAAAGAAAAGAATATGATACAAGGATAAGGTAGATTCAAAGTCAACTCAGCAATCCGTTTCCCCGGCAACGGCGCCAGAAATGCTTGTTGGTATTTGCTAAGCCCACAGAAATATTTATAATTTGTATAATCCGCAAGCGCACGGATACCGGTGAGCACTTCACCCGGAGAGGGTTTAAATATCGAATCCACAGGAAACGGGTGAGGGAGACTACGATCTAATCTTAACCCGAGTAATACAAGACTTAAGAAGGTTGAGGGTATAGAGAGGATTACTAAGATAGCTAAATCTTAATTTGGTAAGTGATGTTGATAGTATTCTTATGGGGATGTACTCAAAGGAAAGTAAGGCCGAAACTTACGATTCCCCCAGTAACTTGTTCCTACTTAGTCCTATCCAACGGGATGTGGAATCCAAAGGAATCAATGGTACTTGTCACTACCACGCCCCGGAAGGTAGGGTGTATCTATGAGATACCCGAGCCTAAGCACAACGCTTACACTACGAATATTACCTTAACCTAATGCACTAGATTAAAGTACTCAAAAGAGAAACTCATAGACCAATAAGAATAAATATAAACAATAAGAATAAATTTTAAAAAAATCCGAGGCCGGGAGAGGGAGGGAACTGTGTGCCTCCTCGCTAAGGGCCTTGAGCCGTGATGCCGCCGGATACTCAATTGCATCGATAACGGTGAGGGGTCGTGGCTCCTCACCGGCACTTTGTGATCCAAAACCGAAAACCGAACCGAGCTGAACCAAACCGATATGTCGATTTTCGGTTTTCCGTTTCGATTTTAGGTTCTTAAGTTACGTAAACTTTAGTGCTCAGCCTCGGTTTCGGTTTTTATTCTCGTCCGAACCGAAAAACCATTGGAATTGAACTCTACGTACCATTACAACGAGCGGCGCCGGCTCTATAATTTCAAGGACCCTTGGGGAAGCAAGAAAATATAGAGTCCTCGAACTAGTCTTATACTGTATATATATAGTATGAATAAGATATTCTTTGCAGTACGCGTTTAGGCCATGAAACATAACAATGTTGTAATAAGAAAATAAAAAAATAGCAACCATTATAATTACCTCAAATAAAATGTAGTGGTTTAGTTCCTTGATAAAAACCGTCTATGAGCATTTCTTAATGCAAAATCTTCTATTAACAGTATCAAGATCAATGTCGTCCAAAATATCCTGGAGCGTGAGTATAATCATTGACATTAGCTTCAACATCTAAATTTTGCTCTTCATTAGAATTTTATAATCCTTGTAACTAATTGAGCGATTGCGTCTTGAGGCATCATTGGCTTCTTGCGACTTGCTCATTAGTGATCGCCGCCACCGGGTGAGTGGTGACCGGGTGAGGACATGAGGTAGGGCACCACGGCGGCGGCGGGGAAGGAAGAACGGTTGATCAACGATTCAACTAAACCGAAATGTCGCCCGGGGCTCCAATCGATGGATGAATGGATCATGGATGATGATGATGTTATGTACATACAAATGGACCAAGGAAGTTACAGGCTGAGCCAGCCTTGGATTACTTTGCTAATTCTTATGGGCCTACAAATGAAAAAGGCTTATTTTATGCCAAATAGATAATTACATGTGCTAATTGTTTATATGATCTTAGGCCCTCGGCCGGCGCGCGGCCTACCCACACACACCCTAGAGCCGGCCCTAACAACGAGAGCGGCCTCACATGGACCAATAGTCAAACACTCCCCACCCACAAAGGCCTCCAACCTCAACCTCCATTCCCGTCTCCCATAGTCCAATCTCATCCCTAATTCCCCATCCCCGCTCCCTCGTTGGTATTTGCTAAGCCCACGTAAATATTTATAATTTGTATAATCCGCAGCGCACGGATACCGGTGAGCACTTCACCCCGGAGAGGGTTTAAATATCGAATCCACAGGAAACTGGGTGAGGGAGACTACGATCTAATCTTAACCCGCAGTAATACAAGACTTAAGAAGGTTGAGGGTATAGAGAGGATTACTAAGATAGCTAAATCTTAATTTGGTAAGTGATGTTGATAGTATTCTTATGGGGATGTACTCAAAGGAAAGTAAGGCCGAAACTTACGATTCCCCAAAGAACTTGTTCCTACTTAGTCCTATCCAACGGGATGTGGAATCCAAAGGAATCAATGGTACTTGTCACTACCACGAACTACCACGCTCCTAAGGTAGGGTGTATCTACGAGATACCCGAGCCTAAGCACAACGCTTACACTACGAATATTACCTTAACCTAATGCACTAGATTAAAGTACTCAAAAAGAGAAACTCATAGACCAATAAGAATAAATATAAACAATATAACTTACTAAAAGAAGAAGTAGATTACCGAGTAACTCCAAATGTAGATTAACCTCCACCGAGGTACAAGTATGGAGATAGCACCGACAGCCGGCACTTCCTCCGATTCCTTCCCTCTCTCTATCTCTCTTGTTCTAAAGATTAGAACTAATGAGTTCTAATCCTCTCTTGCATACTAATTCTACTAGTTCTAGTTCTAATCGCTTCTAATTACATTCTAATTCACTAATCCCTTAGAGAGATGATCCATACATGGGACCCCTCTCGCAACTAAGAGATAATGAGATAGAATGAATTGATAATGAATTGATGTTTAGCCCCGGGGTTAGGGGTCTTCTTATATAGGCCTTGGCGATGAACGATAGCCCTTGGATCAAACCGACCTTTGCAACGGTGTAGATACAACCTCAAAGTCGATTACAAACCGACATAAAAAAGATGAACCCGATTGGGCATAATTGCTCCGGCGGTCGGCACAAAATTGCTGGCGGCCGCCAGGTAATTGCCTCCTCTCAACCTCCTCGTCTCTTACGGTGTCCTCGGTATCTTCTAGAATGTTTTAGTCCACTTTTCGTGTTCGATTTACTTCACGGTCAAGTCTTGTCATTGTATGAGATGTATATTCTAACTTTCTCCATTCTTCTCTCGCATTTATCTCTGTTAAGTCTCTCGAAAAATATATAAATCACCAAAGCTCGTGGAATTATGTTAGTTAAACCCCTAGACTTATGTTGATATTCATTTTAAGCCTTTATTTCATGTTAGTTGACTAGTAATTTTATGCTATAACAGTGTCAACACTCCCTAACCCTAACACGGCACTACTAAATGACCGGAGCCGAAGAGGCTAGCCGCGGCGTGACGCGAACAGGGGGCAGCACATGACGGGTGGTGGCATGAGTAGGGGCAGCACCCGACGGCGCGGCGCCGTAGGGTGGCATGGCGGTGTCACCGGCGAGAGTAGGAGTGGCGAAGGGCGGCAGCGACGGCGCCACCGGCGCGAGCGGCGTGGCCGAGGGAGTGGCGCGGTGCGTGAGGCCGTGAAACAGAAGGCCATGGTGGAGGTTCGAGCGCTGATGATTATAGGTTCATCGTTTTTTTGGTTTAAACCGAGAAACCAAACTAAAAATTGAAGCCGAAGTTGTCGGTTTTTGTTTTTGAAGAACCAATTGGGTGTTGCTCGGAGAACTTTTGGGAAACCGATTAAACCGAACCAAAATGTTGGTTAAAACCGAATGCCCAGTTGATGGCTCGTGGGTCACTTCGGGCACGAAAAACCGAAAGAACAACAACCAAACCGAACTAATCGGAGAACCCAACCGAAACTAATCGAACCGATCGTTTTGAGCCTTCGTTCTGGGTTTCCCGAGAACCGAAATTATTTCGTTAGTTCGTTCTAGGACTCGGTTAACCGAATGACCTCGAAAGAACCGAAATCTGTGAAGGCACATAGGAATACATACAAGATAAAGCCCAGCCAAGAGGTAACCCTAAGCACTCGGTCACCCCACCCAACAAGTAACCAAGCATCGGTCACTCTCCCTCACCACACCGATCCACCGACCCTATAGTGTGCAACCCCGCGCTCCCGATCTGCCTCCTACGGTGGTGTGACCCCGCGCTCTCGACATGGCACCCTCCACCTTCGACCACCCTACCAGCCGCGGAGGCGAGGCTCGATGGCGGCGCACACGCAGAGGCGAGGGGCTCGATGAGACGGCGGCGGCGGTCACGCGGAGGCGCGAAGGTCTCGGTGGTGGCGTGTCAAAGCGAGGAAAGGGGCTCGACAGAGGTGCACCTATTGCCCGTGTTCGGCCCGATTTTTCCCCTTTATCTCGCTTCTTGAATCTATTGTGTTAATATCTCTCGGTTAGTTTGGTTCTAACTGAAACCGAACCCAAATAACTGAATATGAATTTCCTCGGTTCCTCTTTTTCCAAAGAACATATTGGTCCCTGATTTTGCGGTAACCAAATATGCTAGTTAACCGAGGAGCCGAACCGATCGGTTTCAGTTACCCGAAGGACCAGGCTGACTCGTGGGTTCGCCACTAGGGGCTTTGGGTGGCTGATCTGAGCTCAGGGAACTGTGTGCCTCTGCTACAGTGATCTATGGCAACCTCAACTCTGACCTTACTACCATCCAACCTCGTCTTCCCTACCTGCTCCGACTTTACTGTCGCCGACGCATCAGGGAATGGTTCTCGATGGAGCTCATGTAAGGACAACAACGGAGCTCTGGGCTGAGACATGAACATGTGTCACCATTGCCCACATGCCTCGTCTTTCGATCTATCGGATCTACCGAGGACATGCACACCACCTGTTCGATGGAATGCTTCATAAGGGTAACTTTACCAACTAAAAGAGGAGCTGTTCAAGCAAAACTAGCTAACTGAACACACAATTGAAAATTCCTAGCCAGGCTTAAGCAATCACTAAAACCAAACAAGTGCCTATTAGCTTGTTGTGCCAACCTGGCTATGTCTGACCTCGCTCAAAAAAGCTAGGTAGGCTACGATTTGAATGGGAACCAAACCGTCTACTCCCACCGTCCAAAAATGCAATTCTCACATGTCGAGGAGAAGTAATTTAAACTTTAAGTCTTTGAAATAAGTTATATAAAAATAAAAAAATAGAAATTTGTTTAACATTCTTGATACAGAATAAGTAACATTAGAATTAGTAATAGTATATATTTTTATACTAAATTTATTTGGAGTAAATATTAATACTATTCACTATAACCAAATTTTTTTTTTTCTAATAATTGGCTTAACTATTTCACGTCACGATCATATCTAGGTAGGCACATTTCAGATTTTATTTGATGCGAGAAATGGATGTCGTTTTAGTATCATGATCCACATTTGTCAATTGGTCGCATGTCTTTTATAAGCCCACTCGTCATGGTCTCAATCTTCTTCTTCCTCTGGACATAGGCACACGGCACCGAGCCTCTGTTTCTCCACGGTGGTTCCTCGTCACTGTCGGCGCTGCACCTTTTCCTGCCGTCTTCGTCACCCAACCGGTGTCGACCTCTTGGCGTCCATCCTGGCTTCTTGACCCGGATCACATCTCCCTCTCATCCTTGACCACGACCCTTGATTCGATCACATCTCCCTCTCACCCTTTAACGTCGAAAAATGTTTGAGAAAGATATTCCCACTTATTAAACAAAAAGAGTTTGAGAAATATATTTGATTTGTTCCATAGCACACATGTCATGTGTGTGAAGATATGTATAGATGCTACTTCAAACAAATAAAGATATGTATAGATGCAGATTTTACTCTTGTTCCACAAGTCTGAAGTGTTGCTGAAAACAGATCGAATTCAGATGTGGATGCTGCTTGTTTATGTTATGGTGTTCGAATTTTCACAGGGTTTCTAATTAAAGTTACAAATCCTGAGGTCAAAGTGGATGTAATCTGAATGATTTGGATATGTTGTCGTGATGTTTGCTTGAATCTTGAGAAACAGACGCAGATACCGATGTTGCTGAAAACAGAGTTTTATGTTGTGGTGATGGATTTTTCATGGTGTCCAAGCTAAGCGAGGATCCAGACTACAAATGCATTATGGGAAGTTTAAACAGCACCAAAATTACAAACAGAGGTAATAATAATCTGCTGGCTTCAATCACGTACTGTAAATGGCCGTGGAACACCATGACTTGCTACTTCGCCGGTGAGTGGGGAAGCACCGGCGAAAGCAACGGCTGACCGGAGAAGAAGGCTTCAAGGTTAGCAATGGTGTAGTCTCGGAGGTCAGACATGGACTCCGCCGTGAAAACCGCCACATGAGGCGTCATCACGACATTGTCCATGGCGGAGAGCTCTCCGGGCGCTCCGGGCTCGTTCTCGAAGACGTCGAGGCCGGCGCCTGCGATCCTGCCCTCCTTGAGCGCCCTGACCAGCTCCGCCTGGTCGACGTTCGCGCCGCGGCCGATGTTGACGAGGACCCCGTCCTTCCCAAGCGCCTCCAGGACGTCCTTGCCGACGATGTGCCGCGTCGCCTTGTTGAGCGCGCACGCGACGACGAGCACGTCGGACTCCGTCGCGAGGTCGTGAACGGTGGCGAAGTATCTGTAAGGGACCGAGTCCTTGCGCGTTCTAGAGTTGTGGGAGACGGTGCAGCCGAGAGCTTGGAGTCTCTTGGCGATCTGTGAACCGATGTTCCCCAAGCCGATGATGCCGACACGCCGGCCACCGATCTTGGAGCCGAGCGGGTGGTGGTCCCCTCCCCTGCACCGGCCAGAGGCCGCGGCGGACGAGGCGGTCGGTGGCCGACACGCGGCGGAGCACGTCGATGAGCAGGCCGACGGCGTGGTCGGCGACGTCGGCTGAGAACACCCTGCCGGAGTTGGTGACGACGACGCCGCGGCGCGCGCACTCGTCGAGGTCGATGAAGTCCACGCCCGCCGCGAGGCACACGACGCAGCGGAGGGACGGGACGGCGTCGAGGAACGCCGCGTCCACGGGAATCAGTGCCACCCCAACGACGATGGCGGCACGAGGGGGCTCCGGAGCGGCCGCTGCGGCGGCGAGGAAGGCCGGGAGCGGCGGGCGCTCGGTGGAGGAGGAGGCGAAGAAGTCGAGGACGCGGAAGCGCTTGTGCAGAGCGGCGCGGAACGAGGCTTCCACGCTGGGGACGAGAAGGAGGACGGCCTTCTTCGTAGCCGGGAGTTCGCCGCCGGACGCCATCGTGACGGCCGCCGGAGGTGGAGAAGACAGTGTGCACGGAGTAGTTGTTGGGTTAATCAATGGTCCTCCTACCTTTGTTTTTGGTGTGGAGCCAGTTTTCTTGGACAGCTGTGATATCACCGTCAATGGTCCCATTTCTGTCCCTTCTAGAATCCTTGCATTTTGCTTTGAGTGCTTGCAGCAGGGCCACAGTATAGACTACAGTAGTTTTTTCTTTTGAGAGGATCTGAGTTTTGACACCCAACCGGCCGGGTCTTGGCCTGTTTGGTTTCCATAAGTCGGGTGATTTATAAGTCGAAAATTCAAAATAAGTGGCTTATTTTGCTTGAAGCGATGGGACTTATAAGTCATGAGACTTATAAGTCACTTGCAACTATTTTCTCTTCTTTTTTACTCGATTTGTCGGTCCACCTATTTTCTCATCTTTTCCACCTCGACTTATAAGTCACGTCTAACCAAACATATACGACTTATAAGTCACTAATTTTTAATCACTTTTGACTTAATAAGTAATCGACTTATAGAACCAAACAGGACCTTATTGTAACCAAGCACAACTCTGTCTTTAGCCATAACTGGAATGCACAGGTAAATGTTGGGTAGCTCAATGTGTCAACATAAGAAGGAACCAACCAAACCAAATAGGCTACATTAACCACCGACTTCAGTGTTAACATCACAAAAATAGAACCAAATCTTCCCCATGTAGTAAAATCAAAACACGTGAGAAATCCATCCATACACAGCAAAGGACATCATCAGTTGCCAAATAGGGACAAGCTTTATTGTAGCTTCAAGCGTTCTATTTGAACTTCTTGGATCTTTGACAGAGCTTCGGAAATGCATTGCCATCACACGTCCGCTGATCAGGTTTCTAGTGTAGTACCATCCATTCCATGTCGTGCAATGGCGGAGGGCGAGCCTTGGCGGCCACCATACCTAAAAAAATGAAAACAGTAAATATATATGCTATATTTGAAATACATACACATACACGGTGCACATCCTTCGTATTCACTGATATCATTGCGGTTGATTTGTACAATGGTTGATAAGCTGGGTCAAATAAGTTCAAGTCAACTCCTTCACATGCCTCGTGTAGATCATGGGCGGTATTTGGTTCCAGGCGAATTGGCATTGCCTCCCCAGCATGTGAACCCTGAAAGCTTCCTGTCCGACTAATCGGACTGGATGCATAGTCCTACCACAAGGGGAATTGGTTAATGTGAGCACATGATGGCCCAAAGATGGAGCGGCAAGCGGTCCGAGGAGGAGGCGAAGAAGTCGAGGACGAGGATGCGCTCGCGCAGCGCGGCGCGGAAGGAGGAATCCCCACGGGGGGTGAGAAGGAAGACGACCTTCGTAGCCGGGGGCTCGCTGCCAGACGCCATCATGCCGGCCGGCCGGCGGAGGCGGAGGAGATAGTATGCACGGAGTAGTTGTTGGGTTAATTAATCATAATCATGGGACTGAAGCAAATCGGTCCTTGTACCTAGTTTTCTTTTTTATGTGAAATCTCACTTCTCTTGGACAGCTGCGATACCACCGTCAGTGGTCCCACCTCTGTCTTCTAGAACCAGAGGAGCCAAATCGCTGGCCTAAATGAACTTGGAAGCGGCTATAAGTTACGGACGTGCCCACGCAAGTACCTATCTCACGCATGCTACCCCTCAAGTCTCCAACCTTCTTCCGCTTACCCCTCGCCGCCGCTACCGCCGCCATCATGGGCGAGCTCCCCCGCCCCGATCTAGCCCAATCGATCCTACCGCCGCTAGGGCTCCCTAAACCACCCGTCAACCATCCTCACCACGTGTCCTACTTGCCTCCCCCTATTGGACATAGCACACCAAAGTTGGAGAAGAAGGGAAGAGTGCACCGAAACCCTAAAAAAGATCCACACCGGGAGGAAGAGGAGGGAGTAGGAGGAGGAAGAGGAAGAGGAGGGAGTAGGAGGGGCCTACAGCGGCAGATTTGGCGGCGCCATTGCTTTGCTTTAGGCATGGTCACACACGAGGGAGCGGATGCGAGGAGGTCGTCGGGTGTCGGGGAGGGGACCGGCGGGTCACCGAGAGAGGAAAGGAGGGGGAAAGAGGGAGGGTAGGAATGGGACACGTCAAGCATGACGGGTGTGCGAGCGGGGAGGGAGTGTGCGAAGCGATGGAATAATGGACGCATGGATGAAACAAAGTCTTTACCAATAAACTTATTAGGCGAGTCTAAGTGGTGAGTTTTATGGCGTTGTTTTCAAACCGCCATGTCACAAAAACAAAATGAAACTTGGATGAAACATTCACTCTCAATAAAGAGTTTCATTCTATGGTATAGACATTAATCTCATGACTTGTTATGTCATAAAAGAAGCCTATATGACAACTTATTTAATGCAATTGAAACTTTCATTAAACTCTAACTGAAAGTAAAATGAGTGAGAAACCCCTACTTCATATTTATATAAGAAGATGGCTATCGGGTCTATGGGCCTTGGCCTTTTTCCACGGCGGGCTTATTAAGTTGTCACGCCCACGGTTAATATGTATCTACCGTGACAAGCGTTTTTAATTTTCCCGTCACGATTAATCGATTTTTTTTTGTGGTGGGCAAAAGTGTTCGCCTCGGTAAATAAAAAAACACCCACCATAGTTAATTTTGACATTAACCATGATGGGCAAAATAGGAGCCTGCTACGGTAAGTTTTGGAGGGTGTCACACAAAGTCAATTTGTAGTAGTGATTGAAGTGAGCATCCCAAAGGTTGCGTTATAGATGAGCAAGGGCCGCGGGACTAATTGGGGGTTCCAGTGAGGGTTCCTCCCCAATAAAAAGTACTTTGCAACCTAACATTTAACCCTTTTAAAAAATAAAAATCCTTAATAAATTACAGAATGATGAAACAAGAGTGCTAGGAAGACCCAATTTTTCAAGAGATACTGGAATCTCACTACTATTTATTAGTTCTTATTGGAGCATATAATTTTTTTAATGAGTTCATGCCATTTTTTTATTGATGATAACAATGTTTGACACAAAGAAAAAATGTTTTTAATTTTAGAAAAATATTGTTTAGCTTCTTTGATTTGTGAAATTGGTATATGTTCTTGTGAAAATGGCTCTTAGATTCAGTAGGAAAATATTCAACTTTAGTAAAATATAAAAAGTTTCACTTATTTATTCAATGTACTATATATTTACTAGCCACAGATAATGTCTAACGAAGAGAATAGATATAAAATTTCTTTAATTGAAAACGAATGTTACTAGCCATTGATGGTGTCCAACGAGGAGAATAGATATGAAATCAACGAGAGAAAAAGTTAAAAGGTTCCCCTCAAAAAATTAATAAAAGAAAACAAAAGAAAATTTAAAATCAAAGAAAGTGAAAAAAAATACGGCCCACAAGACCCGTGCGCTTTTCCGCCGTGACCTACATTCACGTTCCGTCCACTGCATCCCTCTTCCGGTCCTTCCTCCTCGTTCTGTCTCTCTCTCTAGGTGCTGAGGCTTTGCCAACGACGAGCACCAACGGCTAGGTACTCCACGGTCCCACCTCTTCCCTTCCCTTATGCTACGTTACCCCGATACGTGCACCAATCGCCGTATCGGTATCGTGATACGTATCCGATACGACGATACTCCGGTACGCCATCGATACTGTTTGGGGAGCCAGAAAAGGAGAAATAAAAATAATTAAATTTAATCCGGATACTTAGGTGATACTTCCTCAATACTTTCCGATACTTCGCAGCCCATAACCACTTAAATTGAAGCCCATGATCCGAGCCCATTTTATTAGCCCATTTACAGAAGTGTGGAACCCTAGTCAATCCATCCCAGGCAGAGACCGCAGCCGGCCAGCCGCTCCTGCGCCGCTCGCGAGTCACGACGGCTCCTCCGCTCGCGAGAGGCGACGCCGCCCGGCGCTGCTCCTGCGCTCCCAGCCCCCGCTCCTGCGCTCGGTAGCTCCTACCACCGCCCGACCCCGACGACGCCCGCTCGGCACTGTGGTCACTGCTCAGGTAAGCGATTCTACGATTCATAATTTCTAGAACTCCTCCACCTCCAGTTATTTCTTAATCTGCATTCCATATTATTCCTGTTTAGGGATGGCAAGTGGTAGTAGAAGTTCTCCAATGCATATCTCTGAAACCAGTAGTGTTAATGTATCAAGTGAGGGGATAGTGTTCTAGTGAATTCTGATTATTTTGATATATATATTTATACTTGGCCGTATCGGTGTATCCTTGTTTTTGGAAAATGCCGTATCACGGTAGCTGTATCGGTGCAACGTAGCCCTTATGCTGTGCGAAGCCAAGCACCGAAACCCTAACCTATAGCTATTTAGCTATTTGGCAAGCGAATATTGGGTTCTGTCTCTCCCTAACCTCGAAGTTTATGGAAAAGGGTCCCATGTTTAAAATGTGTGGTTTTTTCAGATCCTATTTTGCTGGGAACAGTGGGCATACTGGACAGACATAAATTTAGGAACCATATTCTGTCTGACTGAATTTTTTGTGATGAAACCACATGACAGGAGTGAGGGCTTGATCAGAGATGAATGCCCCAGATCGCTACGGCGCTTTGTCGTGCCTGAGGGCACCAAAAAAGTAAGTTTTCCCTGTTCCCCCACACTTGCCACATGAAATCGGTTCAGCATCAATGATCTTTGTTGGCCAGCCTGTTTTTGTGTGCCTGGTTACTTGTTTCTCTATAAAAGAGTAATATCAACGTTAAGCAATGTCACAAATCCTGTGCCCTTTCTTGAATTAATATGAAGCGAAGCTTTCAGCATCAACTTGTAGAAAAGTGATGCTTAACCTGTTCTTGAGTCATATGTTTTGGTTTCGGTGCTGACAATTACCTTTTAGGGTATCGTATGAGAGGGACACAAAGATCGTGAATGCTGCATCTTTCACTATCGAGCGTGAGGACCACACCATTGGCAACATTGTTCGCATGTGAGCATAGTTTTCTTGGTGACCTTATTGTTTTCTTTTCTGTTTGATAAATGTATGATGCCCATATGGTTGTCAAATTCGCAGGCAGCTGCACAGAGACCCAAATGTGCTCTTTGCTGGCTATAAGCTCCCTCATCCACTTCAGTACAAGATCATCGTGAGGGTACGGCACATCATGTGCTGTTTCTTCTGTTTCACTTCACCGGCTTATTCATCTACTGTCTAATTTTTTTCTTGTGTGGACAGATCCATACTACCAGCCAGTCCTCCCCAACGCAGGCCTACACCCAGGCAATCAATGATCTAGACAAGGAGCTTGAGTACCTCAAGCAAGCTTTTGAGGTCTGTTTATGAAATATCCACCCAAATTCCTTGTTATTTTTCCTGTAATGCACCCTTATGCTATGGAGCAAGGGGAAAATGAACACCTTAACTTGCTCTGTATAAAATAAGGAGCCTTCTGCTTCTGTTGATATTACATTTCGTGGAAAGGTCTAGATATAATGATCATTGCCTTTTTAGGTGTGGTGATTGTTTGATCCAGCAAATTTAGAAAACAACATTACCATGTTTTATTCTCTTTGAAACAGCCATGACATGGGATATAGCCATATAGGACGTCTTGATTGCTTACGTGCTATAAATATTCAGCGTTATAAAATCTTTACTAGGTTTGCTTACGTCCTGATTACATACTCCAACATTGTTGTTCTTTTGGAAATACTGTTACTCAGTATCATGGAACACCCCTTTTTCTGGTTTTAGGATGTATAAAAAATGCCAAGAATGAACTGGGGATCGTCCATATATATGCCAAGCCACCAAGTGCCTGACTTCCATAGAATTTGCATACTCATTCTACCTTCAAACTCTTGTTATGCCTTTAAGTTCATTATGATTTTTCCCCTTTCCAAAGGAGCCTCCGTTTAGTTAACTTCAGAGCACTAGGAAATGCGTCATTCTGTAATTTTTACTATGAGCTTTGCTTTTTTTTCCCTGGGTTACATGGCATGACTTCAGCAATGCTATTTTGATTTTTATGGAAAAGTTTTAGTTTGGACTCAATCATTATGCTGAGTATGGTAGAGTGGGAAGTGCATTTAAGAATAATTTGTGTTAAGAATATTTCTTATTGAAGGAAAACTTCATTCATATGCTATGACTTCAATCAGATTTTCATGTTGAAGTATTTGGAAAATCATTTTAAATTATTTATGTTATTTTTTATTTAAGTACTACCTGTTTTGGCATGTATTGAAAACCTGTTATGTAATAAAGGGAGGTTGACGGGGGTTTGGCCCTCCGCCATGCTTGGTAGCTGGCACGGCATTTCTGGGTATCCCGAGTCTTTTGGTGCCATCTGATGGAACCCTTTGTGCTCTTATCAGTTGGGCATGGTGGGGATTTATCGGTTCTTTTTTCTTTTTCGGGTGCAACACTGATGTAATTCCGTTGCTTCCGTGGTAATGAAATTCGGTTCTACCATTTTGGAAAAAATTGTTTTTTTTTATAAACTTTTATTTGTGATTTAAAATTTTGATGTCTCCAATAGAGCAACAAAGCCTTGCATTTTGGTTCTGTTCTTGATGGGTCTTTGACAGAGCTTGTGTTTTTCTTTTACTTCATACTTTCTAAAACAAAACACTTGGGCAACAACCATTGAAAATCTGAATAGGTTTAGGAAACTTCTAATGTGGCATTACTGTTCAGAACATTAACGAAGTGATGATGTTCCTGTTAGTATTAGGCACACTCCTAAGCAATTTTTCATTTTATGGCTTATACGATACCTTGGTTCACTAGTGGAAATCACTGAATAAGTAAAGAATTATTAGCATTCAAATGCATATGTATGGATCTCATTTCCATATCATTTCCTCTTCTATGCAATAACTCTTTTGGTTGGAGAAGTGCGGAAAAAAAGACAAACAATAAAATTTGTACACCCATTGTTCAGGCTTTAATCTCCATATGTTGCTTCTAGGACTAGGAGTTAACTAGATCTCAATGCACCCTTCTGCTATGGAGTAGCAATAGGAAAATGAAAAGCAACTGTTTAACTTGATTCTACTGTATAAAATAAAGAGCCCCAGTTTAACTTGATTCTACCTTATAAAATAAGGAGCCTTCTGCTTCTGTTGATATTACATTTCATGGAAAGTTTTTTGATATGATGATCATTGGCTAGGTGTGGTCATTGTTTGACCCAGCAAATTTAGAAAACAATGTTACAATCTTTTATTCTTTTTTGAAGCAGCCATGCCATGGGATATAGCCATATAGGGTGTTTTACACGCTATAAATATTCAGCGTTATAAAATATTTGCTAGGTTTCTAAGTGAAGAATTTTGGCTATACAATACCTTGAATTGTGACTGCATACTCCAACATTGCTGTCCTTTTGGAAATACTGCTACTGAAAATCATGGAAAAGTGGAAAACCCATTTTTTGGTTTCAGGATATATATATAAAAAAAATGCCAAGTGTGAACTAGGGATCGTCCATAGATACACCAAGCCACCAAGTGCCTGACTTCCATAGAATTTGCACTCATTCTACATTGAAACTCTTGTTATACCTTTAAGTTCATTATGATTTTTCCCTTTCTAAAGGAGTCTCATTACCTTTGCTTTTAACTGCTAACCATGTACGACTCGTTAAGTACTTAGTTAATCTTCAGAACACTAATAAATTCGCCATTCTGTGGTGTTTCGTATGCGCTTTGCATTTTGTTTCTTTCTGGGATACATGGCATGACTTCCCCAGTGCTATTGTGCTTTCTTTGAAAAAGTTTTATTTTGCACTGAATCATGATGCCATCTGTGCCGAGTATGGGTATGGCAGAGTGGGAAGTGCATTTAAGAATAATTTGTGTTAAGAATATGCTATAACCTTAATGCTGATTTTCATGTTGAAGTATTTCCAAAGATAATTTGAATTTTTATTTTATTTTTTTGACAAATGTTTTTAGGTGACTTTTCCAAATTTTGGTGTCTCAAATAGAGCAACAAAGCCTCGGACATGCATTTTGGAACTGTAGATTATAGTGTGACATGACAATTATTTGTTCTGTTCTTGATGGGTCTCTGACGGAGTTTGTGTTTTTACTTTATACTTTCTTATTAAACAAAGCACTTGAGCAACAATCATTGAGAATCTGAATGGGTAGCAGAGACTTGTGATGTGGCATTTCCCTTGAGAACATTAACAAAGTGATGGTTTTCCTGTTAGGCACACTCTAAGCAGTTATATTGCAAATTGCATACACAGTACCTTGGATCACCAATGGAAATCTCTGAATAATTAAAGAAACGTTAGCATTCAAATGCGTATGTTTATATCCCATTTCCATATCAGTTCCTCTTCTATGCAGTAACTCTTTCAATTGGGAGGTGTGCAAAAAGACAAACAACAAAATCATATATAGTACACCCAAATATTGTTCAGGTTCTAATATCCATCTGTTGCTACTAGGACTTGGAGTTAACTAGATCTCCATATAATAAGTTAATGGTTGCTGGCGTTTTTTTTGCATCATGTTTTAATTGACTACTTTTGTACAATAGTGAAACACTGTTAGTAGATTGTGCTCCTTTATTAAGATCTGGCATGTTCCGTTTGTTTTTGGTAATTTGAGTTTATATGATATGTTGCAGTTTTTTCCCCCTCCCCATTCAATGTGAGATCCTCCAATTCTTGTCTTGGAACTTCTGTTCTATCCATTTTGCTTTTGCTGTCTTACTTGTAGTTGATTTGGTAGCTGAAAAAAATGCTTTGGTTGATATAAATTTGATGTAGCTTGGTCATTTTGAAGTAGTATTTGGGAAGAACAATATGAAGCATTCATGTTAGGTCTGAATAACCTTATTTCCTAGTTCCTTAAGGTCTGAACCAGCACCAATGCCCTGGGAGTTGTTGGTAACATTTGACAACCACATATTTACTAATTTACATTGAAATAGCTAAGACAAGAAAGCTCTAGAGTCATATTATTTGGCATGCTTTTTTTATGCATCTTTTTGCTAAGTTCATAATGCTAAGGAAATACCATATGTGTTATAAAAGAAAGCAAATCTGTAGCTGAAGCTTTTGATTGGCATGGCGACCAGTGGAATTTTTGTATATAAATCATAAATAACAGAATTCAATACAGATCCCCTTTTCCCACATCTGTAGTACAGTTAGTATTTGTTTAGGGAAACCTTTGTCTAGTGCTGAGCATTATAGTCTGTTTTGGAACCTGATGATCCATCCCTATGTGCTGCTGAAATTCAGGGTTTTTTTTTTTTTTGAGGATGAGAACAGGTTCGAGATGGCGAGACCTTAGGTGCCCTACAAAGGGGGCTCGAAATGAAGATTCTGTAGATGATGACCTCCTCAGACTGTTCCCCGAACTATGAGTACCTTTGACCTCGGTGTAATCCTTGAACATGTTCCTAGACTTGAAACACTCTTACTGTGTTAGCTATGTCGCTGTGGTGCTCATGCCTGACTTCGTTTTATTGCTGTGTTATCATGTGGGCTGTAGTGCTTCACCTGCTACTCTCTGCGGCCCATTTGTGCCGGGCCGGTGTAGCAGGCAACACCCATGGAAAAACAAATCATGCTGCCTCATCAAACTATCTCGATAATATTTTCAGTGAGAAGCCAAGGAATGATTTTGGTCCAGTCTCGAGCAATGCAAAACGAACGGTGCGGCCTGGCTCCCAGCAAACGAAACCGAGTTTGGTTTCTGGTGAGCCTGGCGAATCCGCTCTATGAATGCACGTGAGAGCGAAAGCAACCGGACGAGTAACAGCCAAACAACATCTTTTGCTTTGTGGCCTGGCTGCACGTGAACCCCAACCAAAACTAGCGGACGTTGCAGCTGAAAGCCTGCGCAGTGACAGCCGGTCTTAATTGCCGGTGCCAGCCAGGCCACGTCGAAACCAATCGCGCCAGTAAACGTCTAGCGGAAGTGGCATCACCAAGCGAAGCGAGACAAAACTACCTCTCTCAAGTCACATACTGACACTAGCTAGTGACCACCGCACAAGATGTGACAAGTTCATTTTGTCACGGTTGATTACTGAAGCCGACACCGAAAATTGAAAAACGGAGGAAACGCAAACTGCGTCCAACATCACCTTCCGCACAAAGCAGCAGGAGCAGACTCGCGCAGAAAGCGTGCACCGTGCACGCAGCAGACGCCGACGACGCAGGAGGGCCGAACGGCAGCAGGTCCAGCCATCACCTTCCGCGCTCCTTGCTCACTCAGGCGTCTCATGGTGTTCACGCCTTCCGCCCCCGTCATGGCCGCCGCAATCGTCGTTCCCGTCCCGCCGCCGTCCGCCGTGGCCCTGGTGTCGACAGTAGTGGCGCGGTGGCGCTCACCGGTGCCGGCGCCCGCTCTACGCGCCATGCAGGGCGGCAACAGCGCGCGGCGTGGCGCGGCGCTGCTGGTGGCGTCCGCCGCGCTTGACGACGTGCGCCCGGCCATCGACGCCGACCTCCGCGCTTACCTCGAGTCCCAGATCGTCACCTCTGGCCAGGTACGTCCCCTCCGACGATCCACGCCCGTGGATTCCTCCCTCGACCCGGCCGCGCTCTCGGATTACTTGAATTCAGTATGATATTTGATTGGTTGCTCGTTTGTTCGATCGTTCGGTTGGCAGATGAGCCCGGCCGCGAAGCTCACCGACGTGATGTCGCGCCCCGTGCAGGTGGCCACGCCCGGGCAGCGGCTCTCCGAGGTCGATGCCTTCTTCGCCGCGCAGCCTGTGGTCGACGAGGACGGCAGGTGCATTGGGGTGATCTCCCACAAGGACAAGGACAAGGCGCCCAATGGGGTCAGTTCATTCACTGCTCACTACTCCGATCCTTGGTTGACACTTTTTTTTTTTTTAAAAAAATGAGTTTGTCACTTTTTATGCATGTTAATCTCTTGACTGGAAGTTTGGGAGGTTCTTATTATCTGTAGAGTACTTTAGGAAAAGTGGGGATGCATGCATGGGGAACAATACCACATTCCTAAATGGAAACTGCATTTCGCATACTATGGATCGATCAATGCTGTAAATGGAATTATGGAAATGTTTTACATCACCCATTCACAGTGTTCTCTGTAAGCATGATCTCTAGGATCATTTTCAATATAACTATTAAGTGCAGGAGCTTGACCAAGTGCTTGATTAGCGAAAGACATTTGTGACTTCTTTTATAATAAATGCTCCTTTCTCAGATTGAGTTAACTCCTCAAACTTTGTTTCTTCTTACGCTTTGGCAACAAGATTTATAGTTTCTAGATCAATTTGCAGAAGACATGGCTTCAAAAATGAAAAGAACAAAATTAAAATTATGCAAACAGTTCTGATCTCACATGAATACATGGGCCTTCTCCTGCTAGGCTGATTTTTTAGGCCCCGGGAATTTAGGGGCCCTGTACAGTCGCACGCTTGGCCATGAGAGCAAATTAAAGAAGATGCAGCCATTTCTGATTTCTGATATCTTAGGTTTCCATGCTATCGACTAAATTTTCATGCTTATTGTCATGATGAAGATGGAGTCAACTGTAGGTGAAGTCATGTCATCTCCTCCGATAACGCTGACATTGTATAAGACTGTCATGGGTAATAAGCTTTACTCCCCACCCTATAACCAACATCAACATGGACACTTGAAGTCGTTACAACAATTTGCTAACATGTAGCTTGTTGGTCATGTGAGCAGAAGCTGCAGCGCTAATGCTTAAGGAGAAGGTTCATAGGATACCGGTTGTGAACGAACAACGACACGTGATCGGTGAGGTTTTCTAGATTGCTTATGTTTTCTTTTGGGACTACGTAAAAAAAGTCTATATATAAATAGAGTAACAACTTTTCAGCAGTGCGGTTTTACTTTTTTTTTTTGAAAGAACCGGCTTAATCCAGCTTTGAATTAATAAGAAGGAAGCAAATAGTTTGTTACACGCGCGAGGAGCGCATCCCCGCTTTGCCTAGGCCAAGCTGGGGCAGAAAGAAACTATAAAACTACTCGCTAATTGGAGGAGCGACAGTTGGTGTCCTAAGTACTTTGCAGCCTGCTAAAGCCCACTGGGCAGCCATATCTTTGATTTCTCTCATCAGTATGGCCGATGATCTTCTGTTCCCTCTGAAAACCACTTCATTTCTTTGCCTCCAGATGTTCCAAATGGTTAGAATTGTCACCGTATGACTTTTCTTTCCTGCCAGCGTGAGCTTGCTGAAGCAATGCTGTAAGTCATGGCCATCGTGTGCTTCATGTCTCCAAACTGACGGATGAAGCGCTGGGCATCGGCTCCAAGCTGACACCAGTTCCCAGATGTGTAGGGCGATGGGGCACTCAAAGAATAGATGGTGCGCGGTTTCCAAGTTCCTTTCGCACAAGGCACAGAAATAATCATTCTTCCAATGCCGCAACTGCAGACGCGCCGCTGTCCACAATCTATTCTGCAGAAGAAGCCAGGTGAAAAATTTGCATTTTGGCGGTGCCCATGCTTTCCATATAAGAGTCGGGAAAAGTTGACTGCACTTGTCCAGCAAACTGAATTTTGTATGCCGAACTTGCCGAGTATGTTCCTGAGCAATCCAGGATCCAAACAATGGAGTCCTCTTCCATGGTATCAAGGTCGATATCGACATCATCAATGGCAGACCATAATCTGAAGAAGTCGTCAAGGAGTTCATGATTGAGGTTGTATGCAATATCCCAAATCCAGTTCTGATTCAGCATAGCCTCTCGTACTGTCCTTTGTTTCCTTCTACTATGGTTGTACAGTCTTGGACAAATACTGGCAGGGGACTTCCCATCGATCCAACTTGAGAGCCAGAAGAGTGCTCTTCTACCGTTTCTGACTGTGACCCTCGTAGCAGCGTTGAAAAGCGCCATATCATCCGCGTCCACCGGCGTCTGCATCCCAACCCACGGTCTTTCTGGATTGGACCACTGAAACCAGAGCCATCTTAGCCTGAGTGCTCAACTGAACTTCTCCAAATCTAGGATTCCCAACCCTCCATATTCAGTTGGCTTGGCGACATTCGTCCAGGCCACTCGGCACTTGCTCCCTGTGAGCTCGCCATCTCCTGCCCAGAGAAAATGTCTTGTCATCCGGTCTATGTCTGCTATAAATTGCTTTGGCGCCTTGATTGAAGTCAATAGATAGATGGGCATTGCGCTGAGCACTGAACGGATTAACTCGCGCCTACCAGCTGGGTTTAGCAAACGGCCCTGCCAGGTAGCTAGCCGGCTGTGGGATCTGTCGACAAACTTTTGGAGATGGATCATTTTTAACCTGCCAAGGCAAATCGGTAGTCCCAAGTAGGTTATCGGAAAATTGGATCTGGCACCCCCAAAACCGTGAAGTACCAGGTCCAGATCAACTCCAGCACACCTGATGGGAGAAACTGTGCACTTCTCAATATTCAGTTGGAGCCCAGTGGCTGCACCAAACTGTTGTAGAATCTGAAATAGAGCAGTGACTTCTTCCTTGACTGGGTTGAGAAAGATGACGGCATCGTCCGCATATAGAGAGAGTCTCAATTTGCATCCCGTCCACGAAGAGGTGACAATGTGCCGTTCTCAGTCGCCATCTCAAGGATATTGTGCAGGGTGTCGATGGCAATAATGAATAAGTAGGGGGGAGAGTGGATCACCTTGGCGTAGACCTCGAGCATGGTTGATCTGCTTGCCCTCTGACCCATTAAGTATAATCGTGGAGTGCGATGTTTTGAAAATAGTGGTCAGCCACTCTCTCCACCGTGCACTAAAACCCCTCTTGTCCAAGAGCTCCAACATATATTCCGTCCAGCTTGAAAAGTAGAGCAGGAACCTTCACTTAGCGGACCAGATAATACTGTTTTACTACTTTGTTAATAGCTCTATTTTGGGTTTGTTGGAAACTTTTTAAAACACGCCCTTGGCAAAATTAACTGCAAACCGTGAGTCACTGACAATAAGGCTTCACTAAAGCAATCATGATGCAATCAATACAAATGCTAGTGTTTAGTTAAGTTCAGGTGGAAGCTAAACATAGTTGATCTTGTTTCAAGAACCTATCATCCAGCTGTTTTCTCTTGAAATTTGAAATTGTACCTAGTTTTCTTTACCTAGTTGAAGTTGTTACCCACCCTACTACTGACACTCCTGGCTTTACTCCGTGTGGATTTTATGAGGATACATAACAGTATATATAAGAAGTTGAAGTTTTTTGCTCTGATTCTGCAAATGATGCCCACATGATAACCTTTACCTTTCATAATGGTAATAGGAATTGTGACTCGCTCGGACGTATTCCAGACTCATGAGGCCAACAACAAAGCATAAGGGTGAGGTCCCCTGTTAGGCTTCTTCAGTTCTTCTCGACAGACGTTGCTCGTTGTAAATATCAGTCAAATCAGACCTGACCTTTGTATATTCTAGTTCTAGGCTTCTGGCTCATGTTGTATAGTCTGGATGTGTTGAACTGTTGAGCTTTGTACATGTGGACTGTGACATGTTTCTAAACTTAGTTGATGTCTTGGTTTCTATGCTGGATCTCCATAATGTAATATAAAGTTGCTTACGGTTACCTCTATGGTTTCTATGTTATTAAAGACTTTTCTTTTTGAATTAAAACTGTAGGCAAAAACCTCAGCACAGTTCAACAAATTACAAAACCAGCAAGGAGCTAATAGAACACACCCACCTCAACACAAGCTTTACATTTGGACTTTTCATTGACCCATACACCAGTTCCAATCCATTCATTTCTATTTCAAGAAAAAAAATATCTACACAACATTTGATGAAGTTCGTGAAACTTGTGACTACTGTACAAAGTAATCAATGGTCCAAGATTCAACAAGTCATAATGCCACGTGAAGGCATACTGAAACAATGGAGCTGCATAATGGCGTTTTTGCTCAACATCTTACTTGCCTGAGAATTAATCTGTGAAGAAAGCGGCGAAACAACATTATTAGTTCATTCATTCTCAATATCACAAACCTGAAATTCAAAACTTCAAATTCCCCAGTGTAGTGAATTTATCAGAGTATGATCAATTAAGATTTGGGACTCATTACTATCTGACTTTTTGAATAGCTAATTTAGTTGGGTATATCATCTTTGTTTAATGTTTATTTCAGAGACATATAGTGATACATGAAAACGTCACCTTGGCTGATTCAGATTGAAACATCATACTTTTACTGAAGGTAGTATTTAAGAAGCCCAAGCAGATTCCTATTTGCAACAATGATCTTAGGTGTCCATGCTTGAACTATGGTTAAATGACCAGTGCTAGAGATAAACCACAATAGTTACTTATTTTGTCCTTTTATCAAATCAACGTATTTCTATTATGTGTTATTAACTGTGTTGTTGCAGGGGATTGCTCATTTGCTAGGTGCAGTCACGAAAGTGTGAACTGTAAGGTTGTGTAGCTGATATACGACTCCCGGGACTGCCATTCCTCAACGTGGCTTCCGTTGCGCTGAGAACGGTCGCCCCAACGCGTCCTACTCCAAGTGGCGCTGGCAGCCATTGCACTGCCATCTCCCCAGGTTCGGTTCCGTTGCTTCGATCTGTTGCTTTCTTCTTCTTTCTTGCTTCAGTCGTTCCATGTCTGCCATCTCAAGAATCTGGAGATTGGTTTGTCAGAGCGGGAGAAGCATGCGTGGGCATACTAGTATCTCCGTGCATTTTCTTTTTGCTGAATCTTGAACCAGTCTAAATTTGGTGCTAGGAGGCAAATATGGCATGCAACGGCTGAACTGAAAATATGGAAAAATGTTGCCATATCTCACTGATGGTTACATACAAGTTAACAGCATTGAGACTAAATTACTGTGTTGAGTTGTGTGAGCCACAATGACAGTTTTTCTCATATATTTGCAACCATACTCCATCTTACAAATCGTTTAGATTATGTCTACTTGGTATGAAAAATTTCTGAATTGTCATCCTATAATAGGCTTATTTGTATTAGATTCACTCTCTTTTTAATGCACATAAGGATAACTATAATACATCTGTTATCTAAATAATTATGTACTCCCTTGAAGGTAATACTCTTCTGTTACCTTTTAGATCGACATTTTTCAGGTGTTGGCAATCAGTGAGTCATCAAGATTGCAGTCTTTGTGGCAAAAGAAAATTGTTCATAAGGGGACTCATTGTGAGCCAAGTTCTACCACCCAAACTCCATAAGAGGGTTTTGATCAACTTGACCGATGTCTCATCCATGGAGTAGTAAGCAATCAACTACCAATTTGACCGTGAAATATATGTGGATAGGAGAAATGGTAGTTATGGCCTTGGATCCGTCACCTTTTCTTCCTCGCATTGATTGTGTAGCCTTAGGCAGGTTGTTTAGCTTGTTTAGAAATCAACAACTTATTTATGTTCATCAGTTACAGTGTACAACAGGTTTTGTTTGGTGAGGTTGCTATGGATGATTAAAATATGTATGTTGATGACACACAGATCCTAAAGGAACTTGTTAGGCTCTTAGAATGCACTTGGTCTGTGCTGCACCTTTTTTTTTTGGACAACAGTCTGTGCTGCACGTTGTTTTTTTTCTTATTACTCCTAGCCTTTTTTTTTTTTTTAGGAATTATTACTCCTAGCCTACATCAAGAAACCTGCCTGCTCTTGATTTCTTTGGATTATGAAATTTTCTATCAACTGTGAGTAGTATTTAGTTGATGAGAAAATTTGTTTAATTTTGGTGTGCAGCCATTCAGTCAGGATAACAAGCAGAGGAGGATTAGTCTTTTTTTTTTTTTAGCATGTAGAGGAGGATTAGTCTGTCGGAGCTTCCTGCACTAAATATTGAAGTCATTTCCACAAAGTAGCATGTATTTCCCTCGATTGTTCATTTTTTTCTTCAAGTTTGCGTAAGATGGAATTTTTTTTCTATAATAGATATCATGTGGTATGATTAACTCAGTTTGGCAGCGTTTATGAGTTCTGACTTGGTGGTTTCAGTTGTACATGAGGGCTGAGAACAACAAAGCATGGAAAAACACTCCCAGGCCAAAACGGATGTAAGTTTGGCTTGCTTCTTGTTCTATTCATGTGGAAATTCAGAGTCCCTAACATGTTAAAATCGTGATCCTGAATTCAAATTTTAACAACTATGATCTCTAGAGTGTCACCTCATCATTATTGCATATAATTTGCATCAAGATAAAATGAATATTCAGTTAAGCTCATTGGACATTAGAGATGCATGGATTCTAATTGCAACATCATGTTTTCATCATTTTTCACACACAGATCACACAATGAGCTGATAAGAAATTTGGAAGCTGCACTGTATCATGTCCGAAAATATAGAAGCCCGTAACTGTTGCCAAGTTAAGAAAATTGTTGGAGGAAAGAATCCAGTGGAGGGATGCTTACATGCCACAAGATATTCATAAACCACATTTCCTTGTGTCAAATGCCCATTTGATGGTGAAGCTACTACGAATACAACTAGAAAGATTGTCCTATCCAAATGACATGTACTATACTGTATTGTACGTTCCATAGGCTGTAGAAACAGGTTCTGGATGCAAAAATTTATATCTGAATATTATCTTTGGTCATGTCTAGTGTGATGTCATATTCAAGTACTATGGTGATAGCTGAAACTTCAGTTGAGCATGGCAAGTTCTACAAGACTACAAATATGACTCTGATAATTATAAAAAAGTTTGAAACATGACTATATCTACTGAACCTTCAGTGCCTATTCCAGGTTATAATAAGCAAAGGCGAGTTAAGGATGCAATTTTACCAAATAAATGATACAGTATATACAAATGAGTTAACAATGCAATTCAAGAGATTTTAAATCACACAAACGAATGAAGTATACAAATTTCACGAGATATGCAAGCAAGAATAACGAGGAGTTGCATATGTCTAGGATTTGAAGAAAAAAATAGGGGCAGAAAAGTGTAAAGTGTTGTTGCAGGTACTCCAGGAAATGGAGAAGCAGCAGCGCCAAGCAGAGTGTCCTTCCAACGTCATCAGACGTCCAGCCCAGAGCAAGCCCAGAAGGAGTACGAGGCAGAGGCCCAAGAAACAAGCCCAGCGAGTGAGGAGGGTAGAAGAGAGAGAGTGGCGGCGAGAGGAAACCCTAACTCAACAGTCCGTCATTCAGAACAATCACTTGCAGATGAGCGAGCGTTCCACGCGCCGCCCCTCCTCGCCGGAGCTGGCGCTGGCAGCGCCCTTGCCGGACAACGACGACCTCCTCCGCGAGATCCTCCTTCGCCTCCCACCGCTGCCGTCCTCCCTCCCGCGCGCGTCCCTCGTCAGTAAGCGCTGGCGCCGCATTCTCTCCGACCCCCAATTCATCCGCCGCTTCCGCGAATTTCACCACCGGCGAGCCCCGCTGCTCGGCTGCTTCATCAGCAGATTCGGGCAAGCCTACTTCGCCCCCACGCTGGACCCGCCCAACCGCATCCCCTCCGCGCGCCTAAACCTGCCACTGTCCCGCGACGAGGGTTGGAGATTCCTCGGCTGCCGCCACGGCCTCGTCCTCAGCCTCAACTTCAGGCGCCTGGAGATTGCCGTGTGGGACCCCGTCACCGGAGACAAGCGCTGTGTGGCCCTTCCGCGGGGGATCAACAGTGTAGTCGCAGAGTTTATCTTCTGCGGCGCGCTGGTCTGCGACGACCACGCCGGCCGGGTGCCACTCGAATCCTTCAAGGTGGTTCTCCTGTGGACTGATGATGTGCTACAGGATGCTGACCCTCATGCGTTTGTCTTCCTCTACGAGTCCAAGGCCGATTTGTGGAGCAACATCATCTCAACATCCATTAGGGCTCACCTTATGAAGAAGCCTAGCATCCTAGTTGGGAATTCACTCTACTGGTTGCTTTTTACTTATGGGAATGAGAATTGCGACATCCTTCAGTTTGATTTGGATATGAAGAATCTAACTGTCATTGATACCCCAAGGATTGCACAAATTAACGGTCAGTCTCAGATCTTGCGGATGGAAGATAGCAGGCTCGGCATTGCTGTTTTGACAAGGTTCAACATTCAGGTATGGGAGAAGAAGCCCAATTCTGAGGGTGGTGCCAAATGGATGCTTCATAAAACCATCAATATGGGCACGCTCCTTTCAGTGGGACTAGCATTGCGTGATATATCCAGGATAATGATACACGGGTATGATGAGGACAGTAATGCTATTTTGGTGTCAATATCAGATGATCTGCAAGTCTTCATGGTCCAACTCAAGTCACTGCAATTCAAGAGTCTTTTTAAAATTAATAATGTCACCAGAACCTGTCATCCCTTCAAAAAGTTTCTTTACTACAGGTACCAATTTTGTTTCTCCTGTATCTTGTTGTTGCAAAACCTTCCATGTGCTTAAACTTGATAGCAGGAACCATCCATTCATAATATCTTTCTTTCTCACATACAACCAATTTTTTATTTCTTTAACTGTTACTGAACTGTGTGAAAGATGCAGTATAGCACATAAATTTATCATCATCTATCTATTGATGTACAGGAATTGTGCTATTTTGTTTCTCCTGTATCTTGTTTGTGTGACATCACAATCTTTAGAAGTGTTTCTTTTCACATAAGGTACATTGCCGTTAACTTTTGGGGAAAAAAAACTGAACACGGACCATCTGATATCTCCATTATCATGCATACATGTAAGAGTCGCATGTCGCCTTGGTTATCAATCTAGAATGTCTGATGGGTACAATCGCTAATCTTTTTTTTTTAGATAATGGATAGAAACGACTATCCGGCTTCATCTACCCGTGGGTAGAATCAGGCCAAATTATTACAACAAATAAAAAGAATAAAAAATTGAAGAAAATACATCCCCAACAATGAGCTCAAGTAGTCCTATGCGACATTTAACTTGCACTTTGTGATGTCAACTCCATTAGAGTAGGATCACCATCGTCAAAATCAAGCCGCCAAACACGTTTGTCGGACCTGAAAAAGTATTGAAAACGTGGAACACCGATCACCATTGAAGATTGGATGCTTCTTCCTTGGCAACAACATGAAGCACTTGGTTCCACTAAACGCCAAGTCGTTATGCCATCAATTGCCTCCTCCACCTTGAACCGAAAGCCGCCCGATCTTAGCACACAAGAACTTCGATGACGGCGCCCGCGCAATCGCCGCCGCCCTAGAAAAATCAAAGCTAGGTTTTCACCCGCCAATGGATGCCCACGCACGCATGGCGGCAACGGATTGACCGGCGGCCAAAGAACGCCAACAAGGTTCGTGACCGCGGTCGGTGCCACCGCCGCCCCCCGGCATAACACGCGAGGCAAGGTCTTCACCCAAACCGCCGCCACCACCGCCCGGCCATTGCGCCGCCAACATGGAAGGTCTGTCACGCCGACGCGCCGATCCGCACCCGGCCCGAGCCCGGGATCACGCCCGCCGATCCAGGGGACCGGGAACGCCGCCATCAATGGTTGGGCGCCCACCGGGGACCAAATCCGACCGGACCCGCCGTTGGCCGTTTGCTCGCCGTGGAAGGAGGATGAATGGAGGAGGGAGAGGGGATGGAGGCGCAAAGAAGATGCGGACGGGCTCCTTTTTGGGGCGCCGCCGCTGGCCGCCGCCCCACGGGAAGGGCGGCGACGGGCGGCGGAGAGATGGCGAGGTGGGGAGTGGGTACTTGGCGGTGGGTGGCGGCGCCGCCGTGCCGCCCCTGCGAGAGAGCGACACGGGGGCCAGGGGCTGCGCGATGGGATCTCCGCTAATCTTAATTATGATATGCGTGATACATATGTAGAAGCTGAAGAGATTAGTTTGCCCATTGCCTCCATTTTTATGTTTATTTCTTTGTTTGATGAAGCACTTATCAAAAGAATGTAGTGTGGGTTCTGTGTCAGCGCTATCTGGTACAGCTCCTGTATGGCAAGTCAGCATTAATCTATCCTGTCATAGTGTCATATGAGATACACTAATATATTCTTTTGGGCATTTGCTTATTTCTTTTTTTTTTTAAAAAAAAATCAGTTTCGATCCTGCTGTGCATTTGGTTTCCTTATTGCTTGGACTTATTTCTCTCGTAGGCATGGGCATTGCCAGTGGAGACATTGGAGCTGAAATTTTGAACAACACATGAGATGCCTGTCTTCAGGTATCAACCTGTTGTGGTGGTTGAACAGGTAATACAAATTTATTTGTACTTAATCTTGATGATGAGTATGGTAGAGTGGGAAATGCATCTAAGAATAATTTGAGTTGAGAATATTTTTGAAGGAAAACTTGCTCCATATGCTATGACTTTAATCAGATTTTCTTGTTGAAGTATTCGGAAGAAAATTTAAATTATTTATGTTATTTTTTATACACTTTTTGTAGTTTTGTTTGTGATTTAAAATTTTGATGTCTCCAATAGAGCAACAATGCCTTGGCCGTGCATTTTGGGACTGTATGTTATTGGTTAAGCGTTTGTGCTTGTTTTATACTTTCTAAAACAAAGCACTTGGGCAACAACCATTGAAAATCTAAATGGGTAGAAGAGACTTCTAATGTGGCATTACTGTTCTGAACGTTAACCAAGTGATGTGGTTCCTGTTACTGTTAGGCACACTCCTAAGAAGTTTTTCACAAATGGCATATACGATACCTAGGATCACTAGTGAAAATCACTGAATAAGTAAAAAATCTTACCATTCAAATGCATATGTATAGATCCCATTTCCATATCATTTCTTCTTGTATGCAATAACTCTCTTGGCTGGGTAAGTGTGGAACAATAAATAAAATCATATAGTACACCCAAATATTGTTCAGGCTTTAATCTCCATCTGTTGCTACTAGGACTAGGAGTTAACTAGATCTCCATCTGTAATGCACCCTTCTGCTATGGATTAGCAACAAGAAAATGAGAAGGAACAGTTTTACTTGATTCTACTGTATAAAAAGAGCCTTCTGTTGATATTACATTTCATAGACCCAGCAAATTTAGAAAAACGACGTTAGAATCTTTCATTCTCTTTGATTTGAAGCAGCCATGCGATGATATAACCATATAGGGCGTCCTGACTGTTTACATGCTATCAGCGTTCAGCATTATAACATCTTTACTAGGTATTTTAAATAAAGAATTTGCCTATACAATACCTTGAATTGTGATTGAATAATCCAACCATTGCTGTCCTTTTGGAAACAACACCCCTTTTTTGGTTTTAGGATTTAAAAAAAAATGCCAAACATGAACTAGGGTCTTTCATAGATATGCCAAGTTGCCAAGTGCTTGACTTCCATAGAATCTGCATACTCTTTTTTTACCTTTAAACTCTTGTTATTCCTTTAAGTTCGTTGTAATTTTTCCCTTTCCAAAGGAAATTGATTTTGCTTTAAGTATGTAAAAATAAACTTTGCTTTAAGTAGATAAGTTAATTAGAACATTAGGAAATTGGTCATTCCGTGGTTTAAGTATGAGCTTTGCTTTTTCTTTCTTGGTTTCATGGCAATGACTTCAGCAATGTTATTTTGCTTTTTGTGAAAAAATTTATTTTGCACTGAATCATGATACCAAGTATGGGTGTGGCAGAGTGGGAAGTGCATTTAAGAATAAGTTGTGTTAAGAATATGCTATAACTTTAATGCCAATTTTCATGTTGAAGTATTTGGAAAGACAATGTGAACTATTTATGTAATTTTTGGACCATTTTTTTAGGTCGACTTTTTCAAAATTTTGATTTCTCAGATAGAGCAACAAAGCCTTGGACATGCATTTTGGGATTGTAGATTATAGTGTGACATGTCAATTATTTGTTCTGTTTTTAATGGGTCTATGATGGAGTTTGTGTTTTTGACTTTATACTTAAACAAAGCACTTGAGCAACAACCATTGAAAATCTGATCGGGTAGCAGACATTTCTAATGTGGCATTACCCTTCACAACATTAACAAAGTGATAGTGTTCCTGTTAGGCGCACCCCTAAGTCTTATGCAGTTATATTGCAAATTGCATATACAGTACCTTGGAGCACCAATGGGAGTCTCTGCATAATTAAAGAAATGTTAGCATTCAAATACATATGTATAGATCCCATTTCCATATCAGTTCCTCGTCTATGCAGTAACTCTTTTGGTTGGGGAACTGTGATAAAAGACAACCAATAAAATCATATACAGTACAACCAAATGCTGTGCATGCTTTAAAATCCATCTGTTGCTACTAGGACTTAACTAGATCTCCGTATAATCAGTTGACGGTTGCTGATTTTCTGTTTTGGTTGGGCGGAAATGGTTTGGTCGATATAAATTTGATGTAGCTTGGCCATTTTGAAGTATTTGGATGTGAGGCATTCATGTTAATTCTGAATAATCTTATTTTCCTAGTTCCTGAACATAGATGTCTGAAGCAGCACCAATGCCCTGGGAACTATTGGTGTTGAAACATTTGACAGCCAGACATTGAAATATTTAAGACGGGGGTGTTATAGAATCACATTTCAATGATTTGCCATGCTGTTTTTGATGCATTTGTAATGCTAAGGAAACACCATATGCGTTCTAAAAGAAAGCATCTGATCTAGCCACCACAACCGAGGAGATCTGAACCGGTAGCTGAACCTTTTGATTGGCATGGCCACAAGTGGAATTTTGTGTATATAAATCATTAGTAACAGAATTCCGATGTACAGAACCCCTTTCCCTGCATCTGTAATATTTTTTTATAGGACAGAGCATTATTATAGTCTGTTTGGTACCTGATGACCCCTATGTGCTGCTGACATTCAGGCCTTTTGATTTGTTTTGTTCACTCTTTTCAGGATGAGAAGAAGAGGTTTGAGATGACGAGACCTTAGGTGCCCTAGAAAGAGGGCTCAAAGCGGAGATTATGTAGATTTTGGCCTCAGACTGTTCCCTGTACTACCAGTACCTTTAACCTTAGTGTAATGCCTAGACTTGAAACACGCTGTGTTAGCTATGTCGCCGTGGCGCTCATGCCTGACTTGGTTTTATTGCTGTGTTATAATGTCGGCTGCAGTGCTTCACCTGCTGTCAGCTGCTATTCTCCGCGGCCCATTTGTGCCGCCGTGCTTGGTGTTTGGTCACCTGGTGACCGGAGTCCCCGAGTTTGGTTTCTAGTGACTGGTGAGCCGAGGGGCCCTGTTCGTTTGGCTGGCTGGCTGTGGGCTGGCGCCGATCTTTGTGAGAAAATCGCTTGACCTTGGCCACGGGTGGTTGATCTTTGTGAGAAAGAATCGCTGGCTACTGGTGATGATAAGCCAAGCGAACAGGGCAATCTGAAAAGCAGCATGGCAGTTGAAAAGCAGCATGGCCAGGCCACGTCGAGACTGAAGGAACCAATCACGCCCTAAACGTCCAAAGGAAGTGCCATCACCAAGCAAAGCGAGACAAAACTACCTCTCTCAAGTCACACACTGACACTATTTGAATGTTTTGAGCACTTTGTTTCAGTGTTAGTTTAGTTGTGGGAATATGTATATCTTTAGATTCAGGGACACGTTCATTCTGTGAAAATGAGTTACACGAGCACGTCCCTCGAAGCCCGTTCGTGTTGCTCCCTCCGCTCCTCATAAAGCGTGCGTGCAAGCAACAGACAACGACGTACGACGCTCCAGCACCTTCCCGTTTGCCCACCAGGCGGCCCATGGCGTTCACACCTTCAGCCCTCGCCTCGGTCATCAAGGCCACCGCGGTCGTGCCGCTGCCGTCCGCGGTGGCACTGGTGTCAGTAGTGGCACGGCGGTGCGCACCGGTGCCACCGGCGGCCCTACGTGCAGTGCCGGCCCTACTGGGGGGCGGGCTTCGGCCGAGGGCCCATGCCAGCGGGGGCCCGAGCCCAGGTATGCAGTAGCAATACGTGTATGTATACCCATGTACTGAGCTTGGCCCAAGAAAGCAGAAGACCAGCAGCCGCGCGTGGGTCGTCTTTCTTTTCCTATCGCTTCGCGTCGCGCGTGAGCCGTGAGGCCGAGGCGCGGGTCGTCTACTCGTCTTTTCCGCAGATTGTGCAGCCGCCAGCCGCGCGTGAGGCGTGAGGCCGAGGGCCGCAGACGGCAGATCGACTCGACTGGCAGTCTGGGCATCGACGCATCGTGATCGCGATCGACTGATCGGCCGGCCGGCCGCTGCTACCTGCTGTACGTATTTCCATCCATGATTCCATCTATTCCTATTTCCTAATTCCTGTCGTTCCTTCAATTCCTTGCTAGTTGCTACAAGCCTATAACCTGCAGTTTAGTAAAGTTTCTAACCTTTTTTTCACTCTCTCTCTATCACATCACATTAAATACACCAAAAACATATATTTAGAGTATTAAATGTAGGTAAAAAAATAACTAATTACATAGTTTAGATGTACATTACGAGACGATTCTTTTGAGCCTAGTTACTCCATGGTAGGATGATATTTACCACTAACAAACGAATCGTACTACACAATTAATGCGATGTCACATCGGATTATAAATTTTAGCCATCTAAACAAGGCCCAGTTCTTGTTTTCTAATTTAGGTGTTTGAATTTTAGAATGCCACCTAAGAGACATTTGTCGGGGATGAGAAACGAAAAAAAAGATCAAAAGAGTTGTTTGTTCAATCACAAAAAGCTGCTTTAGATAAGTTTTTTTTTTCCAGTAGTGTTGTGCCTCATGATAACCGCCTGCTATTGAACAAGAAGAGAAACATAGTACAATATATTTTTTGTGGCGGCACCGTTACGCGTTTTCTATATTATAATATATTATAAGATATATATAATAGTCTATAGGGGCCTTGACTCTGTCTTCGCCCTAGGGTCCTCAAAAACATAGGGCCGGCACTGCCTACGTGCCATACAAGGCCGCAACAACTCTCGCCGTGGCGCGGCGCTAGTGGCGGCGTCAGCCGCGCTCGATGAGCCAGGCCATCGACGTCGACCTCCGCGCTTACCTCGAGACCTAGATCATCACATCCGCCGTGTACGATACGCCCCTTCCGACGATACACACCCACCGATTCCGGCAGGTCTCGGGTTAATTCGGTATGATTTGATTGTTTGCTCGTTCGATCGTTCGGTTTTGCAGATGAGCCCATCCATGAAGCTCACCGACGTGATGTCACACCCCGTCGCGGGTGGCCACGCCAGCGGCAAAACCGCTGGAGGTCGATGCATTCTTTTCACCGCGAGCAGTACTCCGGCCTACCCGTGGTCGACGAGGACTGCAGGTGCATTGGGGTGATATCTCACAAGGACAAGGCCAAGGCGCCCAATGGGGTCAGTTCACTCACTGCTCACTTTTCTCTTATATGCCTGTTATGACAGCTATAAGGCTTGGTCTTATCTACCTAGGATACTTATCTAGAGTAGTTGGTGGCTGCATAAGCACCCTTATCTTCTCCTACTTTTGCTTTAGCATCTATTAGGGAATATGCTGTAATCCTTTCTTAAGGACCAAGAAGCTACTCTATATGTACTAAGCAGCCAGCCCATGTTAGGGTGTGGCAAAGTAATGGAAATCAGTCCCCAAATACATCTTTGCCTCCAACAATTGGTATCAAGAGCCTGAGTTCTTCCTACTGGGTTTTTCCCTTCCTCTTCCCCATCCCAATCCAGCCATGGCCACCCACCGGAGTAACTCCCGGTCCTCCCACTCCTCCGTCGAGTCTTCCACCTCTCGCTGGGCGTCGCCGGCAGCAGATGCTCGGGCTGCTCGCCTCGAGGAGGCCGAGCGCCGGAGCACGAGGCGGAGCCGCCGCAGGCCGCCGCAGCTTCGGGCCGCGAGGAGGCCGCCGTGGGCGCAGGGGCCGCCGGGCGGCACGGCTCGCCAGGCGAGCGCTTCGCGGGCTGCGCGCTGCCTGCCAGTTGCCGCTGGCGTAGGCGGCGGCGCAGAGGTCGCGGGCGGCCGCCGCCGCTTTACGCCGGGGCGGAGCTACCACGGACGGATTCGAGGGAGGACGCGCCACGAAAAGCGATGGGGGCGGATCCACCGGACCATGCGCATGCATGAGGCTTCGGCGCCGCGCGTTTCCTCGACTCGGACGCCGCGCCGCTGATGCGATCGGGCGAAGCGCGGATACGGATGCGCGACCACCGCTGGGCCCCGGCAGGCCCGGGCGGACGCGAAGTGCGCCGCTTCGACCCCATCGCGCGTGATGCGTGACCGGGACGCCGCATCGCCACGATGCCGACCTCGACCTTCGACGAGCAGGCACGGGCCGCTACGGACGCAGGACGCCGCAGAAAAGCAAGTTGGCGGTTCACTGGTACCCTCGGCGGTCGCGACACTTTGGCGTCGCCGCCGCAGCGGGACGCCGAAAGCGTAGCCGGGCGGGATCGGGCGGTCTTCACAGCTTGACCGCGCGCCGGCGCCTCCACCTCGCGTGCAGCGCGCCTCGAGCAGCCCAGGATGCACGCCAAGATGGCGGAGCGCCTCTCGAGCAGTGCAAGGCCCGAGAGCCCTCGACCGGCGGCGAGCGCGGCGACGGACGCTCCGCTGCGGACGCGATCCATGGCGGGGATCCGCCGATCGACCGCGAGCCGGAGGCTCAGCCGCCGCGGGCGCGTGCACCGAGCAGCGGGCGCTGCAGAGGACGCGGACGGACGCCGGGCGCTGCGGAGCCCCGACAGCGGGCGCGCTCTTCCCTTCCCCGGGACGCACCGTGGTCGCCATGGTCGCCCCGGCTCTCCTCCGGTGGTCCACACCGTCGTCAAGGACTCCGACATCGGCAGCTGGTGGGGAATGATGCTCACCAAGACCAACTACGCCGAGTGGTCCATGGTGATGAAGGTGAAGATGCAGCGCGTACATGTGGATGCCGCCAAGTATGGCGACGCCGTGGTAACCGACGATCGTCGGGCACCGGGAGGCTATCCTTGCCTCTATTCCGCCGGAGATGCAGTCCTCCATCGCGGACAAGCGCACCGCCAAGGATGCTTGGGACTCCATCGCCTCCGCGCGCACGGCAGCCGAGTACTCCCGCCGAGCCACGCCGCAGGCCGCGCCAAGGAGTGGAGAACTTGGCTTTCGAGAGAGAGACATCGACGACTTTGCTCTCCGCCTCATGACCCGATGTAGCGCTTGGCGCGTACGACGACGACAAAGATCGACAGGAGCGAGCCATCGAGAAGTTCCTCCGCGCCGCCCCCGAGAAGTACATGCAGGTCGCCATCACGATTGAGACGCGATGGAGTTCGAGGAGCCGACGATCGAGGACGGGTCGGAAGCTCAAGGCTATCGACTGCGACACCCCCTCGCGTCGCCGCCCCGTGGCAAGCTTCTTTCACCGAGGAGCAAAGGCTCGCCCGCCACGGAGCGAAGAAGGGGGACGCTTCTTCGGTTCGGCGAAACGGCACTCGCAAGCCGCCGGCCACGCAAGAAGGACAAGGCGCAGCTAGGGCGTGGTGGTGCCCGGCGGCGCCCCCGACGCGGCCGACGGTGAGCGCAAGGCGAACCGCGATCCGACATCTACAACAACTACGGCAGAACGCCATTGGGCCAAAGATCGCCGGCACCGAGGCGCGGCGGTCGCACACGCCGCCAGCGCCAGGAGGGTGACGACGCGGCTCGCTTCTTCCTTCACGGAACATCGAGCCGCACTCCCCTTCGCGCGCCGCGCCGCGCTCCTCCACCTCGACGAGCCCCACGCCTACCTGCAACGGTTCCAGGGCCGACGACAAGATCGACGGCCGGGTTCCTTCGACACCGCGCCACTCCACACATGACCGGGCGGCGAGTTCTTCCTCCGAGCTCGACTCCGCCGCGGTGAGGCCCGCAGGATGCCGGGACGCCTCCGCCGCGGAGATCAAGGGTGTCGGCTCCGTCATCTTCGCCGCCAAGACCGGGCGAGCACCGCCCTTCACCGTCTACTACATCCCCGCTCCGAGGAACTCCATCATCACCTTTGGGATAGCTGGATGAGAATGGCTCGCGCGTGTTGATCGAGGACGGATTCTCGCTGCGATCCGGATCGCGATCGCCAACTTCTCGCCAAGGTGAACAGGCGAGCAACCGCCCCCCACGCCCTTCACGCGGGTGGCGCAGCCTCTCGCCTCGTAGCACGACGGACGACGACGCTGGCGGTGGCACGAGCGCTTTGGGCACCTCAACTGAGGCCCTAAAGCAGCCTCCGGCAACAAGGAGATGGTGCGGGCTTGCCGCACGCCGACCACGTGGAGCGCTCGCGACACCGGCCCTCAATGGCAGCGGCGACTTCCCTTTCCCCGGCAGCGAGCTTCGCGCCAAGGAGAAGTCCGGAGCTCGCACACGGTGACTGTGGGCCCGCGTGACACCGCTACACCTGGAGGACGGCGCTACTTCCTCCTCCTCATCGACGACGTGTCCCGCTACATGTGGGTTGTCCCGCCGACACCAAAGGGGCAAACATGGCGCCATCAAGCGCCACCAAGCCGCCGCGGAGAAGGAGTGTGGCCGCAAGCCGTGCTGCGCACGGACAACGGAGGCGAGTTCACGGCGGGCCGAGTTCGCGGGCGCATCGCGGCCGACGAGGGGATCCAGCCACTTCTCCGCCCCTACACACCCTCAGCGAGACGGCGCCGCCGATCGCCGCAACCCGCATTAGCAAGGTGGCCACGCCCGGCCCTCCTCGCAGAGAGGATGCCGGGCGATTCCATCGGGAGAGGCGGTGATGACCGCCCCACCTCTCAACCACTCGCCCACCAAGGCGCTTTGATGGCAAGATGCCGTGACGTGGCTTGGCATGGGCGTAAGTCGGTGGAGCCACCTCCGCCTTCGGTTGTCCGGGCGCTCGCCAAGGAGCCTCCGCCCACGCCGGCAAGCTCGACGACCGGAGTACACCCGGGTCTTCATCGGCCACGCCGAGGGCGCCAAGGCCTACCGCATCCTCGACCGCGGACACACGCAGGCCCCGCACCCTCGACGCCGTGGTTCGACCTAAGGGCGAGGCCGACTGACATGGCGGACGACGACGGCCGACTCGACTCGAGACTCGTCGTTGAGTACGTCCACTTTGAGGGAGCCAGGGGAGCTAGTCCGCTCTTCACCGAGCCGCCCTCTCCAAAGACTGGGTCGCCGACGGCTCCGCGAAGTGCTCCACCGCCGCACCACCGAGTCCACCACCACCACCGCCGGCCGCTCCTACACCGGCTGCCCGTTTCTCCCACACCGGCCGCCCGCCCTCCCACACCGGCCCGCCCAGCCCCCTACATCGCAAAACCCGCCCGTCACGACGCTGAGTTCGCCACCGCCGCCAACGACGGACCGCCGACGCCACCACGACGGCGAGCCGCTACGCATCGCGACCGGGAGAACATCCTCCGATCACCGCCCCGGTTGGCGGTGCACGACTCGACGAGCCGAGTCACTTGGCGATGAGGACGGTGAGCCACGCCCGAGGCGGAGGGAGATGCGACATGGCGCGCCACGATGCAGCAGAGATGGACTCGCCGAGCGGAACCCGACATGGGAGCTGGCGGATCTTCCGCCGGACACCACGCCATCACTCTTAAGTGGGTGTACAAGCTCAAGAAGGATGAGGCCGGTGCGGTGATCAAGCACAAGGCGCGTCTCGTGGCCCGCGGCTTTGTTCAAGACGAGGGAGTCGACTTCGACGACGCCTTCGCTACCCTTGCAGCGGATGGAGTCCGCTCGTCTTCTCCTCGCTACCGGGCGGCCCAGAGGGATGGCGCGTGCGGCACCATGGACGCCAAGTCTGCCTTCCTCAACGGTGACTTGAAGGAAGAAGTCTCACCCGCCACCGAGATTCGTCATCCCCGGCAAGGAGAACAAGGTTCTCCGCCCGCGCAAGGCTCTCTACGGCTTGGCGGCAGCACCACGAGCTTGAACGACAAGTTGGACTCCACCCTCAAGCGTGATGGGGTTTGAGCAAAGCCCTCACGAGGCTGCAGCCTCTCGGGGCAAGGGAAGCAATGCCCCTTTCGTAGGCGTCCACGCCGACGACTTGGTGATCACCGGCAGCAAGGAGGAAGAGGTGGAAGCGTTCAAGGCAAAGATGATGGCCACCTTCCGGATGAGCGACTTGGGGCCCTCTCCTTCTACCCTCGGGATCGAGGTCCACCAGACGGCTCCCGATCTCACTTCGCCGGCCGCTCACGCCAAGCGCATCGTCGAGCCGGGCGGCCTCACCGGCTGCAACCTCGCACACACTCCCATGGAGGAGAGGTCGAAGTCGAGCCGCAAGAGCACGGCAAAAGGAGGTTGATGCCACCGAGCACCGGCGCATCGTGGGCTGCCTTCGCTACCTCGTCCCACACGCGGCCGGACCTCGCGTTCGCCCGTGGGCTACGTCGGTCGGTTCATGGAGCGACCGACGACGGAGCATCACCAGGCCGTGAAGAGGATCCTCCCGCTACATTGCGGCACCTCCGACTCACGGCTTGCACTACCCGAGGAGCCCCGGCGTGGAGCACTTCATCGGCTACAGCGACAAATGACCTCGCCCGGCGACATCGACAACAAAGAAGAGCACTACCGGATGCTCTTCTTCCTCGAAGTGCCCCGTCACCGGCGGTCGGTCAAGCAGCGTGGTGGCCCCGTCCAGCCGTGAGGTGGAGTACATCGCTGCTACTACCGCTTCGACACGTGCCTTGTGGCTGGCTCGGCTGTTGGCGATCTCCTTGGCAAGGATGCACAGTGCAAGGGAGCTCGGGGTGGACAGCAAGTCCGCCTTGGCCTTGGCAAAGAACCCCGTCTTCCACGAGCGCAGCAAGCACATCCGCATCAAGTACCACTTCATCCGAGTTGCTTGGAGGAGGGGGAGCATCAAGGCCGGCTACATCGCACCCCGGGACCAGCTCGCGGATCTTCTCACCAAGTCCCTTGGGCGAGTCAAGTTCGTGGAGATGCGTGCCCGGATTGGGACGACTCAAATTCCCCACAAGGCACCGACCAAGACTTAGGGGAGAATGACAGCTATAAGGCTTGGTCTTATCTACCTAGGATACTTATCTAGAGTAGTTGGTGGCTGCATAAGCACCCTTATCTTCTCCTACTTTTGCTTTAGCATCTATTAGGGAATATGCTGTAATCCTTTCTTAAGGACCAAGAAGCTACTGCTATATGTACTAAGCAGCCAGCCTATGTTAGGGTGTGGCAAAGTAATGGAAATCAGTCCCCAAATACATCTTTGCCTCCAACATGTTAATTATCTTAATAACTGGAAGGTTCTTACCGGCTGAGTAAGTTAACAAAACATGAAAAATGCGAATGGAGAACACTACATTCACTAAATGGAAACTGCATGATCTGGATGTGGCATAATGTGGATCAATGTTGTAAATTAATGGAAATGTTTTACATCACCCATTCATAGTGTGTTCTTTAAGCATGATCTCTAGGATCATTTTCAATATTACTACAAGTGCAGGAGCTTGATCGTGCAAGTATTTTCTTACCAGCGGACATTTGTGATTCTTTTATAATAAATCAATCCATTGCTCCTTTGAGAGAGAGAGAGAGAGAGAGAGAGTTACCTCCTCGATTCTTTGTCTCTTCTTACGCTTTTGGGAACCAGGTTTATATTTTCTAAATGGATTCATAGAAGACATGGCTTCAAAAGATGAAAATTATTATTACACAAACACTTCTGGTCTCAGATGAATAATTTGGTGGACTAATTTTTTAGGCCCTTGAAATTTAGGGGGGGCTGTACACCAATGGGCTCAGCCAGAGAGCAAGTTAATTAGAGCAGATGCAACCATTTTTTATGTCTTTGGTTTGCATGATATCGACTGATTTTTCATGCTTGTTGTCATGATGAAGATGGAGTCGACTGTAGGTGAAGTCATGTCATCTCCACCGATAACACTGAAATTGTATAAGACTGTCTTGGGTAATAAGCTTTACGCCCCACCCTACCAACATGGACACTTGAAGTCGTTACAGCAATTTGCTAACATGTTGCTTGCTGGTCATGTGAGCAGATGCTGCAGCGCTAATGCTTAAGGAGAAGGTTCACAGGATACCGGTTGTGAATGAACAAAGACACGTGATTGGTGAGGTTTTCCAGATTGCTTACTTTTCTTTTTAGACTACATCAATAAAGTCTATATCTAAACAAAGCAAAACTTCTCAGCAATGTGGTTACACTTACCTTACCTGGCCATGATCCACATGATGACCTTTACCTTTCATGATGGTAACAGGAATTATGACTCACTCAGACGTATTCCAGACTCCTAAGGCCGACAACAAAGCATGAGAATGAGGTCCCCTGTTAGGCTTGTTCTCACCAGATGATGCTCGTTGTAAATACCAATCGAATCAAACTGCTGCCCGACCTTGTAATTCTAGTTCTAGGCTTCTAGCTGATGTTGTATAGTCAGGACTGTGACATGTTTCTGAACTTAATTGATGTCTTGGTTTCTTGCGCGTCTATAGAGCGGCGCTAGCCAACTCTGTTCGTCTTCGTGATCTACAGAATATTCTTTGCAATAAAGTAAGGATGTGAAATAAATGCAATAATTTGCGCTTATCAAATAAATAACAAGAACATAAGTAATAAAGCGTAGAGAAAATATAGTGGACTTCGGGCCACTGATATTTCGCAGACTTCGAGCCGCGGTGAGGCCACACCGAGGGCCGGACGGTGGGACTGAAGGCTCCCATGCGCGCGCTTATGCCGCGATATATCCAATCCTCATGCCTTCGGGGCGTAGGGAGGCCCTAATCTCCCCGTCTTCGGGACGGAGATGCCTGATCTGCTTGCCTTCAGGGCAGCAGGTACATTTCTTGGTGGGCGGAGGCAGGGCCATCCTAGCACCACCTTCATTCATCTTGGCGAGCGGAGGCAGAGCCATCCTAGCATCGCCTGGCGAGTGGAGGCAGAGCCATCCTAGCATCACATTGGTGGGCGGAGGCAGAGCCATCCTAGCACCACCTGCATTCATCTTGGTGAGCGGAGGCAGAGCCATCCTAGCGCTACACTGTGTTCTTGGCGAGCTGAGGCGAGCCATCCTAGCATCGCCCCGGCGAGCGGAGGCGAGCCATCCTAAGCGTCGCCATGGGTCGCTCTCGGCGGTGGGACGACGGCGGCGGGGGGGCGCCTTCGTGTCGGCCAAGCGCACGATGCGCCAATGATCCAACAAGAGAGAACAATCCAACAAGAGAGAACGATCCAACAAAAGAGAACAAGAAAGTGTGTGCTCTTATGTATCCATTACTTGAAGTAGATTCTGTAACTGTTCATACATTTTAGCTCTGTAGAACTCGTGCTGATAACGTGTTGAGAATCCGTCGTAGAACCACGAACCACCAAGCACACAAGAAGGCACAGAGAGAATATTGGGAGGAATGGAGGCTCTCTATTATTGAGTCTCTTTCATGGATGCCATTACAATGGGGGCTAGCCTCTATTTATAGGGAGAGGCTATGGGTAGCACTCCCCAAATATCTCCTCTAGATATTTCCTCCCTAGATATGTCCAATACACTCTAGAGTCTTCTCATGCTCACTAGAGTCCCACTAGAGTTCATCATACTCTAGACTCTTCTCTTATTCTCTAGAGTTCTAGATATTTTCCTCCTTGCTTTGAGATTCATCCACACGCACATGGTTTCACAACATTTACAAGGTACCTTGGTAGCAAAGATTGTAATTAGTTGCAAACCGCTAACTCTCCTGGCTCATTCATAGTGGTGCCCCTCAAGCACCCCTAGACATTTCAAATCTAATAACTATCACACATTTTTTGTTCATTCTACTCGGTGCGATGTCTTCTCAGTTAGGTTTTGGGACTCATTACTATCTGCCTTTTTGAATAGCTAATTTAGTCGTGTATACCATCTTTGTTTAATGTTTAGTTCGGAGGCATATAGTGATACGTGAAATAGTCACCATGGCTGATTCAGATTGAAACATCATACTTCTACTGAAGGTGGTCTTTAGGAAGCCCAAGTAGATTTCTAATCCCTAGAGTGTCACCTCATCCGTCATCAAAAGATGGGATTTTTCAACAATTCTTGCTAATCTTTGTGAATCCATGTATTGCATATAATTTGCATCAAGATAAAATAAAGATTTAGTTAAGCTCATTGGACATTTGAGATGCATGGATTCTAATTGCATCATATCGCTTTCATCATTTCTCTCACCACGGATCACACAATGAGCTGATAAGAAATTTAAGGCCACTTTGGCTTGTTGTTGTCACAACCCGTTTTCCAAACAACACGAGAGGAAGAACAAGAAGGGTGACGTGGCGTAGATCGACGAGACGACAATGGGAGGAGAGGCGGCGCGCGCCAAGGGGTCTTGCGCAAGGGGCGAGAGGGCGGCGGCGGCGGCTTGGAGGCTAGACAGGGGGTAGGGATAAACCCTAAATTATTTCTTTCTTGATTGTCTCACAATAGTTGCCCCCGTATTTATAAGGAGGGTTTACAATTGCTAACGGGTCAGGCCCATTAGTCTTTTTCTGACTCATCTTAATTTAACTAAATAAACTTACTAATAAAGCTAAATAATAATTAAATATTCAGCCACTCCGCTTATTTCGGGCGACTTCACCGACCGAAGTCCGACATCTCTCCTCGCAAGATTCAAATTTCGTCCTCGAGCTGGAATTCGATAGATTTGTTGAATAGTTCAAATGTCTTCCCATGAAGCATCTCGGCCGCGGGTTTGTTCTTCCATTTGATGAGCACTTGAAGTTTGACTTTGCCGGACTCGATTTAAGCATGAATTCAGGTTCAGGAACCGGTATACCATCATGAATCCGAGGTAATTCCGGGATAGCGAGGGTATCTCCCCATGGTGCGGTTTGAGCATGCTGACATGAAAGGCGTTGTGGATGCGGGTTCCGTGGAGGCGGGTTCAAAGCATATGTAATCGGGTAATAATTTTATTGATACTTGAAGGGTCCAAAATATTTGGAAGAGAGCTTGCCTTTGTGTAATTCAGATATGGTTGCCACAGATCGAGATAAAAGGTTGAGCCAGACATAATCACCCACTTTAAATTGTTTGTCCATATGTTTAGCATCAAAGTATTTGCGGTAGTAATCTTGAGACAATTGCAAACGAACCTTTGTCTGATTGAGAAAAGCATCCCGTTGAGTTAATAAGTCATCCACTGCTGGTAATGTTGTTTCACCCGGATTATAGCCACGGATTGTAGGAGGGTCGCGCCCATATACCAGTTTGAACGGTGTCGTTTTGATCGATGCATGGTATGAAGTATTATAACAATATTCTCGCCCAAGGTAACCATCGACCCAGTCCCTTTGGTTTGTCACCAATCAAGCGGCAGATACATTGTAATAATTTTGTTGACTACCTCGGCTGTCCATCCGCTTGAGGATGATAAGTCGATGTTGGTGATAGAATAATGTTGGATAGTCCGAAAAGCCCTTGCCAAAATTGACTCATGAAAATCACATCTCGATCACTAACCACGCATCTTGGCAAACCATGTAATCTAACAATCTCTCGAAAAAATTTACGAGCTCACGAAGTTGCCGTGGTACGGGTGAGAAAAAGATATAAAGTGAGCATACTTGGATAGACGATCAACAACCGTTAAAATTACCGATTTATTGCCCACTCTTGGGAGAGCTTCAATGAAATCCATCGAAATATCCTCCCAAATCTGTTCGAATTGGTAAAGGCCGAAGAAGTCCAAATTGGATGAAGATGTTCGATTTTGTTGCGTTGGCATACTAAGCAATCATTCACAAAGTTGGTAACAATGCGTTTATCACTTTTAACAAAGAAAGTCTACGGAATCGACATGATGTTTTCTGTATTCCCTCATGAGCTGAATCATGAATTGCATGGAGAATGGTCGGAAGATGTTTGGATGATTTGGAAAGCCATACCTTTTTGTTGAACGTAATCAATCCATTACGAACTTTCCATGCCGAGTCCTTACCGCTTGATTATAGAATCAATAAGGCTTATGGCTTCCTCAATGAATGCAATTTCCTCACGTAACTAATCAAATAAACCTAGTTGAATTTCAAATAGCCATTATAGAGGATTCCTCCGAAGTTCGACAAGATAATGCATCGGCCACCACATTGGATTTACGTGTTTGTATTTCACCGTGAAATCATAGCCAAGTAATTTGCTTACCCATTGATGCCGAGGAACCGTAGACGACGACGTTGATCTAGAATGTATTTAAGACTATAATGATCCGACCTTATAATAAAGGGGCGGCACCAGAGGTACGGTCACCAATGTTTGACCGCCATCACCAGTCCTATGAGTTCTCTTTCATATGCAAATTAACTTTTTATACTTGTCCATGTAAGCGCCATAAAGTAAGCTATTGGACCATTACCCCGGTGTAAAATGCGGACCCATACACGTACCAAAACGCGATCGCATTCCACCACAAATAATTTATTGAAGTCCGAAATTGAAGAACCGGTGTCGATGATAATGTCCTCTTAAGATGCTCAAAGGTCATTTGTAGCCAACGACGTCCAATAGAATGAATCCTTTTTAAGAAGATTCACAAAGGACGTGCAATTGTACCAAAATCCATAATAAATTTTCTATAGTAACCTGCGAGTCCCGAAAAACCTCGCAATTCACGGAGTTGTAGGTAGCGCCAAGCGGTGGATCGCCTCAATTTTCTCGGGATCAACAACCACTCCAAAGATCCGAAATAATATGTCCCAAATAACTCAATTGTGATTGACCAAAGAGACATTTAGATTTCTTTAAGAAGATGTTGTGAGATGCTAGTACCTTGAAGATCTCTTCCACATGGTTGAGATGCTCGGACTAGAATTTGCCGAGGATCGATATTATCAAAGAAGACTAGCACAAACTTTTGGAGAAACGGTCCCAAAATATCATTCATCAAAGTTTGAAAGGTTGAAGGTGCATTGCATAACCCAAATGGCATGACCAAAAACTCAAAGTGTCCATGATGTGTTCTCGAAAGTCAGTCTTTTCGATGTCCGGAGGATGCATGCGTGCTGGTGATAGCCTGAAATAGATCTAATTTGGTGAAGAATTTAGCACCTTCTAATTCATCCAACAATTCAGCAAATAATCGGTATTGGAAATTTGTCTTTTAAGGTATTACTATTGAGCTCCCGATAATCAACACAAAATCACCAAGTCTTATCATGTTTCTTGACAAGAAGGACGGTGGTGATGAAAATGACGGTGCTATACCGGATGATACCTTGGTGAAGCATGTCTGAGCATTATCTTTCCAGTTCATTTTTCACGTATCCGAGGGTAACGATAGGGGTGAACGACAGGTTGGTTGAGTGGGATCCTTCAGATGAATTCTATGATCATAACGCCGCTGAGGTGGGAGTCCTGAAGGCTCTTTGAAGAGTTGTTGGAATTTGCATAACAGTGGATCCATTGGGACATCAGGGGAGAGTATATGAATACCTGGTGGAGGATCTGTCTCTTTAGAGAGATTGTGCCATGTGATCGGTTGTCCTTTCCGCCAGAACTTCATAATGAGTTTATTAAAATTCCAAACAATATTTTCCAAAGAACTAAGCCAGTCCACTCCCAAAACAACATCATGGTCTCCCAATTTAATGCTGAAGAAATCTGCGTTGAAACTTTCAGTAGCAATAGAAAATTCAATATCATCATACCTTCCAATATTTGTTATATGTTGTCCATTAGCAATAGCAACTTTGAGGGGACGATGTAACGAAGAACTAGGTAGGCCCAGTTTCATAGCCAAATCAGAGTCCAGAAAATTATGTGTTGAACCAGAATCCAATAAAGCCAATAAATTGATCCAATAAAGCCAATAAATTGGTTCCATTTATATTGATAAGTAATTGCATAGTAGGACAAGTAGATATGCCAGTTAACCCATGAACTGATATTTGAGCATTCGAATATCCTCTGTTGCGTACCTTTGAGTTCTGTCGACGTGAACCAGTATAGAGACGTCTAGCCAGTGCTATGGCAGTCTCAATATCAGGTGGTTTGTGGAGTTGGACGTCGATCTGAATCAGAGGTGCTAACCCCGCGATATAAAGCATAACCTGTTGTTTGGGGGAGAGGTGTTGTACCTTGTTCAGCGTTGCTGTGAATGTATTTGTGTACTGTCCCAAATCTCCCGATTGGCGTGATGTTGTCGGATCACCAAGATGATTATGTAGTGGGGTTCCAAAACGCTTAGTAATAGCCGCAAAAAAAAAAATCGGCCAAGATGGTTGACCCACTTTATTTTCCCAACAAATAAACCAAGACAATGCGTTCCCTTGAAGATGGAACAAAGCGAGTTGCATCTCGGTCATTATCTTTAATTCCTTGAGTGAGAAAAAAAAATTATCGCACTTATACGACCAATGAGAAGGGTCACCCTTGCCATCATACTCCAAAAAATAATTTGATATTATTATTGGTCCATCTTGAATTTTTACGGGAAGAATTTAGGGGAGGTTACGTGGTGCCGTGCTCGTAAGAATTTCTCTGGGAATTTCGTAGCAAACTCTAGATGAAAAACTTGGGCGGTCTGTCGGGCCGCGCGGAATTGATGAGTCGGAGGTGCGGCGGATGGGGCTCATCGGTGTCCACGATCGAAGAAATCGCTTGGAAGGCGGAACGTACTTATCGATGATGGGGCTGAATTTGACTCCATGGCTGCGATGTAGTTGTCGATGATGCCGTTGACGTTCTCCACGAACTTCCTCCCGTCGAGAGGCCATTGATCGCCCGGGTCTCCTGGGATACCAATCTGTCACAACCCGTTTTCCGATCAACGCGAGAGGAAGAATGAGAAGGGTGACGTGGGCGTAGATCGGCGAGACGACGACGGAGGAGGCGGCGTCCGGCGGCGGCGCGCTAAGCCCTAGAGGCGTCGAGGGTGAGAGGGGCGGCGACGGCTTGAGGCTAGACAGGGTAGGGATAAACCCTAAATTATTTCTTTCTTGGTTGTCTCACAATAGTTGCCCCCCGTATTTATAAGGGGTGTTTACAATTGCTAACGGACGGGCCCATTAGTCTTTTTTTAACTCATCTTAATTTAACTAAATAAACTTACTAATAAAGCTAAATAATAATTAAATATTCAGCCACTCCGCTTATTTTGGGCGACTTCGGATTGAGTCCGACAGTTGCCGACAGTGAGGAATACCGCAGTGTATGGTGGTGTTATTTATATTTATGTCCTAACTCATTACAATAAAAACACATTTGGTTTTGAGATGAGAGTGTAATAAAACACAGTTTTTGAGCTGAGAAAACTCTACATTAATATTACACAAGATTTTTTTTTTTTTTGACTAGGACCCACGTTTTGCAATTTAAAGTTCTCATTTTGCAACATCTACCTCTACCAGCAGAAGGAAGGATAGGCTGGGATGGATCAGGAATCCAATCGAGGGTCGACGGTGGTAGTGCCAGCTCTGGCTGGTGGCTCATTCCCTGAAGCAGCAGCAGCAGCGGAGTGCTGTGCTGAAGCCTGGAGTGGAATCGTGTCCATCCAACAGCAACAGACGTCCGGCCCAGGACAAGCCCAGAAGGAGTAGGTGGCACAGGCCCAAGAACCAGCCCAGCGAGTGAGGGTAGAGGAGAGAGTGGCGGCGAGAGGAAACCCTAACTCAACAGTCCGTCATTCAGAACATCACTTGTGACTCACTCAGATGTATTCCTAAGGCCGACAACAAAGCATGAGAATGAGGTCCCCTGTTAGGCTTGTTCTCACTCAAACATGGCAGCAGGGAGGGAGGCAGCCACTGCGCCCAGGAGCCGAGCTATACTGTGGCCCCATGCAGTGTAAGCCACATCCTATCTTTTAACCTGCGATTCTTGTATGTCCAGTGATGGATTATTGGATTGCATTCCTAATTAGTATATGCATCCTCTGGGAGTAGCCTATTGATGTGCCTTTATATTCCTCTAAAGACTGAAAAACATTTGAGAAATTATTAAGGCTCTGATAGTGGCAAGATATATGAATACCTATTAAGATGGCTAAGATTGTCAGGATAGTCCTTATATCCTTGCTCACCTCTGTTTGGTCATGTTTGAGTGAGATTTCCTTGGAAATGGGGAAGATGGTGATCTTTACCTTCCCATATTAATAAAAATGGCAGGGAAAGACATAATAGATTTTACAAGGTACCTTGGTAGCAAAGATTGTAATTAGTTGCAAACAGCTAACTCTCCTGGCTCATTCATAGTGGTGCCCCTCAAGCACCCCTAGACATTTCATTTCTAATAATTGTCACACATTTTTTGTTCATTCTACTCAGTGTGATGTCTTTTCAGTTAGGTTTTGGGACTCATTACTATTTGCCTTTTTGAATAGCTAATTTAGTCGTGTATACCATCTTTGCTTAATGTTTAGTTCGGAGGCATATAGTGATACGTGAGAAAGTCACCATGGCTGATTCAGATTGAAACATCATACTTTTACTGAAGGTGGTCTTTAAGAAGCCCAAGCAGATTTCTAATCCCTAGAGTGTCACCTCATCAGTCATCAAAAGATGGGATTTTTCAACAAGATATAATTTGCACCAAGATGGAATAAATATTCAGTTAAGCTCATTGGACATTTGAGATGCATGGACTCTAATTGCATCATACTGCTTTCATCATTTCTCTCACACAGATCACACAATGAGCTGATAAGAAATTTGGACGCTGCACTTTGGCTTGTTGCCGACAGTGAGGAATACTGCACTGTATGGTGCTGTTATTTATATTTATGTCCTAACTCATTACAATAAAAACACATTTGTTTTTGAGATGAGAGTGTAATAAAACACAGTTTGTGAGCTGAGAAAACTCTACATTAATATTATACAAGATTTTTTTTTTTTTTTGACTAGGACCCACGTTTTGCAATTTAAAGTTCTCATTTTGCAACCATCATCTACCTCTACCAGCAGAAGGAATGATAGGCTGGGATGGATCAGGAATCCAATCGACGGTCGACGGTGGTAGTGCCACTTGAACTGGCTCTGGCTGGTAGCTCATTCGCTGAAGTTGCAGCAGCAGCAACGGAGTGTTGTGTGGAATCGTGTCCTTCCAACAGCAACAGACGTCCGGCCCAGGACAAGCCCAGAAGGAGTAGGTGGCACAGGCCCAAGAACCAGCCCAGCGAGTGAGGGTAGTCCTTCTGGGCTGATGAGGAAACCCAACTCAATAGTCCGTCAGTTGCGTCGAAATCAGATGAGCGAGCGTTCCATGCGCCGCCGCCGCCCCTCCTCGCCGGAGCTGGCGCTGGCAGCGCCCTTGCCGGACAACGACGACCTCCTCCGCGAGATCCTCCTTCGCCTCCCACCGCTGCCGTCCTCCTTCCCGCGCGCCTCCCTCGTCAGCAAGCGCTGGCGCCGCATTCTCTCCGACCCCCAATTCATCCGCCGCTTCCGCGAATTTCACCACCGGCGAGCCCCTTTGCTCGGCTGCTTCATCAGCAAATTCGGGCAAGCCTACTTCGCCCCCACGCTGGACCCGCCCAACCGCATCCCTCCGCGCGCCTAAACCTGCCACTGTCCCTCGACGAGGGTTGGAGATTCCTCGGCTGCCGCCATGGCCTCGTCCTCAACCACAGCTTCAGGCGCCTGGAGATTGCCGTGTGGGACCCCGTCACCGGAGACAAGCGCTGTGTGGCCCTTCCGCGGGGATCAACAGTGTAGTCCCAGAGTTTGTCTTCTGCGGCGCGCTGGTCTGCGACGACCACGCTGGCCGGGTGCCACTCGAATCCTTCAAGGTGGTTCTCTTATGGACTGATGATGTGCTACAGGATGCTGATCCTCATGCGTTTGTCTTACTCTACGAGTCCAAGGCTGATTCGTGGAGCAACATCATCTCAACATCCATTAGGGCTCACCTGATAAAGAAGGCTAGCATCCTAGTTGGGAATTCACTCTACTGGTTGCTTTTTACTTATGAGAATGTGAATGGCGGCATCCTTCAGTTTGATTTGGATATGAATAATCTAACTGTCATTGATACCCCAAGGAATGCACAACTTAACAGTCAGTCTCAGATCTTGCGGATGGAAGATAGCAGGCTCGGCCTTGCCGTTAAGTCAGGGTTCAGCATTCAGCTATGGGAGATGAAGCCCAATTCTGAGGGTGGTGCCAAATGGATGCTTCATAAAACCATCAATGTGGACAAGCTCCTTTCACTGGGACCAGTGTCACCTAGTTCTGAGATTACTGTACACGGGTATGATGAGGATGGTGATGCTATTTTTATATCATCATCAGATGATGATCAAGTCTTCATGATCCAACTCAAGTCACTGCAATTCAAGAGGGTTTCTACTTGTGATATTTTCTTGAGCACCTATCATCCCTTCACAAGTTTCTTTACTACAGGTACCAATTCTATTTCTCCTATATCTCATTGCTATGTTGCACCGATACGTCGCTGATTTGCCGTACCCGTATCGCGATACGTATCGGATACGGCGATACGCCGATACCCCGTCGATACGACTAGGCAGGGGATATGGCCACGGGAGTCTTGTTTCGGCTGAGAGTTCTGGGAGCTTTGGGTTGTCCACGTGATGGGCCTTCTTGGGCCAGGCCTGATGATGCCAGTAGGTGTTTGTTCATTGTTTTGCTAGAGTGAAAATTGTTCTTAGTAGTTGTATTCTGATTTTTTGTACATTTATTTATTTATTTATTTATTTATTTATATATATATTTGCCGTATCGGCGTATCCTTGTTTTTTGGAAAATGCCGTATCACTGTATCGCTGTATCGGTATCGGCGTATCAGTATCCCGTGATCGGGTGCAACGTAGTCTCATTGTTTCAAAACCTTCCATGTGCTTAAACTTGCCAGCAAGAACCATGTTCATTCATAATATCTTTCTTTGTCATATCCAGCCAATTTTTTTATTTTTTTAACTGCTACTGAACTGTGTGAAAGATAGCAGTATAGCACATAAATTCATCATCAACTATCTATTGCTGTACACGAGTTATGCTATTCACTGTTTGTGTGACAATCTTTAGAAGTGTTTTTTTTTTTTTTTTCACCTAAGGTACATCGCCGTTAACTTTTGGAAAAAAACCTAAACATGAACCATCTGATATCTGAAATATACGTTACATATGGAGCTACAAAGAATGCTCCAGTCTTTCATGTGAATCGTGATGCTTATATCTTGGTTATCTCTCCATTAATCATCTATACATGTAAGAGCTGCAGGTCGTCTTGGTTATCCATCTGGAATGTCTGATGGGTACAATCGCTAATCTTAATTATGATATGCGTGATACATACTTAGAAGATGAAGATATTAGTTTGTCCATTCCCTACATTTTTATATATATTCTTTGTTTGATGAAGAACTTGTCTAAACATTCTATGTGGGTTCCGTGTCAGCGCTATCTGGTACAGCTCCTCTATAGCAACCTGTTGTGCATTTGCTTCACACGAATAGTTCTGACTTCTAAATTGTACCTTGTTTATCATTTACAAGGCCAAATATCAGTTAGATCTAAGCAGTTGTGCTTTTTCTTAAAAAAAAAAAATCAGTTTGGATCCTTATTGCTTGGACTTATTTCTCTCTTAGGCAAGAGCATTGGCAATGGAGACATTGGAGCTGAAATTTTGAACAACACATGAGATGCCTGTCTTCAGGTACCAACCTGTTGTGGTTGTTGAACAGGTAATACAAATTTATTTGCACTTAATCTTGATGCTGAGTACGATGCGGTGGGAAGTGCATCTAAGAATAATTTGTGTTAAGAATATTTGTTATTGAAGGAAACTTTCTTCATATGCTATGACTTTAATCAGATTTTCTTGTTGAAGTATTCAGAAAGAAAATTTAAATTATTTATGTTAGTTTTTATACACTTTTGTTTGTGATTTAAAATTTTGATGTCTCCAATAGAGCATCAAAGCCTTGGGCGTGCATTTTGGGACTGTATGTTATTTGTTCTGTATAAAAAAGAGTCTTCTGTTGATATTACATTTCATGAAAAGTTCATTGATATTATATGATCATTGGCATTTAGCTGTGGTCATTGTTTGACCCAGAAAATTTAGAAAACAACGTTAGAATCTTTCATTCTCTTTGATTTTAAGCAACCATGCCATGTATAACCATATAGGATGTCCTGATTGCTTACATGCTATAAGTATTCAGCAATATAAAATCTTTACTAGGTATTTTAAATAAAGATAAATAATTTGCCTATACAATGTCTTGAATTGTGACTGCCTAATCCAACCATTGCTGTCCTTTTGGAAACAACACCCCTTTTTTTGGTTTTAGGATTTTAAAAAATGCCAAGCATGAACTAGGGATCTTTCATAGATATGCCAATTTGCCAAGTGCCTGACTTCCATAGAATCTGCATACTCATTTTACCTTCAAACTCTTGTTATTCCTTTAAGTTTGTTGTTATTTTTCCCCTTTCCAAAGGAGACTGATTTTGCTTGAAGTATGTTTAATTTTTTTTTTTTTTTAAGTAGATAAGCTAATTAGAACATTAGGAAATTGGTTATTCCGTGGTTTTAGTATTAGCTTTGCTTTTTTTCTTTCTTGATTACATGGCAATGACTTAAGCAATGCTATTTTGCTTTTTATGTAAAAAGTTTTATTTTGCACTGAATCATGATACTGAGTATAGATGTGGAAGAGTGGGATGTGCATTTAAGAATAGTTTGAATTATTTATGTTATTTTTGGATTTTTGGACATTTTTTTTTTTAGGTTGACTTTTCAAAATTTTGATGTCTTAGATAGAGCAACAAAGCCTTTGACATGCATTTTGGGAATGTAGGAGTAGATTATAGTGTTACATGTCAATTATTTGTTCTGTTCTTGATGGGTCTATGATGGAGTTTGTGTTTTTTACTTTATACTTAAACAAAACACTTGAGCAACAACCATTGAAAATCTAAATGGGTAGTAGACACTTCTGATGTGGCATTACTCTTCATGACATTAACAAAGTGATAGTGTTCCTGTTAGGCGCACTCCTAAGTCCTATGCAGTTATATTGCCACATCAGAATCCCTGAATAACTAAAGAAATATTAGCATTCAAACACATGATGTATAGATCCCATTTCCATATCAGTTCCTCGTCTATGCGGTAACTCTTTTTGGTTGGGGGAAGTGTCGAAAAAGATAAACAATAAAATCATATATAGTACACCCAAATATTGTTCAGGTTTTAATATCCATCTGTTGCTACTAGGACTTGGAGTTAACTAGATCTCCATATAATAAGTGGTTGCTGATTTTCTGGCATCTTTTGCATCATGTTTTAATTGCCTGTACTTTTGTAGAATAGTGGAACAGTTAGTACGATTGTGCTCCTTTATATGATATGTTGAAGTTTTTTTTTCCTCTCCTTTTGACATTGTCAGCTACATTGTCCAATTCATGTCTACTTCTGTCCATTTTGCTTTTGGTTTTTGTGTTACGATTAGTTGATTTGGTTGGGAGGAAATGGTTTGGTTGATATAAATTTGATGTAGCTTGGCCATTTTGAAGTATTTGCTAAGAACAATGTGAGGCATTCATGTAAATTCTGAATAATCTTATTTTCCTAGTTCCTGAACATAGGCCTGAAGCAGCACCCATGCCCTGGGAGATATTGGTGTTGAAACATTTGACAACCGCATATATTTACATTGAAATAGTTAAGACGAGAGAAATATAGAATCGCATGTGAAGGAAACACCATATGCGGGTTTGAGAAGAACAGGTTTGACAACCACATATTTGTTTTTTTTTTTTCAGGATGAGAACAGGTTTGAGATGGCGAGTCCTTTAGGTGCCCTACAAAGAAGGCTCGAAGATTATGTAGATGATGACCTCAGACTGTTCCCTGAACTACCAGTACCCTTGACCTTGGTGTATGTAACCCTTGCATGTGCCTAGACTCCAAATACTTGCTGTGTTGGATATGTCGCTGTGGCCCTCATGCCCGAGTTCGTTTTTATTGCTGTGTTATCACCTGCTTGCATTACTACTGTTACTATGCAGTGCTTCACCTGCTGTCCGCTGCTACTCTCTGCGGCCCGGCGTAGAGCATGAAAAAAAAAAAAAATCCATTCTACCTCGTTCAACTATCGCCACACCCATGGAAAAAAAAAATCATGCTGCCTCATCGAACTATCTCCATAATATTTTCAGTGAGAAGCCAACGAGTGAATTTGGCCTGGCCTGGCTGGTCGTCTTCAATTTACAGGTGTTTGGTCACCTGGTTGGTTGTCAGACTTGGTCCAATTCCTGGCGGTGCAAAACGAACGGTGCGGCCTGGCGGCTGGCTCCCAGCAAACGAAACGAGTTTGGTTTCTAGTGAGCCTGGCTCGCTCGATGCAGACAGATGAATGAACATGAGAGCCAAAGCTACCGAACGAGTACAACCAAACATCTTTTCCTTTGTGGCCTGTCTGCACGTGAACGTGAACGGGGGTGTTTAGTTGGTGAAATATTTTGGGTTGAATTTCTTATAAAGACTTTTCGTTTGTATTTGATAACCCAGTGTCCAACCATGACCAACTTAGAATTAAAAGATTCGTCCCCGTTTTTTCACCAAAACTATGCGGTGAAAGACTGGCCAGTGGCAGCCGGTGTTGCTGGTGCGAGCCAGGCCAGGCCACGTCGAGATAGAAGAAACCAATCGCGACCTAAACGTCAACGGAAGTGCCATCACGAAGCGAGACAAAGCTACCTCTGTCAAGTCACAAGATGACAAGTTAATTCTGTCACGGTTAATGGTGTCGCTTACTGTTACTGGTAACTGGCGAAGACGGGCGCAACAAACAAATCAGAAGCGTGTATTGCGTAAACAGAAACATGCACCACGTAATTAAATTGGGCTGAGCGTATGTATGCTTACAAACATATAGACGACGCCAGCACGAGCAGTAGAGCAGAAAGCGTGCACCTTGCACGCTTCCACGCGCAACAGACGCCGACGCCGACGCCGACGACGCTGCAGCGTCAAACAGCCAGCAGGTCCGGTCATCACCTTCCACGCGCTCAGGCGGCCCATGGCCTTCACGCCTTCTGCCCCCGCCTCTGCCGCCACGGCCACCGCGGTCGTCCTTCCCGTGCCTTCTCCGTCCGTCGTGGCACTGGCGGTGTCGTCAGTAGTAGCGCGACGGCGTGCACCAGTGCCGGCGCGCCATGCAGGGCGGCAACAACGCGCGCCGTGGCGCAGCGCTGCTGATGGCGTCCGCCGCGCTCGGTGATGTGCACCCGGCCATCGACGCCGACCTCTGCGCTTACCTCGAGTCCCAGATCGTCACCACTGGCCAGGTACGGTACGCCCCTCCGATGATCCACAGACGCGCCCTCGACCCGGCCGCGCTCTCGGATTACTCGAATTCGGTATGATATTTGACAGGCGATATTTGATTGGTTCAGTTGGCAGATGAGCCCGGCGGCGAAGCTCACCAACGTGATGTCGCGCCCCGTGAAGGTGGCCACGCCGGGGCAGCGGCAAGGCGCCAACGGGGTCAGTTCACTCATGGTCACTTTTTTATATGCCGGTCAATTTTTCTTAATAACTGGAAAGTTCTTACCGATTGAGTATGTTAACAAAACATGAAAAATGCGAATGGAGAACACTACATTCACTAAATGGAAACTGCATGATCTAGATTTGGCATAATATGGATGTTGTAAATTAATGGAAATGTTTGACATCAGCCTTCACAGTGTGTTCTTTCAGCTTGATCTCTAGGATCATTTTCAATATTACTATAAGTGCAGGAGCTTGATCATGCAAGTGTTTGATTACCAGCAGACATTTGTGATTCTTTTATAATAAATCGATCCATTGCTCATTTCTGTGAGAGACAGTAACCTCCTCGATTCTTCTCTTCTTACGCTTTTGAGAACTATGTTTATATTTTCTAAATCGATTCATAGAAGACATGGCTTCAAAAGATGAAAATTAAAATTACACAAACAATTCTGGACTCAGATGAATAATTCTCTAGGTGGACTAATTTTTTTAGGCCCTTCAAATTTAGGGGCCCTAACACCAATGGGCTCGGCCCGGAGAGCAAGTTAATTAGAGCAAATACAACCATTTTTATGTCTTTGGTTTGCATGATATCGACTGATTTTTCATGCTTGTTGTTGTCATGATGAAGATGGAGTCAACTGTAGGTGAAGTCATGTCATCTCCACTGATAACGCTGACACTGCATAAGACTGTCTTGGGTAATTATAAGCTTTACTCCCCACCCTACCAACATGGACACTTGAAGTCGTTACAACAATTTGCTAACATGTTGCTTGCTGGTCATGTGAGCAGATGCTGCAGCGCTAATGCTTAAGGAGAAGGTTCACAGGATACCGGTTGTGAATGAACAGAGACACGTGATTGGTGAGGTTTTCCAGATTGCTTACTTTTCTTTTTAGACTACATCAATAAAGTCTATATCTAAACAAAGCAAAACTTCTCAGCAATGTGGTTATACTTACCTGGCCATGATCCACATGATGACCTTTACCTTTCATGATGGTAACTGGAATTGTGACTCACTCAGACGTATTCCAGACTCCTAAGGCCGACAACAAAGCATGAGAATGAGGTCCCCTGTTAGGCTTGTTCTCACCAGATGATGCTCGTTGTAAATACCAATCGAATCAAACTGCTGCCCGACCTTGTAATTCTAATTCTAGGCTTCTAGCTGATGTTGTATAGTCTGGACTGTGACATGTTTCTGAACTTAATTGATGTCTTGGTTTCTATGTTGTATCTCCATAATGGAATATTCTTGAACCAAAAAGTTGCTTACGGTTACCTTATGGTTTCCATGTTATTAAAGACTTTTCAGTTTGAATTAAAACTATAGGCAAAAAACCCCGACCCAGTTCAACGGATTACAAAGTCAGCAAGGAGGTAACAAAACACACCCACCTATATATTCCGCTAAAGACTGAAAAAACATTTGAGAAATTATCAAGGCTCTGATAGTGGCAAGATAGTTGGATGAATACCTATTAAGATGGCTAAGAGTGTCAGGATAGTCCTTATCTCCTTGCTCACCTCTGTTTGGTCATGTTTGAGTGAGATTTCCTTGGAACTGGGGAAGATGGTGATCTTTACCTTCCCTGTTAATAAAAATGGCAGGGGAAGACATAATAGATTTTACAAGGTACCTTGGTAGCAAAGATTGTAATTAGTTGCAAACAGCTAACTCTCGTGGCTCATTCATAGTGGTGCCCCTCAAGCACCCCTAGACATTTGAAATCTAATAATTATCACACATTTTTTGTTCATTCTACTCAGTGCGATGTCTTCTCAGTTAGGTTTTGGGACTCATTACTATCTGCCTTTTTGAATAGCTAATTTAGTCGTGTATACCATCTTTGTTTAATGTTTAGTTCGGAGGCGTATAGTGATACGTGGAATAGTCACCATGGCTGATTCAGATTGAAACATCATACTTTTACTGAAGGTGGTCTTTAAGAAGCCCAAGCAGATTTCTAATCCCTAGAGTGTCACCTCATCAGTCATCAAAAGATGGGATTTTTCAACAACTTTGTGAATCCATGTATTGCATATAATTTGCATCAAGATAAAATAAATATTCAGTTAAACTCATTGGACATTTGAGATGCATGGACTCTAATTGCATCATACTGCTTTCATCATTTCTCTCACACAGATCACACAATGAGCTGATAAGAAATTTGGACGCTGCACTTTGGCCTGTTGCCGACAGTGAGGAATACTGCACTGTATGGTGCTGTTATTTATATTTATGTCCTAACTCATTACAATAAAAGCACATTTGTTTTTGAGATGAGAGTGTAATAAAACACAGTTTGTGAGCTGACAAAACTCTACATTAATATTATACAAAATTTTTTTGACTAGGACCCACGTTTTGCAATTTAAAGTTCTCATTTTGCAACCATCATCTACCTCTACAGGACTGACTACAAGGGAGGGACGAATTGCGTTAGGGCGTGATTTGAAAGTGTTATAGAAGATAAAAAAAAATACCAAGGAAGGATAGGCTGGGATGGATCAGGAATCCAATGGACAGGTCGACGGTGGTAGTGCCACTTGAACTGGCCCTGACTGGTGGCTCATTCCCTGAAGTGGAAGAGAAAGAGGAGTGAAAGACCTGGTAAGCAGAGGACAACAATCCGGTAGAATATTCTAAAGGTTAATTAAGGTTTTAACCCCATAATTGTAGTGTCAAGCAACCTAGTTCATTGAACAATGCAAACCTGTTTTGACATACAGGTAGCTTATGGCGATTCATGCCTGAAAAAATAGGAAAAATGCAAACCTTTGGATGAGACTGCAATCATGTGAAGACGGATGAGAAATTTAGGCCGCAAGTAATAAGTGCAACAGTCAGATTCGATACAGATAATATTACTACAAATGGATTCATCATCAGTAATGAAATAGCAGGACAATGATGGATTGAGATTTGAGATCATTTACCCTCCTTTCCTTTTTAATGTAATGGCGTGGCTCGATTCAAACTGGACAAGATTGATTGAATGCCAACATATATAGACAAAAACAACCAAGAGTTAGTTCTGATTTTTCCACATAAGCCACATGGACAAGTAATTCTAATGCCAGTTGTCACTCCATCACAGTGACTGATTTTGATATGTTTTGTTGAATCCAGCAACTACCAAGCTAATGGTGTTGTGACTGCATTGTAAACCGAGTTTGTTGCATTATACGATTTATATTTCCTGAATATTCATCAGGTACCTTGTGGTGTGATCCATTGGTGATCCATGCCTCAAAATCTTGAAAATGTTTGAAGACCTTTTGCATAAGAATTGCAGCAGGTCAACCATAAACCGTGTTCCCAATAAATCATCTGAAGGAGAAAAAAAAAAACCTTAAGGGCCTGTTTGGATCCTTGGAATTTAATTCATTGTAGTGCAATGGAGTTGGAGTTGGAGAGTGCAATGCAATGGAATAGAGTTGGAGAGTGCAATGCAAACATAACATGGTGATGGGCTTCCTCAACCACATAACATGCTTAATTTAATGGAATTCAATTCCTATCTCCCACCCTATGAATTTGAGATAGACTTATTTGTGAACTTTGGAAAGTTAGGGAATCTCAAATTCCAAACTAAATAGCTTAATTTATTAAGTAGATTCCAATTCCCCAAATTCAAAGGGATCCAAACGGGCCCTAAGAGTAAAAAAGAAAGCTCTACTGTGCCATGCCAATCTCAAGAAGTAATCAATGGAGATGCAGTGTTATATTCATCATCTAAGCACAAGTGGATTTCAATGACCAAATTACACAATGAAACTGCATTCAGATCATCTAGCAAAACAAAACACCGCTACAATCTGGTCACAATTCATTCATACCGCAACATACAAGGGTGCCCTTGGAATATAATGTCAGAACTTGTTTTTTTCCTATCATCAGAACTAGAACTAGAACCAAACGAGAGCTGCAGCTACTGGAATGGGATTTTTCACCTCTACTAGCGGGCTAGGAGATGCAGACCCAGACGCCAAGGACGATGAGCACGGTGCCGAGGACTGCGTGCCCCGGTCGGACGCGCTCGCCAAGGGCCGCGGCGGCGACGGGCCGTGGCGGCGAAGGTGACCGCGTTGGTGACGGGGACGGCGATGGAGATGGGCGCGGCGTCGAGGAGCGCGAAGAAGGCTGCTGACGCGCACAGATTGGCGGCGAACGGCGCCGAGTACTGCCACGTCAGGAGCAGCGCCGCCCACCGCCGGAAGACGTTGCCGCCGGTGGGGAGGCACGGGCGCGGCGGTCCCCAGACGAGCGCGCCCCGCCGCATCAGCGCGTTGGTGGCGCCCCACACCAGACCCACCGCCACCATGCTCGCCGCGTCGCCGCCACCCGCCGCCATGGCCAGCGCACGGCGTGGATCTGAGAGACACAGGGAAATGGAAGCTGAAGCGTCGATCGGCCATCCAACGGTAGCTTCAAAACGAGAGTGAGTGGCCCCACCGAACAGAGGAACGATGCCATCTATTTTCGCAGCTATTTTCCGTAAATAATTTTTTTAGATTTTCCTTCCGTCGCCGTCCAGATGAGCGAGGGTTCCAGGCGCCGGCGCCGCCGCCGCCCCCCTCCTCGCCGGCGCTGGAACTGGGAGCGCCCTTGCCGGACAATGACGACATCCTCCGCGAGATCCTCCTTCGCCTCCCGCCGTTGCCTTCCTCCCCTCCCGCGCGCCTCCCTCGTCAGCAAGCGCTGGCGCCGCATTCTCTCCGACCCCCAATTCATCCGCAGCTTCCGCGAATTTCACCACCGGCGAGCCCCGCTGCTCGGCTTCTTCACGTGCTACATTGGGAACATCAGGTTCACCCCTACGCTGGACCCGCCCGACCGCATCCCTCCGCGCGCCTCTCCCTGGCGCCGCCCCACGGCGACAGACGGAATGTCCTCGGCTGCAGGCACGGCCTCGTTCTCATCCTCAACTGGACGCGCCTGGAGATTACCGTGTGGGACCCTGTCGCTGGAGACCAGCGGTGCGTGGCCCTTCCGCCGGGGTTCAACAGCAGAGACCCATGGTTGGCTGTCCGCGGTGGCGCACTGCTCTGCGATGACAACGCCAGCGGGGGCGCCACTCGAATCCTTCAAGGTGGTGGTGTTACGGGCTGTTGATGTGTTAATTGATGCTAAACCTCGTGTGGTTGCCTTCCTATACGAGTCCAAGGCCGGCCTGTGGAGCAACATCATCTCAACATCCATCAGGGCTCCGTTTTTTGATGCTCAAGCCTCCCATCCTAGCTGGGAATTCACTCTACTGGTTGCTTCTTGGTCGTGGGAATAGCTACATCCTTATGTTTGATTTGGATAGGAAGAAACTAACTGCCTTGGATACCCCACCAGATGCACAATTTGGAAGTCAGTCTCAGATCCTGCGGATGGAAGATAGCAGGCTCGGCTTTGCTATTGTGACAGGGTTCAGCATTCAGGTATGGGAGAAGAAGCTCAATTATGATGGTGGTGCCAAATGGATGCTTCATAAAACCATCAATCTGGACAAGCTCCTTTCACTGGTACCAGTGTCGCCTAGGTCTCAGATTATTATACACGGGTATGATGAGGATGGTGATGCTATTTTTGTATCATCATCACCATCAGTTGATGTGCAAGTCTTCATAGTCCAACTCAAGTCACTGCAATTCAAGAGTCTTTTTAAAAAAGTAGTAATAATAATACCTTCGCATCTATCATCCCTTCACAAGCTTCTTTACTACAGGTACCAATTCTGTTTCTCCTGTATCTCATTGTTGCAAAACCTTCCATATGCTTAATCCTGATAGCAGGAAGCCAGGAACCATGTCCATTCATAGTATCTTTCTTTGTCACATGTAGCCAATTTTTTTATTTCTTTAATTGTTACTGAACTGTGAAAGATAGCAGTATAGCACATAAATTCATCATCAACTATCTATTGATGTACACAAATTATGCTACTTACTGTTTGTGTGACATCACAATCTTTAGAAGTGGTTTCTTTTGACCTAAGGTACATTGCCGTTAACTTTTGGGGGAAAAAAAAAAAAACATGAACCATCTGATCGATGTCTAAAATATACATCACATATGGAACTACAAAAAGGTTGCTGCAGTCTTTCATGTGATACTTATATCTTTGTTATCTCTCCATTAATCATCTATACATGTAAGAGCCGCAGGTCGTCTTGGTTATCCATTTGGAATGTCTTGATGGATACAATCTCTAATTTTAATTATGATATGCATGATACATACGTAGAAGATGAAGTGATTAGTTTGTCCGTTGCCTCCATTTTTATGTATATCTCTTTTGTTTAATGAAGAACTTGTCTAAACATGGTAGTTTGGGTTCCGTGTCAGCACTATCTGGTACAGCTCCTCTATGGCAAGTCAGCATTAGTCTATCCTGCCATGTGAGATATGCTGATATACTAATTATTCTTTTGTGCATTTTCTTCACATGAATAGTTCTAACTTAAATTGTACCTTGTTTACCATTTACAAGGCCAAATATCAGATAGATCTAAGCAGTTATTCTTATTTCTTAAAAAAATCAGTTTGGATCCTGCTGTGGATTTGGTTTTCTTATTGCTTGGATTGGACTTATTTCTCTCGTAGGCAAGGGCATTGGCAGTGGAGACATTGGAGCTGAAATTTTGAACAAAACATGAGATGTCTGTCTTCAGTTACCAACCTGTTGTGTTGGTTGAACAGGTAATACAAATTTATTTGCTGCTATTCTTTTAATAAATACCATTTTCCTGCACCTTCTGATTGATAAATTTAAGAAAACTATACCATCAGTGATTTATTAAACATTGTTATTTCAAGTGGGACACATAACCCTAGAGGGTTCATTTGAGTTACCAAACTTATTAAAGAGTATATCTAATGTCATTAGAAGGCTAACTAGTGATGTGAGACTCTAATGCAGCTTGTATTGAGGGATTGTATTAAGCACCCTAGAGGGGACACCTTAGCTGGCCTGTGAGGGGTGGTGGAAATAGATACGGCCACATCTGTGTGGAGGCTAGCAGCCAGTGGCTGGCTCCTCTGTGCATGTTTGAGGCGTCCGTGAATGGGGCCGGCTGCGCCGGTGTAGTTGTTCCACAAACAAGCTAGATCAGCTGGTCCATACGTGTCCTCTCGAGAATTGAGGTGGGGCTCATGGCTGACGTGGGAAGCAACGCCCTGGTCCTGCAATTTGACTTCACCGTGTCTGGTGACGAGGTGGGGCTCATGTTGCCACTCCTGGTCTCGCCATTTGACTTTGCATGCGCTTGTGCAGCCGCATTGCCCGCACGCCACAGGCCAGCGAATATGAGGTGAGTGCCCAAGGGCCTGCAACCGGTGTACATCAGCAACCTACGCCGACTAGGAGGCCGAAGTAGCAGTTGAAGGAGAGGTGAGACAGGCTGGATTTGAGTGTGGCCGTCGGCGGCGCCGTGAGGTCGATCGGCGTCCGACAGCCGCTCCTCCCCGGCAGCCACCTCTAGCATCGTGAGCTCCTCCCTAGTCCTGGCTGCCCACCTTGTCGCAGAACTCCCACCCCGACGCCGCCTCGGCGCCACCGTCATGGAGGCGGCGATCGGCGACACGCGTGCCTCGTGGGCATCGCGGCCATGGCCTGCCTCAGCGCGCCCCGCGCACACGGACGTCACTGTGCTGCTGCTGGGCCTCAAGGCCAACATGGCAGGATGACGCGCGAGTTCCGATGGGGCGATGGGCTCCAGCTCGAGGGCGGCGACAAGAGGATGGGCGTCCTCCTCTTGTCCGATTTCTTCCTTGACCTCCAGGACATGCTGGCGATGGAGGCCATGCTGCGAGGGGATGTGGTTGGCGGACAAGGGGCTGCGGCCTGACGGCGTCCGTGTGTGTTTGTATACGTATACATATCTGGTGGTGGGCCCTTATACGAAGCGGGCATATAAAATGCCATAGATGAGAGAGATGTGAAACTATAATGATAGATTTCTAAATAGACGAATTGAAATGGTGTTTCTCCAAACTTGAAGAATTGCAGTGGCCTCAATCCAAAAGGCCCTAATTTTTTAGAACTTACTGGGAAATGTTTCCAGTCCATACAAAAGTTCTAAAAATTGAAGCAACTCTTGAAACACACATTTGAAATGGTGTCACCCCCGGTAGCTTGATTTGTTAACATAGGATCATAGGCACATTAGTTAAGCATGGACCAATCAATCCATTTTAATCCCTAGGAATAGTGGTCCTCCCTCTAAGCCATCAACCATTTCATCAGCTTCTCACCTAATTTACCTCTATAATAACATGCAGTCCAAAACCATTACTGAGACCCTGAGATACCTAAGCGTCCATCCATCAAGTTTGCAAGGCCATGACATTTAGCACATCAGGTGAAGCTCCATCGAAGATACCGATCCCTTCAATGTTATTTTCAAACTACCACATTCCCATGGAGTAACCAGTAATCCAGCATTTCATTGCCGTGCCTTTTTGTTTTTAGTGCATGTTTCTCTTTGTTGCTGTGCTCAATTTGTGGATAGTATTCTGTGATTTTTGAACCATCCGCTTTATTACTTTCGGAGCTTAAGCACATGCTCTATTTTTTAAATTATTTTATTTTCCTTTTTTTTCTGTCCATTATGGTACCTTTAAACCATATATCCTGCTGGCACAAAACTAGAGTGGTGATTCAGAAGAACAAAACTAGGAATTGCCAGCTTACACATTCCAACAAAGCATGCTTTTTTTGGGTACTGAAAGCTGAGTGAATTGATAATGCTATTTTTTTCTTTGCAGAATCCTAGACACCAAGAAGCTGCTCAGCGCAAGATGAACGGATCACCATGATGCCGTTTTCACTTAGTTTTTCTTCTTTTGGATGCTGTTACCGGCCTTCTGTTTGTAATGTGGTACTACTCCACTCTACTGTGGAGTGGAGTGGATGCTGTTACAAATCCTCAAGTATTTGACTCTTCTTGATAATATTTATCCGTTCATGATGCTGCAAGGTGATTTGTGATTTTGCTTGGCACAGTTTGGCCATTTGATTTGGACCTTGATGCACATGCCTATATGTTTTTAGAGTGCAAGGGGATCAACAAATTTGACATACCACATTCATAGCATTGCACTTGTTTGGAATTTATGATGATCATAGTTTTTGCACTTCACACTATGGCCACAGGCATCCAAGTTCCTACTGAGCAGCAAACGTGCCCACCCCCAAAAAAAGCATAATTGTTTTGGCTACGTAACTAGTGCCCGCTATGTTTCAAAGCATGGTTGTTTTGGTTACCTAGCTCTATATCTATAATTACACCTTCACTTCTAAATAATGGTCTTATATTGTTGCAAACTTGTGGGGTTTAGATCACTGCTCATCTGGTGCTCAAACAAAACTTTATTGTTTCTGGCGCATTGTTCCTTTTTTTTTCTGTTCTATTGTGATACAAAACTAGCAAACTGTGACAAACTAGAAGTGGCTTCCTGATGCTTGAAGCTTTTGTTTCCAATAGGTGGGCATGCGAATGAAGCTCAATCTCTATGTAAGTATATGGGAGGGGAAAAATTCTTGTGAAGCAACTGTGGGCAACTCTGAAATCTGGAACTTGACGGCTAGTATATATGTTTCAGCAGCTCATCCATTTGCTCATGCTTTAATTCGGCACAATTTTATCTGTTGCATTGGACGCTTGCGGACTTTTAATTGCTACTTCCTCCATCCGGGAAATCATGCAATTCTAGCATAGTATCACGCTTTAGTATGTTAACTTTTGACCAATTATAGATTTGAACACTATTTTTGCTAGAAACTTGGTAAAACGAAGAGAGTAGGAAGGATCTCCTCTGCACGGTGATGCTTTTCTTGGTATGTCCTAAGGGGTCACGCAAGGATCCGGGCTCAGAGAGATACTGTGCCTACAGCACCGACCACCGAGTTGAGGATATTTTGGATGACCTGGATTACTTCCTCGTCCAAGGCACGCACGAGGCCACGGACGTGGATGCCCCACGGCACCACCCTCAATGTACAAGCAGCGACGCCGCCGGGAGCTGTGGTACTGTCCATGTGCCAACAGGAAGATGGCGCCATCCTCTATTCTGCCGGCGCCGCCGAAATGTCCTGAAGCCAAGCATTTTGGTGCTACATCGGGACGCAATTCAGTGACTTTGCCCGGTGACTTTGCGTGACATTGAGTCACCGACGTGTGGGACCCACGTGGGCCCGAAAAAGACGTGGGTCCCACACGTCGGTGACTCAATGTCACCGCAATGTTACCGGCAAAGTCACTGAATCTCAATCCCGCATGGACGAAACGCGTACAACGGTGTCAGTTTGGCATGGGAGCACGTGCCCGCATCGTCGCCTCGCGACACAACGGGCTGCCCGGCCGTCTCTTGGGTTCTTTCTGCTGCCCTCACGAGCTGAAGCCACTATGCGCTGAGGTCTCCCCATCCAAAACCTGGACCTGCTAGCAAGTGCGGATCCATCGTGGAAGTCAACCGTTGTGCGCGCCGGTTGTTGCTGCGCCTCCGCCCATCCTCGCAGACTAGTTCCTCCGCTGCGTGGTTTGGCCCGAGAGCGCCTCTGCTTTGCTCCCTTCTACTACAGAGGACATAATTGACTATGTATATGCTTTCTTCTACTGTCAATCGGTGGTTCCTAGTTTCCACTGCATTTGTAGCATTTGAATTCATCATAGTCCAATTTCACATCTAAAGTTCGTCCAAGCTAAGTGTGTCCACAAAGTTTGTCAAATCATTCAGTATTTTTCTTTGCTAGTTGGGTCCCATCGATTTAGCTAATTATCATCATTGATTGATACGGCTATGCCCTCTTGGTCTCATTCGTAGCAATGTTTTCTACACCTCATGATCAATGAATGTTTATTTGTTGTCATCACAGTCTTGGAGTAGTGATGATCTATCTATTCTCCATTTCACTTCACTTAAACACATCTCACTATTATCGATCATCGAGTTTGAAGTCTCCAAAGCAAGATTCATAGTTGAAGTACTGTTTTGTGAAGACTTTAGGTATTTGGCAAAGTACGTTGTGAGGTTTGAAGTACGTGGCGAGTTTTTTTTTTATCGAAATACAGTAGCAATTGGAATACAGTTGCATAAGTTATGCACTCAGCTTTCATAACTTTCTCTTTCTCTTTATCAATTTATATCTTAATAAAAAAATAGGAAAGCAATTGTGTGTTCCTCCTATAATTGATTACACGCACACACCTGCACTTGAGTGAGAAAAACGCATCAGCTGTGTGTCAGTGTGACGTTCACAACTTGGAGCAAAGCTCATGTGGGCAGCTACACATTAGTTGCGGCAGTATCCATACTAATTCCACGCCAAGTAGGGTACTGCAGAGATCACCTGCTGCCCCAGATTAGTCTAACAGAGAGCCCGTGGTGTGATGAGCACTGACCGATCAAAGACAGTCAACATTAACGAGCCATAAAAACACGAAAGTAAAAAACCTAAGAGAAGCCAGGTCCAACAATTCTAGTTATGCTAACCAGAGTTTGTTCTAACATAACCCACATGGTATTTGTTACTAGCCCCAAAATTACATATATCACCTTAACTGTCAAGGTCATTGCCAGCACATCAATGGCCTTAGAATTCCAAAGCGCCACAGGCATCAGTCGTCCATTATCCATAGATGGCAAGCGCTCCCAATGCTGCATATAGATACACAATGCCTGTAATCCACTTGCTCAAATTGAAAATATGTTTCAAAACACAAATGTGTTATGAAATAAATTACAGCGAAAAAAAAATAACTGCTAATAATCATTAACCAAAAATGACAACAGAAATAACTTATCAACCACAGATTCAGCACATGTAATCACTTGATGATAAGAAAAGATGGACTTAAATTGAAATATCATCAACAACATTTCTATGTTGCTAAGTGACATTGATACATCATAAGCATTCATAGTGGGAATGTGTTTCAGGCAGGCAAGGGGTTGATATTTGAACTGTAGAATCTTATGTTAATTAAGTACCCACTCAATGAAATAGAAACAACACCAAGTTAACAGCTGTAATTTTCACCTGTACATCTCAAATTGACAGGTCAAATTGCATCCATAAATATCAGATTAGCCGGTGTACACACACACACAAAAAAAAAAAAAAAAAAAAAAAAGTATCCGTGCAAGTCCAAATACCTGCAAACAAGCAAAATGTTTTGTTTTTCATATTTACTGAGATTTTGGGAAACAAGCAAGATAATATGAGTAGCACAGGATGTCCATACGAAAAACCAGTAACATTCAAATTCAAATGAAATAGACTAGATAAGCAAATCAAAGTTAGTATTCATATAGATATAGGTCCACTATCTGTACTAGGAAACAAATGAGGAAAACAAGTTTTATTAATCTTCAACATTCTTGCCAGCTTGCGTGTCTAATAGACCCCATGTTCATGTTAGCAAGATAATGCAATATGCAACTGTAAATTGGTACAGAAAATGCAAAAAAAAAAAAAGAGGTGCTTCAGCTCTCTAACTTAACAATCACTATACTGCTTCATCATGACAGAGTAATGCAAGGTCTGGCCAGTAAGCACTAAGCAGTGTCAAATTTCAAACAGATCCCACCGAGAAAACGATAGCCCTATGTATTGGGGTTAACCGCAAAATATACAACCAAGAATTATGAGAAATTTTGAACACAGTAAGCAACTTGAACAAGAATCACAACAGATAGATAGTGCCAATATAATAATTTGACAGCAGCAGCGCATAAAGTATGTCTGCCCTAGCTTACAACCATACATAAACCCATTATTCTCTTAGCTATAACGCTCATGATACATACACTCCCTACTTGTACTCTGCCCTTGGATGTTCAAATTATTGTAGCAAGTTAGTCCTAAGCTTTCAGGGTGTACTGACATATCCTTCGTGACAATAAACCATGAGTCCAAGTATTAACATAGGTTTATTCAACCAGGAATCCAACTATTTAAATATGTTTATTCAGCTAAAACATCATTCATCGTCGACTTACTGTCCAAAAAAACGCATATGCTTTGGACACAATTGCACTTATGCGGAACATCATATACATATATGAGTCATGACCTTACAAACAAGTACAAACTGCGCTTACGTGAGGACACATGAGGCAGCCATAAAGTTCTCTGTATTACAGAAGAAAATACGCAACAATCATACAGGGAACATAGGAAGGGAGCAGGAAAACAAGGCAAGGTGGTGAAGCAGATGAAGGACGACTACTTCTACTAAAATAATTTACAACAAAGCAGTTGTTTATGTATCTGTGTCAGCATCTAGTAATCCCCTAAACCAAACAAAAGCTGAATCATTGCTCCCATTATTTTCAGTTCCTACCATAGATGCATTAATCAAAATGCAAGAAAGAGCAGATCATACACTGAACACACTCTGTTTTTACTGAAAATGAACTGTGAAGGCCACACAAATAACACATCAAAGCCAACAATTCTAGTCGAGCAAAGCAGCATAGGATCAAAATTCACATACATATGGTCCATCCAGATTTTTTGTAGCAGTAGAACAATGGTCCAGATACCTCAGCAGATTATACCTCTTTTTTTATTCTTCCTACTCTAGCCAATCCCATGTAGGATATATGCTAGCTGCTTCAGATAATTAAGCCCAACAGAGCATGACAATTCAATGAGCACCAATGAAATCTAAAAGACAAAAGATATAAACATGCCCAGAAAAAACAACTTAAGGAGAAATGGAATGAAGCTAGCCCTGATAATTTGATTGATGATAAAGAGTCTGTTCCAACATAAACCACATAATATTCATTACTATCACAGCATATATTTTACCTTAACTATGAAGACCACTGCCTGCACATCAATACCATTAGCTTTTCAAGCACTTGAGATACCCGACCTTTGCCCATCATCCCCAGAGGGTGCTTCCAATGCTGCTAGTGCTGACACATACACATTGCCAAATTGGAATAGTAACATCAAATGTCTAGGTAATATATTTGATTCAACCAAAAATAATCTTTGAAATAAACTACAAGGATAAATGAGTTACTGCTAATTATTACCAAAAGGCAAAGAGAAGTAACTTATTATTATAAAGATCCAGATAGCACATAAGCCAATTCAATGGTTATCCAAATGACAATATTCGAATTGTGCTCATTTCAATACCACGGTTGCTTTGGTATTGAACCCAATTCAATTCCACCTCTTCCAATATCTACATCCAAACGGAAGAGAAGATGGGCTTAAAATATTTTTTTTTTTTTAAATATACAGATATCACCAACCACATTTCTGTATTGCTGTGTGACAATGACACATCATAAGCATCCATAGTAGAAATGCAAAGGGTTTTCAGATGGACAATGGGTTGATATTTGGATTGTAAAAGGTCATTTAAGGTAATGAATTTCCTACTCAATGGAAGAGAAACAATATGAGATTAACAGGTGCAACTGAACCCATACATATTAGATTGAAAGGTTCAATTTCATCCATGCATATCAGGTTAGCAGGATTGCTGAATACAACAGGTTTTTGTAAAAGTGTCATGTTAGACTTGCATAACTCACAATTGTTGAGCATAGCTCCATAAATAAGCAGACTACAGCAGGATAAAGAATGACATGGCGCCAAAGACAAAGTACCTGGAGTGCAAAAGTTAATGTAGGGAACAGCGCAGCAGATGATGTTGGGGCTCTCATATACCTTCTTCATCAGTCCAGACTTCATGTCAATAGTAAAGAGCCCACCTTGCACTGCCATGAAAGCGACACAAACACTTTCCACAAAGCCAACCAGACCATACGTGAGGTCAGACGAGTCAACGAGCGGGAACAGACCCTCAAGATCAATGACTTTGCATAGTTTCCATCCCTGAACATCGTCATCACCCTCACCCCTTGACCACAGGCATAGCTCACTGTTCTCCACCCTTGCGAATCCGAGTTGACCATCCTCCAAAGTTGTGAGCTCAATTGGAATAAAGTTGTGACCACGTACATAAGGTAGAGCTATCACAGACATTTGTTGCGTGCCCAAATCATACTTAACGACTCTGCGATAGCCATTTAGTGCGAAGACGAGTGAGTTCCCCACTAGGGCACTGCGTGACCATTCCAAACTGTGACCGGGGTGAGCGCCATAGGTTGGCTTGCTCCACGCACCAGACTCGGACGAGTAGATGCAGCAGAACATTTCTTCATCATTGGTGCCCATGAGGACGACGATGAAGGGACCTCGGTGGCAATCGAGGTGATCGCACACACCGGTGGCAGCACAGAGCACCGTGGCTTTCCTGCTACCACTTCTTAGGATCCACGGTGGCCTGGGCACCGCCACCCGCTTGTCCGTGATTGGGTCCCAGACGACGAAATCCATGTAGGTGATGCCGTGGAGGAGGACGCGGCCGTGGCGAGCGTCGAACGACCGCAGTCCGAGGTGGTTACAGCGGGGCGGGCGGCAGGATGACGTGGGGACGAAACGGCAGTGCCAGGTGCCGTCGCACAGGACGCCGAGCATGGGCGGCGTGGCGCGGTGGAGCTGTAGGCGCCTGCGGCGGAAGGCCGGATCGGCAACGAGGCGGCACCAGCGCCTGCAGGTGACCGCGGCGCGGACGAGACTCGCGGGGTCGTCGGGCGCGACGCGGACGAGGATCTCCTCGATGAGCTCGTTCGGCAATGTCGGTGGCGCGCGTGGCTGTGGCGGCGGTATGCGGCGGATCGGATCTGAGCGCGAGGGTTTGCTAGTTTTGGTTGGTCGGGCGACGCCTTTCGCTTGGTCGCGGCGTCTTCGTCTTCTTCCCGCTAGAGAAGGAGGCAACGGCGGCCGTAGAGGGCTCGCGCCTAACCGCGAGCCACCACCGCGACAGCCGTAGCCACGGCCCCGGCCAGCTCCGCGCCGAGCCGCGACCCCGGCTCCGGCCACCTCTGCGCCCATGGCCGTCCCTGTACTCGGCTTTTGCCATCCCCGTCCCCAATCCCACGCGGAGGCCGAGCTGGAGCGCCGCGACGAGGCGGCCGTGGAGCTGCGATGACGCGGTGGATGCCAAGGAGACGGAGGAGATAATTGGGGAAAAAAAGGCCCAAGGGACAAGGGCCCAACGAGGTAGCGGCGTTTTTCCTTCTTTCTCCCCCACCCAAGGGCCCAACAGCCCAAAACAACCGCGCCTCCCTCCCCGCACTTCTCATTTTCTCCCTCGAACGGCTGAACCGAACCCTAGCGAGCAGGTAGCGCGGCGTCCGTCGGCGGCACCGCGCAGCTAGCAGGGGCAGGCCAGGCGTCGTTGCAGCGGCCGGTGGAGGCCAGGGGCGCTGGGCGTACGGCAGCCGTGAGCCACCACTGCAGCCTGGAGCGTGTCAGCGCCGAGGGGGTCCTCACTAGCAGCGGCAAGGGCGCTCGGGGCCGCGCGTCGAGCGAACGGCAGAGGGCCAGCGAGTAGCGAGGCGGGAGTCCGAGTTTCCCTCATCATTCTTCTTCTGTAAGTTCAAATTGAGACATTGAGTTTGTTAGGCATAAGCATAACAATTTGTGAATCGATTAGCCTGAGGTAGAGAGTTTGTCCCCAAATTACTAAGTCAAATATGTGTTAAACAATTTTAGTTCATGCTCAATTATGTGATATATATTCCCTGAATATTTGGTGCAATTTCAACCATGCAACATTATACATGTCAAATATTAGCTTTTTGGCCGCAGGATCTGAGCGCCTACTCAGTTGACTGTCTGAGCCCTAGTAAATTGCTGTTCCTGTTATTGAATCCATTCTCTGTCTCTTCGTGATCTAAACATTCCATGAATGATTAATTGATTGGTTAGATTTTTATAGAGTTGCACAGTAAAGAGGACCAAGACATTAAAATCATTTTTTTTTTCTGCTGCTCCTATGCCAATTATACAGCCATTGTCACAAACAAAACCTTCTGCCAAACACAATCAGAAGTAGTAGAAGAAACACAAGTTGTCAAATAACCATAAATGTTAGAAGACTGTTTTTGTTACCTATTAGTATTAGGTTAGATCTAGTGCGAGTGGTATTTTTGACCCAGTGCAGATGGTCATATGCTTTGATTGATAGTGAAATTGATGAACCTCCACCGATCCTTTCATCATCCTTTTTTGTCCTGCACTCCATGCCCGTAGTATGTGAGGCTGTGACCCTTGGCTGCTGGTGCTCTCACTTTCCAGAATGTAGTAGTGGCCCGCATGGCCTGTGGTAGAGTTTTTTTAAAGCTCTGTGCTCCATATCAGGTCAATTTCCTTTCTAATTTAATTCAAGTAAATTATGCCTACCTTAAGCCTGAAATCCTGTGATTAGCTATTTTGCAACTGAAATCTGATGAAGCCACTGCCATTGCGTCTTGCAAATTTGCAATAATGTTCCCACAGCAATTAAACGAATCTCATATTCATCTTCAGATGGGAGTTGAACTAGTCTCCTGCATTTATAAAAAAATATTCTTGCCAGATTGCTAGCTTTATTAGGAAGTGGTTTAGCAATTTCAGAGCAGGCAATGGCAGGGAGCTGATTGCTTCCCAGCCTTATTTCACTATGTGTGGATTAGGCTTAATCGCTCAAGCTTAATAAGGAAATCAGTTAGTTTTCAACAAAGATGCTCATTCTCAGGAACTCTCAAGTTTGGCATTCAGTTTCATCACTTTATGAGTGCAAATGTCTAAGTTCAGTATATTTGTGTTTTCTGTCAAGTTCAAAGTACAAGTGGAAGTCATAGCTATCTTTGATTTTCTCTTTGCTTAGCGCCAAACATTTGTAATAGCAATAGTTTAATCCTGTTTTTTTGTATTCCAGACAGTTCTTAGTTCCATTACCATAAGATCCATACCTTGACGTGTAAAGGCTGGTTCAGTGGGAGGGGGGTTATCAACAAAACCAAACTCTAGCTTGTTACAAACTTACAAGTATAGTGAAGTAGCTTCACTTGTATTTTGAATCTATATATTAGTCTCAATATCCATCAGTTCAGGCAGTAAATCCCACTGTACTGCAGTCTAGCTGTTTGTTTTCTTGTCAGATAGTTTAATTCTTGGCACTCATTTCCATGCTCACCAAATGAGTTGGGCCAAATACCCAGGCATCGAAACACACCATAGGACTTTTTAACTCATTGGCCACCCTGCTACTTTACAACTGCTATTCTTACCTATCAAATCTTCCCTTGATTTCATTTTTCTTGACTTCAGCTTCTTCCATTGAGAATCAGTCATCATGGCATGGGAGCTCATTGAGGTCCCGGGCAACCTGAATCTCTCTCTCGAACACTCTACAGGTATTCCCTTTAATTGCTTCAAAGTTAGTTTTTTTTTTCATGCCATCGTGGTTTCGTTCTATTAAAACTGTTTCTTTGCCTTCCAGTTGATGTGGTGGCTGCCAAAATTGATCCCAAGCTAGCCAATACTCTCATTAGGTAAAGGACCTTTTGTCCCTGTTCTTTTGGTCTGAATTGAAACATTTTAGTAAATACTCTTTACTGCTTAGTTTTTTTTTTTTTTAAGTTAACAAGAATTGCGGGCACTATCGCTATTTTTATGATATTTTGGCTCAAATAATAGATGGTAGGATGTGCTTTCAGTTGAGCAATGGTGTCCAGCAAATGAACCAATATCTCCATTTTTAACTTCAGCTACTCTTATGGGATAGGAACTAGCTGTTGTGTTTCCTGTACTCCATTCATTTTTAGTTCAGTAATCATGTTTCATCATCCACTTGGGATGATATTCAATCCCAATGTCTATACTAGTATAATGCCCGTGCTAACGCATTACGGCTTCATTTCAGGATATATATGTACCTTGTATATTGAACCTAAAATATAGGCTAAAGAACAATCCTAAAAAAACAAAAACATCTGAAACATTTGTAGTAGTAAATATGTGTTTATACTTTATATATTACGATAATAAATTATATTGAAATAACTTCTTTGTGAATCCAATGAGACTGCTAGCATATTGAAAGAGTTAAAAATACAGTAAGCACTGCAAGTGTATGACAGCCCCTCCTGCACTCATCTTTGGCATCATATTCGAGTGAGGTTCCCCGAGGATCAAGTCTTTCAGCACAGCTGCCAATTCACATCACAAAGTAGTTTTCTTGTGTTCCCCTAGCTTCAAATACCACTGCAGTTGTGGCTTGTTTTTCATGCTTCCTTTTTAGCTTTCTGTTCATCAGCTAGTGGCTGCAACATGCAGAGAAAAAAAAAAAGTTAGGAGATGGCCATAAAAACTATCGTGAATCTATGGCTGCTGATTTCTCCTAAAATTTTGTGACTTCTGATGATAGCCAATAGTTTGGACCAAAAGGAGATTATTGTCTAATCATCAAGATGAACTGACATTACTTTATTCAGCCTAAATTTAGCAATCTGGTGCTCTTTTGCTATATCCTTTAGAATTTTCAGATTAATTTGCCCACAAGGCCCCTTAACTGATAGCCTCTCAATCAGCTTAAAAAAAGGGGATCAAGTTTAGAGTAAAAAAAAAAAAACATAAGGAATATATATACAGTTCAGTAGTTGGAAGAACCATCCATGCTTACAAGATTTTTAACAGAAGCATCTGAGCGCAAGCCACAACTGCATCAGAAACAAATCTTTGTTGTTCATAGCCCATCCAATCACCTTCATAGCCGGTTTGTTCTGCAGAGAACGAACTTTGCACTGGCTGGCCATTCTTCATGAGTAACAAGCTCAAATTCTCAAATCTCAATCTGCCAATTTAGACATTCAATGAATCAAATAAAGATGCATAACAAACATGATCTTTTTAGCGTATGTATAGTTATTTAGCACATGGTTCCTTAAAAGAACCTAAAGAAAACAAAGATGCACATGGCTAACTCAAGCTCTTGATTAGAATGTGAGATCATGCAAGCAGGTGATTTTTTTTTACTATAATGTTACAATTATCAACCTACAACAGGGAGGGCAGGAGAGGATATACATTTGCTTTTTGACTCTCTCCTTGTCAACTACAAAACCAAATCAACTTCAAGATCCTCTCCTTCCTGCAACAGAGCACAACTGTTTATTTCAGACGCAGCAAACTCTGTTTCGAGAAAAATTTGCAAACAGTAAAATTAGCAGCCTATTGTCAAAAAAAAAAAAAAAAAAGCAGCCCCATGTTTTAGAGATATGATCAACAAAGAAAACTGAGATAAATCAACTACTGGATAAGTCAACTCAAATTGGAACAGCTTCTATAGGCATGAGCAGACTTCGAGCTGAGTGAGAGTGAGGACTTAGCACAACAACAATACTAAAGGAGCTGCTGTTCAGGCAGAAGGCACCTGTTGATCATCCTCAGCTAAAAGTAGGCCAAGCATATGGATGGGCTACGAAACTGCAGGGTCAGGCAGAAGGCTAGAATCAGAGTTGATGTTCACCTTTTTTTGTATTGTCGGACAGGCTGCAGTAGATTACAGAGATCAAATGCACTGTCCATACCGAGCCAGGCATTCAGAGTTGATCATCACCCAGCCAGGAAAAGAGGAAGTTATCAAGTGAATGTTATCTAAAAAATCTTATTCCCCTACAGATAATGCTTTTTATCACATGGTCGGGTTGTTCTGGAATTTCACAATGTGCATATAAATTGTATCAAACTGAAAATTCAAGGTTTAAATTGTACATATAAATGAAAGCATGTTTGTTTTTGCTCTTAAAAAAGATATAAGCATTAAGTAGCATCAGGATGGAAAGATGAAAAAAAAAAGACTGGTTTGTTCCTAGCATACTGAAAACAACCTGCCAAAATGATTCAACACACTTATATGATTCATGAAGTAGGGGGAAAGACTGTACTTGCAATACAGCTTTAAGAGCACACTCAAAGGTCTTTCCTGAAACCATGTTTTCAAGACGCCTGGACGCCTGGGCGAACCATGGGACCGTCCCGGCGATTAATCGACTGGTCGACACTACCAGACCTGGACGCCATGGGACCGTCCAGGGCGATTAATCGCGATTAATCGGACGTCTTGAAAACAGGGCCTGTGATACATAATGTTGTCATCAAACTTCATATCAATGTTAAATCCCAGGCGAGGACTGACACACTTTGGAAGACCTCTTGCAATGTGCAAAGAGAATCATCTTCTTCTGTACTCCAGTTAAGGACTCTACCATCTACCGCCCGTCTAAGTAAAGGCTTGGAGACCTGAAAGGCCAGTGCAAAGGACAGTGAGATGAAAAAAACATGGACTTTGCATGGAAAAAAAAAATAGCAAGAAGGTATGACACCTTGCGAGATTCTTTTTGTGACCCATAAGAGAGGAAATCTTTCAAGAGAAGATCAGTAACACACCTTTCACATACAGTGCCCTACACACCATGCAACAACAATCAGCTTTAACTAAATAGATTTTTTTTTTTCCTACAATAGATGAACAGGATAGTACTGAAACAAAGCTAGGATGGGTAAAAAGAACATACAATCCCTTGTGTTAGGATGAAGTCATCATGGAAGATTATTGAGCAGCCATCTTTTGTGACCTGTAAACGAGGTGGCGAGATGATCAGTCTGGTCATCATAAACTCAGGCTTCAAAGACATGGACAACGTCATGGAGTGCAAACTGTTCAAGAGGAATCAATCAGGTGAACTACACTGATAACTTAAATTGGAGAAAGGCACATAGCACACAGTCATAACACATATGCTTCTATCAACTGCCCACACTTATTTGGCAGGTGCTTGCCGTTGAGAATGCTCTAACTAATCATACCTTTGACCACCATATTAGTGGTCAGTACTATAAGCATTAAGTAGCATGTGGATGTACCAAAAAAGTCAAAACGACTTTATAATTTGGGACCGGGGGAGTATGTTTCATGATCTTATGGCCCATGTTTGTTATCTGAATGGGGTGGTTGTATACATTTGACATGCTGGTCTTTTTTGTCTTTGAATTTTTTTATGATGCAAACAAGCTAATCTCTCTCTTTTTGTAAGTTGTGACCCACTTTTCTGGGTTCACTGTTTGACCCAGAATCGTCCAATCTGTGTGATAACATTCCTAGTGGCGTTTTCTTGTTTTCTCTGCTTTCAGGCAGTTAAGCCAAGTATGCCCTTTGGAGAATCTGAGACATGTAAAAGCGTGTACGTCGGCGTACTGAATGTGGTGGTATATGCACTTCATCTTGTTCTCTCTCTTTTTGTTTGCCTTCTGAGTGCACTACTCATGGAAGACATGCCATGACTATCTAAAATTAAATGCACATGTTATTAAGACTCTTGTAGCTGGAGAAATGCTCCCCAGCATATTGATACATAAAAACAATTGATTTTGCAGTGGAAAATAACCTTGTAACTGATTAAAACTTACTTTCGTGTGATTATTAGTAGGCTTTTCACCGGGATGCAGGTTCATTTTTTTAAGGAAGCTGCTGAATGCTTTTATTTATTTATACAGTAATTTTTTTGCACATGCATAAGTAATTAATTTTATCCTTTTATTCAAAGGCGTCCTCATTCTCTGCTTTGCCCATCAGAAATAATGGAACACTTCCAAAGAATAACTGAGAAACTAACAATAGCAATGTTTCAAGTTAGATCTTCCATGTAACAAGTAATCATCAGAAACCTTAATCTAAAGTTAGGAAATGCAGAACCATCACTGTAGCATGGAAACAAAAATGAGTAGTTCATCATATGTTTTGTAAACTAGGCTGGCTGTTTGATTTATAATTATGTTGCAGAGCTTTATCAACTCTCTAATTCTATGTTATATTATGTTTGGCAGGAAAATCTGAATTATCAATAATCCTATGTGTTTTCTACTGGGTCTGAACCTTGTAGCATACAGTTTTCTGAAGATCTACAAAAGATAGTGGATACTTATCAGCTGAGTCCTTTCACTGCAAAAGTAAGTAATACTGCCATCTGTTGGGAAGCTTTTATTTTGACTTTTTTTTTTTTTTGAAAGTGCAGCATGTGATTCTGGCTTGTTGGTAAAAGTTTCTTAACTTTTTTATATCTTACCACTCCATCGAAATTTGAATCCTCTAATGACTGGTGTTATCTAGCTTTCTTGTGCCCTTGTCATATATTGACTTTTACTATTGGTAAAAGTCTTTTACAGGTTGCCAAGTGTTGTGCTACATCAAAAGAGGAGTGGGAGGAACAGTGTAAACTTTGGCCAACATCTTACCATCCTGCTCATGAGTATGCCCTCGCTCGTGTCACATTATGCTTTTTTTTTTTTTCTCGAACACGGAGGAGAGTTGGATGCCATTGCATTATTAATTAAGAAGAAAAGATCTTGTTACAACTAGTTCCTCATATTACATTGCCTGTTCTCAGTACATACATGACCACAGCCTATCCATGTAGCCCCCTGCTGGCCTCTAGTGACAAAAATACAACATGCCCTTAGCTCTGGCAAGGGACCACAGAAGTTGAATCGGGGTGAGCCATTTTGAAGATTGCATCATTTCGGTGCTTTCAGATCATCCAGAATGACCCCCGAATTGAATCTTTTAGTGCATGGCCATCACATTGTGTCCACCTTCACTGCACCATCATTCTGCGAACACCTTGTTCTCTCTTGTCACATTATGCATTTGCTGTGGTATTTTTACATCATTAATCTTGTCGTCTTCTAAAGATACTTTTGTAAGTAGATAAAGAAAATATTGCTGTAGCTGAAGCCCAAATGGAACTAATGAACGTTTCAGTTACCATTCCAGCACTTCTCTGATGTTTTTCGATTCCCAACCAGGGTGGGCAGCAAATCTGCCCCATCTGATGTTGAAACACTAGCCATGCAGGATTCCATTCTGATGTGCATAGTTGTTCTTTAGGCAGCTGCATTCGTAAAATATTAATGCTACTTTCTTTGACTTTGACTGGTAGCACAGAGCGGTAGGGCCTAGAATGTTTGGTCAATGCCTTGTACCATGGGTGGGCTTCTGGTTTGTCTTCAAACTAAGGTCATGATTTACAAATGACTAATCATGTTTTTCCTTGAATATTGTTAAAATTTGCTACAGCATGTGATGTGATTATAGTAACATACTTTTGCATTAAATTGGCCGGATTGTACATAGTTGTATTGCCTGTGGATGAAGTTTTACTATATTTTATGATAAAAATAGAGTTTTCCATGGAGGCGTGGATACTGCAATTTTACTTTGTATTCATAGAAATTTCTGCTCTCTTAGACTCCTATATTAACTTACAGCCTTGATATTGTCCGTGGATTTCAAGAGAAGGAATTACCATCAATATTTAATTGCATGAAGACTGCCATTCAGTTATCAAAGGTAATCAATCTCTGGTAGTCCTCAAACTTTTCAGGGGTATTACTTAGTAGGCCATGGGCTATTAAATTTTGCAGTTACATCCCTAAACTTGCTAACTGGTTCACTCAATCAGTCAAATTCTGTTTGCTTGTTCTAGTTTCAGCTTCTCTCTCACAAAACACTATTGAATTAACCAAAATTAGCAGATTTACACCAAACATAACTGTTCGCTTGTTCTAGGGTTTAGGGTTTGTATCTTTACCTTTTTGTTTGGTGTTTGATCTTTTTTTTTTTTGCTAATTTCCACTTTGGTTCTCTAACTGTACTAGGCGGGCAATGCTGCAATCATTGTTGATCCATCAAGCATGCAAATAATTGCAAAGGCCACGGACCAGACACACAAGCATGATATGCCTGTAGAAGGGGACACGTTTTCTGAAGCGAAAGCAGATGTTACCTGCTCTTTGAATGAATCAACTGATAGTGACAGCAATTTGTTACTGCCAGGATCCTTTCTTCCTAAACGCAACAGTTTGAACATGGAAATCTCATGTATAGATCCTTGGGGATGGATGAAAAATAGGACTTGTGAGCAGAAGTCATTGCCCTGTGATGGCTGTTTTGCATGGCATCCTCTGAGACATGCTCCCATGGTTGCCATTGACAATGCTGCTGAGAGGGATAGATCGATGTTCCCTTCTTCGACTTCAATAGCAAAGCCAGATTCAAATGGCAATCCAGAAAACTATTCTGATAATGAACCAGCAAAACGGCTGAAGACAGACACAAAAAGTGAGCCTTGTTGCTTCTCACAATTTTCAGTGCAGCTACTTATTTACTGTTGCATGAAACTGGCAATGATGCATACCAATTTATCCTACCTTTTTCTGACAAGGTCAAATTTAAACATCTGGATAATGAGCAATTGGCATCTGACTCATTCTGCGGCGACTTGTCTGAAACCAGCAGACCATATCTCTGCACAGGATTTGATATCTACCTTGTTTGGGAACCATGCACAATGTATGTTGAACCTTAATCCCGCTTGCACATATCTTCTTTTATTACGGCTGATCTTACTTATGTGCTACTTTAATTTGAAGGTGTGCAATGGCACTTGTACATCATAGATTCAAGCGTGTGTTCTACGCTTTCCCCAATCCTGTTAACGGAGCGCTCGGTGGAGTCTACAGATTGCATGGGGAGAGAAGTCTAAATCATCACTACAATGTATTTAGGGTTTCAGTACCTGAGGCATACACGAATGGTTTGAATAATTGTTCGAAGCAATGCTGATCCAACATCCTATTCCATTTTATTTAGAAAAAATGGACCCAAGAGCTCCTGATTTGCACTATGGATGTCTTTTTTTTTTTTTTTTTTTTTGCACAATGACTTAAGATTAGGCCTAAACTAAACCCTTTTGTATCATTAAAATATTACCTTTGTTGTATCACTAACATATGTTCCCTCAATTCTTTTTAATATAATTGGATACTATTGATTTGTTTTATGGTCTAGATATGTGGCACTGACCTGGAAGCTAAATTGTGTCTACTGTGCACAAAAATCACTGATTTCATTGCTGCTTTGAGGTGTTCGCAGATGTTGGATTAGCCGTGCCGTATATAATAGTCCAACGGAGTGGTTCAGACTTGTTTTTTTCGTATACAACTGTTGGGCCTCCATCAAAGAAAAAAAAAAAAACTGTTGAGCCAAGCGTATCGGCCCAGCCTTTTTAATATGTGGATGTACAGTTTATTTCTTAGAATTTATAATGATACACAATTCTCAATAATTTTTGCAAGTTTAGTTAAATTTACAATAAAATTTGATCTGTTACATTTTTTCATGGCTGCCGGAGGGAAACTTGGGAAATCTTCGCCACCAAACAGTGCACCGACCACCAAGTGGAGGGAACAGTCGCGCCCACCAGGCCCAACGCGGGCCGCCGGAGCAAATGGGAGCCGCGGAGCCGGACCAGCGGTGGTGACGGCGGAGAAGCGGCAGGCGAGAGGCGGAGCCGAGCTTGGTCGGCACCAAACAAAAGTCGTCGACCACCCCGTGGAGGGAACGCCCACGCCCACCGTGGCCAACGCGGCCGACGGCAAATGGAGTCGGAGAAGGCGAGCCATGCGGTGGCGACGGGCGAGCAACGGGGCGCAGGCGGAGCCGGAGCTCTCGAGAGGGCGAAACCCTAACCCGCCATGGCAACCGTGGCGAGCCCGGTGAAGTTAGGGTTCCGCGAGCAACCCCCATGGAAACTTCCCCCCGCTATAGAACCGACGGCCGAGAGCGAGGCGGCGGCGACGCCGCCGAAGGGCCAAGGCCGGACTCATCCGGTTGGGTATGGGTAGGCGGTGGGGTCATCGAGGCTCCACCATGGCGGTGTGGTCGGAACTTGGAGGCAACTAAGCGCGGTGGCGACTAGGGTTTAGGTTCGCCTGGCGGAGAAGAAGAGAGAGAGGGGGGAGGCGGGCGCCAACGGTGGCAGCTAGGGTTAGGGTTCGCCTGGGGAGAAGAAGAGAGGAGGGGAGAAGGCGGATGCCTACGGCCGGGCGGGGGCGTCTCGCGAAAGGAGGAAGGAGGAAGAAGAATGGGAGGCGCCGGGTGGGCCTTTGGTGGCCGGCCCAGCCTCGTGGGAATCCGCGGTGGCGCCCTAGCGACCCGTGAAACTCGCGCTTACATAAAAGCGAATTGGCTTGTAGTCCAATGGTAGGACAAAGCCAAAGGGGACGCTACCCACCAGGGTTCAAATCCCGGTGCTCGACCTTTTTCTTGGGATTTTCCCGATTTACCGGCGTTATTGCATTAAGTGACGCTCCCGGCGTTCCGACGGCGGCGGCGCCTATGGTGACTTCGAGAATCTCCAGATCTGCCCGTACGCCCAGCCGCTTCGGAGGTGCTCATAGGGGTAGGGTTTGCGCACGCAGTGTTCATAGGGATGAGTGTGCGTGCGTGTGTGAGTGTCTGCGTTGTACTGATTCTCAAAAAAAAAAAACATAAAATAAAATAAAAAAACCTCTGATGCTTGTGCTGCAGTCAGGCTCTGCCTCTCGTCAGCAAAATCTTGCACAACTAAATGCATCCGAATGCAACACAATGCAAACAAGGGGGAAACTGCATCGGAATGCAACCAGATTCTCACCTTTATTTGAACAAGCATACACTGAGCACTCATCTCAAAACGGCCATCAAGCCACTCTAGTCCTAGGTACGTCCTGGAAGCAAGAACAAATGGGAGCCAAAAGAAACAAAACTATTCTCTCATTTACACGTCGCAAGCTTTGCTTAATTGAGCAACATCAGCCAAAGGGCGACTTGGCCTTGTTGTTAACGGACGAGGCTGCAGGGTAGATAGCAGAGAAGCTGCTACTGCTGCAGCTGTTGCTGTTGCTGGGTCCCTGCCGGCACGACGGCGGCGTGCTCGACGTCGACGACGACGTGGCCGCCGCCTTGGCAGCTATCGTCGTCGGCGACGAGGCTCCCTTGAGGGAGGACGTCGACGTTGGCCACGTCCTCACGCTCGAGCCGGATCTCCTGAGCATGGCCGCCACGTCCTTCATGGTCGGGCGGTCGTCGGGCGCGGCGCTCACGCACAGCAGCGCCACGCCCATCACCTGCATCATCTCCTCCACCTCCGGGCTCGACCGTCCCCGTAGCGCCGGGTCCAGCACGTCGGCGCGGCGGTCCCCTGCTCCGCCGCACCCAGTCCACCACGTGTAGCCCGTCCGGGATCGTCGGGTCGATCGGCTGCTTCCCCCGTCGTCAGCACCTCCAGCACCACCACGCCGTAGCTGTACACGTCGCTCTTCTCCGTGATCTTCATCATGTACCCATACTCTGCATCCATGGATCATGCACAATTTGATTCATTTTCATCCAAAATTCATCAACAATTTGATTGATTTTCATCCAAAATTCTACATACCAGGTGCAATGTAGCCGTAGGAGCCGGCGACGGTGTTGGAGGAGCGGCCAAAGTCGCCGTCCTCGACGAGCTTGGCGAGGCCAAAGTCGGCGATGTAGGCCTCGAAGTCGAGGCCGATGAGGATGTTGTTGGCCTTGATGTCGCGGTGCACGATGGGCGGCACGCAGTCGTGGTGGAGGTAGGCGATCCCTGCGCGGCGCCGAGCACGATGCGGTACCGGACGTCCCACTCCAGCTGCGCGGCGGCGCCGCCGCGCCGCTCGTGGAGCACCGCGCCAAGGCTGCCGTTGGCCATGTAGTCGTACATGAGCAGCCGCGTGCTCTTGTTCCAGCAGCAGCCCAGGAAGCGCACGATGTTCTTGTGCCGGATCGACCCCAGCGTGCGCACCTCCGCCGAGAACGAGTCCCGGACGCGCCCGCTCGTGCCGCCGTCGTCCCCTTTGCACGTCGCCGCCGACGTGTGCGTGCTGGGCCACAGCTTCTTCACGGCGATCACCTCCCGGTGTCGATGCTCACGCGGTACACCACGCCGGAGCAGCCCTTGCCGATGATGTTGCCGTCCACCAGGCTCCTCACCACCTGGTCCACGGAGAAGCTCAGCTTCTGGAACGGCGTGAACTGCCACGGCCACGACAGCTCGCCGCCGCTCTCCGAGTCGCTGCCGCCGCCGCCTGACCCGCTCTTCCCTCCGAACCCCATCCGCCGAGCTCGCAGTATCCCGATCATGCCGAGCACCATCGCCACCGTGGCGGTCACCAGCAGCACGATGGCGAGCTTGAGGCGGCGCACGCGCTGCGCCTCCTCGGCCGTGCTCGTCACTGGGTGACCGTTGGCGTCCATGCTCACGAAGAACGCGTCCCTGCCTCTGGTGCAGAGCCCCGCGTTGCCGGCGAGGCACGACGTCGAGAGCTGCCGGAACAGCTTGGTGTCCGGGAGGTAGCCGGAGAAGTTGTTGTTGGACACGTTGAGCGTGACGAGGTTGTCGAGCCCGGCGAGCGGCGCGAGGCTGCCGTCGAGCGTGTTGTACGAGAGGTCCAGCACCGAGAGCTTGCTCAGCGCCGAGATCTTGGGTGGGATCGGCCCCGTGAGGCCGTTCCGGCTCAGGTTGAGCGCGATGTCGAGCCCGTCGATGCCGCAGAGCTCGTCGGGGATGTTTCCGGTGAGGTCGTTGTCACTGAGGTCCAGGAGCTCGAGGTTGCGGCACTGCCCGAGCGCCGGCGGGATCGGCCCCGACAGCGAGTTGCCGCTGAGCACGAGGCGGCTGAGCGTCTCCAGCCTGCCGAGCGCGTCGGGCACGGCGCCGGTGAGCCTGTTGTGCGAGACGTCGAGCTCCTGCAGACCGTGCACCGCGGCGAGCGAGTCCGGCAGCGGCCCGGTGAGCGAGTTGTTGCTGAGGTCAAGCATCTGCAGCTGCGAGCAGTTGCCGAGCTCGGCTGGCACCGGCCCGGCCAGCCGGTTGCTTCCGAGGTCGAGGAAGTTGATGCTCCTCATGCCGGACACGGACGCCGGGATGGAACCGGCAATGCGGTTGCCGCCGAGGCGCAGACGCACGAGGCTGGCAGCCTTGCCGATCTCCGTCGGCAATGGCCCGGAGAGGTCGTTGGACAGGAGGAGCAGCTTGGTGAGGTTGCGGAGCAGGAAGAGGCCCGGCGGTATGACGCCGGTGAGGTGGTTGTGCGAGAGGTCAAGCGCCTGGAGGTTGGACAGCGACGCGAGCGTGGCCGGAATGGCGCCCTCCAGCTGGTTCTGCCACGCGAAGAGCACCTGCAGCGCCGTGAGCCGGCGTCCGAGCTCAGGCGGGATGAGGCCGGAGATCTCGTTGGTGTCCACCTGCAGCTGCACGAGCGACGTGGCGTTGGCGAGCTCCGGCGGGATGGTGCCGGTGATGTTGTTATCACTAAGCATAAGATCCTGCAGCGCCGTGAGCCGGCCCAACGACGGCGGGATGACGCCGGAGATGGAGTTGATGGACAAATCAAGCGAGACGAGCGAGGTGAGGTTGCCGAACGAGTCCGGGATAGGCCCCGTCAGCGCGTTCTGCCACAGCAGCAGCTTCTGCAGCTGCGGCAGCGCGCCGAGCTCCGGCGGCAGCGGTCCGGACAACAAGTTCTCGTACAGGTAAATATTGGTGAGGTTGGAGCAGTTCCCCAGCTCCGGCGGGATCGCCCCCGACAACGCCGTGGTGTAGATGGACAGCGTCTGGAGACTCTGGAGCTGTCCCAACGACGCCGGCAACGGGCCGGAGATCTTGGTATCCGCGAGACCAAGCACGACGAGGTTAGACAGCCTGGAGAAGGAGTCCGGTATCACTCCGGCGAGCTCACGGTTCCCTCCGGCGCGGAGCGTCTCGAGGAGACGCAGGTCACCGAGCGACGACGGGAGGTCACCGGAGAGACGGTTGTCGAAGAGGAGCAGGTTCCGGAGCGTGGGCGCGAGCGCGGCCAGCGAGGACGGGATGGGTCCGGAGAGCTGGTTGGAGTTGAGCGCCAGCGTGTCGAGCGCCGTGGCGTTCCCGAGCGACGGCGGGATGGGACCCGTGAGCGCGTTCCCGCTGATGTCGAGCACGGCGAGGCGACGGCACCGCCACAGGTCGTCGGGGATGACGCCGGTGAGGTTGGCATCGGAGACGATGAAGGAGACGAGGTTCGGTAGCGCGGCGCAGAGGCCCGGCGAGACTGTGGCGCCCGCGAGGTGCACGGACTGGAACGACACGGACGTGACGGTGGTGCCGGAGCAGGTGATGTGAGACCAGTTGCACGGGGAGGAGGCGGTGGGTGACCAGTCCGGTGGCCGTGTGGTGGTGGTGGTGGTGTTGAGCCAGGACGTGAGGGAAGGCGACCTCTGACGACGGCGAAGACGAAACGGAGGACGCGGCGAAGCAGAGGAGGAGGAGGAGGAGGTGGAGTAAGAGAAGGGGAAGAGGGAGGTGGCGGCGGCGGCGCATGGGGCTTGGCGATGGCAAGGGCAAGGGCAGCAGCCGCCGCATGAAAAAGTGCGCTCGCGGTGTTTGGGGGCTCGGCTTGGCTCGGGCGGTGCACCAATGGCACCAAGCACCAGGCAAGGCTGCTTGCTGGCCTCCCTGGGCGATGATCTCAATGGAGACGGAAGAAGAATGGATTCAATGCGGGGGATCGGGGAGGAGGAGGAGACGAGCTGAGGGAGAGGCGGAGGTGGAGGTACACTGTCACTTGTTGTTTCTCTCTCTCTCTCTGTTCCTCCAAACCCTCAAAGGTGTTTGCTTGTGTCCTGCTCCAAGGGTTTGGTTGCAGAGGAGGGAGGCGGAGGTGGAGGTGGACGATGAGATGAATGGGTGCTTGCATCAACGCAATAGCAGCTCCTCGAAACCCTCGCTGCAGGACTAGCTTGGTTCTTTCTCATTTCTCTTGGTGTTTGCTAGTGCGCGCGCATCGGAGAGCGGGAAAGAAAGAAATTAGTAGTGTTGATGGATTTGATTAAGGGTACGGAGAGGAATTAGTTTAGATTGATGCTCATGTGCCCTTCACCTAGCCATTCTGCTCCTACATACAAATTGAAACACTGTCACGAGTTCACGACAAGTGTGGTGGCCAAGCATCGTCAGGAGGCAGGCTCTACGGGGTGGATGTGTGAGGGACAAAAGTGGTACAAGTACTTAGTTGACTAAATCCCATCAAATGTGAGGGTAATGAATTTTCTATATTATGGAGTATATGCATGCTCGTGGAGGGAAAATGTAGTAGAAACCTCACGCCCTCCTTTCAAATCCGATAAATCTCATCAATTACTAACACCAACTTTTACAGTTATTTCACTAGCTTAAATCTGGTGTGTGTGTGCCGTTGGCAATGCCACTTATCAAGTTGAGGCCGCGCCTACGTTGGGTGTGCACTTCAGCCTCCACCCACTCCCTGCGTCGCAGCGACCGTATCGTAGCTCAGCCAAGGGCGCCTAACGCGACTTTACAGGCCCAGACTGTCTTGCTTCAGAAGTTGGGCATTGAAGGGAGGCAGGGGAGGCTCCTGCCGCCGTTGAGGAGGAGGTCAAGGTCGTCCTCAGGGGTGGTTTCATGTCGCAGTCTAAACGGCGCCGTTTTGAAATTCTTCTTAAGGGAGCCTTTCACATCTCCATGTTAGGCCTCAACAACGAGGGCCTAGCCGAGGAGGTCACCTAACCCGGCTTGCAGCGGGTTGATTTGTCGCAAACCTGTCAAGATGTAACCTGTGCTAGTGTATCAGTAGTTGTTAGGTTTTTGCCTCGGTAATCGTTTGGTTACTATTGTATCTTGTTGTTTGAACTTTATTTTGTTTAATGAAAAACGCGCAACGGCGTAGTCTCAAAAAAACCCGATGTATCTTGTGTTTTTTTTATAAAAGAGAGAGAGAGAGAGAAATGGGTACAAATTAACTGCCGGCCTGCATTTTTGATAAGCTTGCTAATTCTGAATGAAGAACCCCAGCAGTTCAAAAGTTCCCATTCTGAATGCACAAATGTTTGAATCCTACGTGTACTCTTATTACATTGACATTAAACCGAGTACGGCCCTGCAAGGCTGTCCCTCCCTAACCCAGTAATCAGTCCAGTAGTGGAATAATGTTAGCATAGAGGTGTCAAGATGCCGGCATGGGTTATCCTTGGATCACGCGCGGGCGCACAACTAGCTCTGCTGCCTATGCTATTGCTATGCATATGCCACTGCCACGAGCTAGCTACAACTTCAGCCTACCCTAAACAAGATTAAGGCTCTCTTTAGGGCATGTTCAACCCACTGACAGGGGGTCGTCTCTAACAACCTCGAATCTAACACACAGACAACTAAAAAGACAACTAATACAATGGACTGTCTATTTCATTGTCTGTGAGCTATTTAATACAGTACATGAAGCTAAGATCTATCATGAATACTATTCTATATACCATTGTGTTGTTATTTGAAGGTAACATATCAACCTTAAACAAGATGAACATGATTACAACTAAATAATAAAATTATGGAGCTTAGAATGAACCAACTGAACTACTAAACTTGTAGCTGAACTACTAAACTCTGAAGATAGCATTATGCAGTACGCATATGGTGGTGAATCGAGATCCAATTTGACAGACCATCCAAGTTTTGGAGACATACATACTGCATATACCTGCTGCGTATATCCATGATCTTCCAAATTGCGTACTGAAGATATGCATACTCGAAATTCCAGTACCTACTGAACGTCTGAAAGAGCAGTAAAGCAGAAAGCATCTCTGCATCTCTGCATCCCGCCGTCGTGCGTCTGTCATCAAATGGAGCAGGTTCTGCCGGACCCCGTCGCTCGCCGCCATCATCACCTTCAACCTTTCCGGCATGGGATGCGCCTCGTGCTGCTCCTGAACTGCTACTTCCGCACGGGCTTCTCCGCCGCGCTCGTCACCAGCACCAACAGCACCGGCTCAACGGAGCTGCTCTGCGCGCGGGTCTGGTCGGGCCCAACGCGGCGCGACTTTGGCATGGACGGAGCTCGCCACCGCCCCTGGGATCGACATCCTGCCCGCGGAAGCCATGGCTGCGGCTCATCGGCGCCAGCGTCCGGGGTCTAGCTCACCCGCCGCCGGATCTGCGGCCCCTCCTCTCCGCAGCTCGCCGTCCTCTCCAGGCACACGGGATCTTCCTTGCCGCCGCCGCGCCCATGGGATTTGACGCTGCCGTCGAACCATGGGGCTCCGCCGTTGCCGCCCGCGCCCTGGGATTTGACGCTGTCGCGTGCACAGCCATGGGAGAAAGAAGATTTTGGCGTCGAGCTTGCAATCTCCCGCGTGCACAGCCGGATCCGCAGGCATGGATTTGGAGACGACGAACCTATACAACGCGTCGTCATCCGGCGTTGCTTGCCTGGGAGCACGAGCCACCCTCGTCGCCTCGCCAGACGACGACATCGGCCGTCTCCTGGCTCGCGAGGGGGTTTCTGTAAAAAGGACGGCTTACAGACGGCTTATACAGCCGCGCTGTACATGCCCTTAGCATACACTCCTCAAATGACTTCAGCTATTTGCTACTACAATGCACACAAAAGTTACTACAGATGAAGTAATGAATTTTTATAATTCCAATCTCTTTGAGGAGTTCAAATACATATAGATGAAGCATTTAATTTTGTGACTAGTAGAGAGTGGTAATTGTGTCAAGAGAGTTTTTTCTAGATATATAGCGATGGCTAGTTTCAGGTGGTGTTCTTTTAGTCAACTAAATTAGTATGGCTAGTTTCAGTGGTGTTTTTCAGTCAACTAAATTTTGGGACTATTGGAGTCATTTGTCGATATATGTACTAATATACATACATACATTAGAGCTAAAGAAACTCCCCCACTCACATTTGCTTGCTAGAGATTGCATTCTTAGTGAGATTTGAGAGATTTAGTGCATTTGCTTTATGATATTGCACTGAGTGGCACTAGCGATCAAGTTGGTTGCTATTGAAACGACGACAAGCTAGGGAGCACAAAACACAGATACATAGGTAAGGGAGGGGGTTGGCGGGATTTGATCGGGGTGGACCTGCAGAAGAACAAAAATTGTCAAGAGCACTAAAGTTTTATATTCTAAGAATGCCATGTTAAATAAAATACAGCGAAACATGAATGAAACATTCACTATCAATATAACGCATATGATACGGTTCCACTCTATTTTTTTCATAGAAATTTAATTTTATCACTCATATAGAGTTAGAAACCGAGCCAAAATAATTTTATCTAGATAAAACACAACTATTTACTCTTATCTTAAACGCATTGTCATATCATTACAAAATGTTTATATTACAATCCACTAAATCGAATAAAACACCTATCAAGACTAGCGTAACACACCAAGTGTTGAGATGGAACACATGGAGTTTTGGATGATGGGATCCAACACATGAGGTGTCTCTTGTCATCTTGAAAATCTCTATACAGTAACAGTCCCCACTGCAACCAACAAGGGGTAAATTGATGAGATACTAGCCAAGACAAAGTTAAAAGACTAGTACTACACTGTGTGAACTAAGGTGTCCTATTTAAAATGTGGTCGGTCCTTTTTACCGTTGCATTCATATACTTCAGCCCCTGTTGGACGCATCTTCTATACACTGTGAGCTAAGGTCATGCAAAACAGTATATTATTACCCACCGTCTTTAAAAGATTATAGTTTTAGCTAGTCTGTCTTTTAGTCAATGTTTTTAAAGTTAAATCAAATTCATAGAATAGTGTGTCAATATTTGTAACACAATATAGGTACTACTATGAATATTTATTTTGTGAGATGAATCTAATTAATGACATTTGTTTTGTATAAATTTAGTCAAACTCAAAATAATGAAGTCATTCCTAAGTATGGAGTTAAGAAATGCCACTCCCTCCATTCAAAATTTTAAGTCATTCCAAAAATCTTAAAGAATTAAAGTATCTCAAGTTTAACTAAAATTATAGAGACAACGACAAAGATTTGTTACATCAAATAGGTATACTATGAAAATATAATTAACAAGAATATAATGATACTTAGTTGGCATCCTAAATGTTGATATTTTACCATATAAATTTGGTCAAACTTGAAATGCTTTGAATCTCTAAATTTTTGGAATGACTTACTATTTGGGATGGAGTACTTCGATAAATATTTCAATGAACAAACAACATTCAGCATCAGATGTTTTTGGATCATGAGAAACACTCCCTTTTGCAGAAAATTTTCCTCATGATCCATCTTATAAGTTTCATTTTTATGGATTTCCATTTTATTTATTGTTTCGGACTGTTGACAAACTAAAAGAAAACACATTTGATGCCATTTTGCACTACCGAAGTGGATAAGTCTACCCACAACACTTTACGCAAGGGTGATTGCGCAAATAATTAGTGATTGCGCAAAGGTGTTTTGTGCAACATCAAGACGAGCTGTCAAAAGGTACTAAGAAACAAATGGTAATCTTCAGAATGAAAGTGGCATGGGTGTGACTTCTGAGGGGTGGTTAGTACTTTCAATAACTTTTACCACGCGTTAGCACTACATGATACCTTATTCCTAACCAAGTACTTTTACTACATTTACAGTGTTCACACTACAGTCTAAACCTCTGTCTAATCTAGTATTAAAATATTGACAGTCTCACAGCTTAGCCAGATGGCTCAATGGTAGACTTTGCCTCGAGCTCTGGGCTGGTGGCTACCTATTTAAATTGGAGCCATGTTAGGCCTGCAGGTAACTACAGTAGTCAATTGTGGCCCAGCAGGGGGCAAGAATCTCTCAAAGTGTTTTGATTTGAATGGGGTTGGGGCCTTGTGGGGGTTTCTTTTTTGAGGTACGGTGTCAAGCAGAAGGAATTGGGAGGCATCATAGCAAGGGATTAGGATGACTTGTTGTGGGGTTCATCCTGCATTGCCTATTTTATAGTGACATAAAAAGGTTACTATTTTGAAGGTTTTATTTTCCTGGATTCATGAGATCAGCTAGAAAGCATAGCACTCCAACCTTGTGTGAGGATGTGCAGTTGCTAATTATCATAATATAGATGATTCACACAAAAAGGAAATTGTAGCTGAAAATTGAAATCAATTCCAATATATGTGGATTGGGGTGGATTAGAGTACAATCAAACAAGGCCTAAATAGAATTAAAATTAGAGTTATTATATGTTTCCCTATTGAACTCTTGTTGAATCTTTTTTTTTTTCAAGAGCACGCCATAGGCGCGTATTTCATTAAGCAGAAGAGTTTGCAAATAAGGTCGACCGGCAACACCGTTACCAAAATTCGACCAACCTAATTCTACTTGGATCTTGTTGGAATCTTACAATCTCCTCACTGAAATGAGACACTAATCCTATATTCGTCATATTTACTGGTGAAAACAGTTCTTGTGCCAGCCGCAGTGTCTTCTAAATCACAAGCTTTCCTACAACCTAAAAGTTCTGGTCAAATGAGGCTGGTAACCAATCAACTTTTGGTTGCACATCATGTAGGTTTTGGCTTAAAGTTGACTTGTTTCTTTTCCTTTTGCTGTCGGGTGTCAATAAATTGGTTGGGTCATGCATGCTGCTAGTTCCTGGTTTTGGGGGACTAAATGGAAAGAACATGGCCACAATATAGTGGAAAGTTTGGCGCAGTTTGACGGACAGTTGGTAGCCCTTCAGGGATGATAGTGAGTAGTGACATCAATCACAGTTCAGCGCACTCGTGTGCATTTGAGACGTTATGATTGATCTCAAGAGCAAAATACACTAGCATGATTTGGTAGCTTCTACTATATACCATAAATAAAGTTGGTGGTGGAACACCAATTCGAAAAATTAAAAATATGACAGGAAATTTTCATGTTTGTTTCTTTAAGAAAATGAAGGAAATAATTCTGCTGCAATATACTGACCAATTTTGTTGTTAGTATAATAGGGGTTTCAAACTTCAAGAAGTGATCTAATAAGCTGTGCAGCAGAATCATGATCGGTTGTGGGTAACAAGGTGAAATGCTGCAAAGACATGCTCCATGTGGAGCTTAAACTGTTAAAACTTCAAGAAGTGAAGCATGTAGCTAGTGCATGTGGATCCCGGAGAAAGTACATGCCGAGCAAGCTGTAAAAGTTCTTCTAACCGGAAGAAGCCACTAAATTACAGCTTACTTGCTCTGCATCCTGCAGGGAAATGTCACTGCAACAACAGGTTTACTCGTAAAAACAAGAGGTTCTAGATCCCAATGCAATGCCGGCCATTTTGTTTTCTAGATCCAAGTAGAGTGTGCTCCTAGCTAATAAGTTACAGCAAGAGATAGATGCTTGATATTTTTACTGTGTGAAATGTACTATCTCAAGAGGATTCAAGAGTACTTATTTGTCAACCGGGCAAATCTAAAAATAATAATTGTGTACTGTCATGGATCAGCACCAAAAGTAGGTAGCATTAATTTAATCAAAACAAGCTAAGAGTGGTAAACCTGTCCTGAATTCCTAGAAGTGTTTGTCCTTTCAACCATCTTTTTGTTGAAAATCAGATACTTGGTACCAAGCCATATATAATTAAGTGTAGCTCAAGTTCTTGTGTGTGATCCACAGCTGATTAAATCTCAAGACAATTTATTTTTGAGTTGTATGAAAACTCAAAGCAGCATATAATAACAACTGAAAATGTCCATGATAAACCATTGTCTGTTAGTGAAGACCATATATGTATATATATATATGATAGAGAATATCCTATATATGTAATGCATAAACCCTAAAAAGCAGAATCTCAGCACATAATCACTCCACACACCCATCCCACACCCTGTTCTGCTATCAAAGCTGCTACTTTAAAGGTTAGACCTCCAAATAAATTACCCCCGTCCCGAGGTTAATGAGGGTGCAACACGCATGTTACCAGATTCCATTTGCACCGCTTTTTCTACAGGCACCGCACAAAATTACAAGTAACTAGGCCCGGTAGGCACATGGATGCGAGATGGAATTACCGCGAAAAGATGCAAAAGTGCGAGCTGTGACGATTTGTCACTGACAAGTAGGCCACCACGGGCAGGCGTATATTCCTGATGCCTAGTTAAAGCTTTTACCCCTGTTTTTCACTGTAATTGTGATTTTACCCTTGTTTTGCATTGTAATTGTGATTTTACCCCTACTTTTGTAACTGTGCAATTTTGCCCATCTGTTTTTCACAGATGAAACCCCGTTACCTTTGGTTTGGGGCGGTGTTAGTGGGATATGTAAAAATAAATAGAGGACCTACCCGTCCCCGGGATACCCATGACCCCTCCTCACTCGACTCGCGTAGTGCGTCCGTTCCTCTCTCCCTCGTGACTCCAACATGGAGACTCCCGAACCCAAACCCTAGGTAGGCGCCGGCGGCCGAGCTCTGTGGGGGTGGCGGCGGGAGATCCGAGGCGGCGTGCGGGGATCCGATGACAACGGGGCGCGAGGTGCGTGGGTCGTGCAGCTCCCTCCCAGTAGCGGGGCTTCCGGGCCGGGCGGCGTGGGCTTTGAGGCCTTCATGGGCCTTCCGGGCCGGGCGCGGCGGCGGGCCCCTCGAGAAGAGCTGAAGGCACGGGCATCGCGCAATTAGACGGCCTCCATCGCGTCCATGCGCAGATTTAACTCTCTACAAATTGAGTGACCGACACCTTCATTTCACTTGGGTGAGATCTAGATTATTTACCGTACACATTAGAATCTTTTTATATATTTAGTTAGGTTTAAAAAAGTTTGATTTCTAGAAAAGAAGATTTACAAGTATTTTTGTGCTTGAGTGTTATGAAACATGTTGCCGCCTTTAGGACCTTCCCCTCTCTCTCTCACGATCAACGTAGTAGACGAAAGTAGAACACATCGACACAAGATGTAGGAAGACTATTCTTTATTCCTTTGAATATTTATGATTACAACATAGAGCTCCCACATATATATATATATATATATAGTCCTATTAAGGCCTAAGAGTTTTGGTAAGTGGCCACATACAAACAGACTAGGATCAAGATTCCTCCTGTCTTCTTTCCTTCTAGGATAGAGTCCGTATGTTTTACAACACTCCCCATTGGACGATTACCACGATATACACATGCCTCATCAAAAACTCCATCCCGAAAACCCGGTGGGAAAAAATAGTTCTTGGACAAAAGAGCACATCACATTCGTTAATTACATTGCACATGTTGTCTCGATAAAAACCTTATGTGAGAAACCTTCGAGTAAAAACTCACATAGGAAAAAAGAGTACAACATTTAACCTTCTTGATCATATATTCTTTAGGATATTCTAATTCTTCGTGAATAGATATTGATCTTCATAATCTATGCATAAACTTTAGTGCTTTAACAAACATGATCTACTTGATTTTTGTAATTCTAGTGGTTTACCTTAAAGGCAGATTCAATAAACCCCTCGTAAAGCCAAACTTTGAACTTCATTATTTAAACCACATTTTTTTTTCATAAACGTGTTGTAACAGCTGGATGAATTCCAACGATCGCTATTCGACGATCGGCGGCATGTAGATCGGCAAAGGACAACGAGGTAGAGGCAGTGGAGATGACGGATGACGAAGACGGGCGGCACACGCGCCGAAGCACGACGGCGGCATGGGCAGCTACAGCGACGGTGATGGCGGCGGCGGCGTCTTGCTGCCAGGAGGAGAGAGTGAGATCGAGAGGCTGAAAGCTTAGGGTTTTACCCCTTAATTATTTTTTGATTGATTCAACTGATTACATGTCTCTTATATTTATAGTCCGAGAGAGACTTGCATCTAAAGAAATCCTTGATTCGATTTCCAATTATATTTCCTAAATAACTATTACTTAATGGCGAAGCCGATGACAATGATGACGTGGCGATGGCGATGGCGGACGGCGGGCGGCCAGCCACGGGGTAGTTTCCCTTGCGTCTTGCGGCCCATGGGCCTATGTACTATGACATCTCCTCCCCCTTTTCCGCACAACACGTCCTCGCGCGTGGGATTACGCACGTCTGTCGGTGTTGACGGGTAGTCAAAGTAGCATGTCCCGAAGAGCGTGGCACTCTCTTGCATTCGCAAGAGTTGACACACTACAGCTAGTTCCCAAGTCGCGGTTGCTGTGTAGATGTGGATGAGCTGGTCGAAGGCGAGGGTGCTGAACTTTTCTGATGATGGTTCAGAGAATGGAAGTCCATTCCTCTCCCGCCCATGTGATCGTTGTAGATCTTTGGCGAGGTGAAGATCGTGGTTGTTAGAGAAGAAGACCATCATCGATGGTGAGATGCTTTGTGGTAACTCTTCCATCAACAAGGTGCTTGTCGTGAAGCCTGACATGAATGGCGAGGTCGTCGTTAGGTGAACACCAATCACCTTGTGCGGCACCTAAGCTGTTGTTCCTTTGGAGCTTGATGGTTTCGGTGATTCCATGTATCTTGTGGTCGGTCGGCGTGGCGAGTTAAGGTAGGATGAGAGCCTCGGAGGTAGTGATGGGGAAGACGCGGTAGAAGACCCATGCGTGTGGCATGTACCTCATGCCAGCATTGATGAGGATCATGAGTTGGAGCTCGTTGAAGACCTCGTAGAAGACAAGGGCGTCGACTTGGTGTGCGAGCTGGATCGTCGTGCTCAACATGTAGGGCGCGCCTCTGGTGCACCACAACCTAAAACTTGTTGCGAGAGTTCGTTGGTTGGCTTGAGGGTGTGGTCGTGCTTTGGCGTTGATGTCGCCGATGATCGAGGAGCCACCGGATCGGCCCTCGAGTCGTTGTGGCTGTCATTGCCGAGTTGAGGATGGTGTCATGTTCATCGTGTTTTGCCGAGGTGTGCGACGAATGAGGCGGAAGCATGTTGAGTCGACGAGCGAGTTGGATCACTTTGTCCGTCGTGCGGGGCCTCCTACTGTAGTGTCTCCCATAGTGTTGTAGCAGAAGGGTGGAAGAAGAAGAAGCAACACCCAATCTATTTTCGAAATAGCCGGGAACCAACGGATAAGACATACACATGAAAATAGTTGAGACACTTGAAACATCATTCTGGAAACACTAGAAAACACACCTGATCTACTTTTAAAACACCTAAAAAAACAACAATTGCAACATACGACTGAAACCAGATGAAACACTTGAAACATCCTTCTGAAACATGTGAAACACTCGATCTACTTTTAATACATATGATTTGGTCACTGATAAAAATAGCGCTAATAGCGGCCAGAAGCGCCTGTCGTAATGACAAATAGTACGCTATAGCGCCGAATAGTGTCGCTATTGCATTTTGGCCAACCTCCCGTTAAAATCTATAGCCCGCGATTTTTTTCATGGGATTCGGTTGAAACATACCTCTGAAACCACTCAAATAAATTTTAGGCAGTGGAGTGGCATCTGCATGTGTACATCATGTGGGAAGAAATTAGAAATAAAAAGAGGAAAAGAAGAGGCATGTTGTTATTGCTTAGGGTCAAGGGGATGGCGCTGCTGCATCTGTCATGCAGAAAAGGCCGTAGGCGCAGGAGAGATGCTGCGCGAGGCTGATGGCAGCAGGCGAGACTTCGCTGCGGCGGGGCATAACCGTGGCGCGCTGCTACAGGGTGACATCCACCCGTTTGGAGCAGGCTTGGCCTCGTTTAGATGGCTAAAGTTTCTTACAATTTTTTTCATCTCTCTCCGTCACATCACATTAAATACACCAAAAAGACATATGTTCGCAGTGTCGGAGGGCTCGGTAGTGCAAGGTGGCTCCGCTGCGGATGACGACCTCAAGTCCTTCCGGCGCCATGGATTGCAGGTTGAAGCTCCGCCGGCGGCCGCCGCATGCTGACTGTTGTTCGCAGGTCTGTCCGTTGGCTACTGATGGAAGATGAACGATTGGCCTGTGGGCCTTTGCCCTTTGCCTTTGGGCCTTGATGTTTGCCTTGTGAGCTTGCGCTTGTGGGCCGTGAAAGCACATTACTACATTAATTAAGTAGCCTGTATTGCAACTCAAAAAAAAAAAAAAAGTAGCCTGTATTTGTTCAACTTCCACCGCTGGCTCGCGTATTCTCCAAATATGGGAATCACTTGCCTGGCCCAAGTCCACCGCCATGTGTGCTCGGTGGTCCTTTTCATAGCAGTGTTCAAGAAGGGAACGGGGCTGCTCCTGCGCCATCCTGGAGAAGGCCAAAAAATACAAGATTACACATATGAAATGAATAAAAATAATGCCAACAACAAAGCATGAGGAAATTAATATATGACAACGTCAAGAGATTAAGACAACATAAAAACTAAAAACACCCTAGTACCTGAACACTATCGTGAGTGGCTGCAGTGTGACCGGTCCTGTGGCATTTAGAGCACCGGACCGGAGCCATGGCCTCATCAAAGTCTCCATAGCCATACATATCGAGACCATACCCATTGGAATCATACACATCAGGGCCATCGGCATTGGAATCGTCCATAATTCCTTTAAGGCGTTTCCTCTTCCTTCTCCCAACCTTTTGCTTTTCTTGATCCGGGTCGGGTACATAATCCAAACCATAGTATGCAGGCCACTGCGAAGGATCTAGGTACGGCTCGAAGCTGGATTCCCACACTTTTAGGGTGTTTGATTTGAGATAGAATGGAGACATGAAAAAATGATCTTCATGGTCCAAACCCCTCAACCTACAAGCGGTGATTACGTGTGAGCAAGGCACATGAAGTAGGCTGCGAATGCAACAAGAACACTCCGGTTTTACGGAGGTCCACCCTATAATTTTTGCCACCGTACTTCTCACCGCCAGGATTGGTTCCTCCCGTGACATTATGTTGTAAACTAGCCTTGAAGGTCCGTAGGCATCACCAATCGATTGGAACCTATGGCCTCCGCAATTTCAGTGTCTCCTACCGGCCCGGCCCCATTTTTCTTTAGAAGCTTTGGCAATGTTCCAAATTTCACAAAGTATTAGTTGCACTTCTTAAATGAGTACTCCACAATACCGTAGGCAGTCTGCGCACGGATACCCTTGAACACTTTGTTGAACGATTCGATGAATTGGTGGTCATCACACCATACCTAAGGCCACCATCATCAAATGCGAGAGCCCACATGCCCACATTACTCATCCGCCCCTCGAAGCCAAGTCCTCGCAGAGTGTTTAGGACCTTGTTCAACTCGATAGCTTACGCTTAAACCTCTCCTTCGTGCGACAACAACACACGACCTTCAACTTCGCACCACCTCCTTCTTCCGTTGTCGCCGCCAAATGTTGGCGGCAAAGTGCCGCATGCACCATCGATGCTCAAGAGGGGAAGCCCGTCTATCTCCTCTCTAGCGCCGCTGGTAATCCATTGTGCCGATCGGATATCATGCAAATCCTACGGGGCGTCACGATGGATGACATCTCTTCTAACAAGCTTCATGAACCGGGACCCGGCTCAAAGTGTTCTCGCTCTCGGCCAAAGCAAACGCTAAAGGAACAAGCTGGTTCTCCGGATCCACACCGACCGCCATCATCGAGAACACCTTTGTACTTTCCCCGTAAGGAATGTTGCATCAACAAGCACTACAGGGGCGACAATGCACGAATGCCTCGGGACCGGGGAAAACACCAAAACAATGCGTGCGAGGAACATGTTTAGGCACGCCGTCCGTGTCATCCACTATCCGGCCCGACAACGGGATACCACCTAAGCCCCGGATTGAAGTGTTTCAATGGTCAGTAAGGATCCTAGGAGCTTGGTTGTATGCCTCCTTCCAATCACCCCACAATGACTCTATAGCATCTTTGCTTTGCTCGCCAAAGCCTTCATGTAGCTTACTCGATATCCGGTCCACCCCATATGCTCTCGATCAGGGAGGCAACAGATATATCGCTATCGGCCTTAACAAGGCCGACAAGACGACGACTCAAATAACGGTACGTGTTCTGTGGATGAACCCCCTTAGGCTTAGAAGACCGACAAGTGTGAGGTTGCTTCACATTTCGAATCCTCCAAGTCTTGTTTGGCAGCTTCCTCGCCCAAACTCCCCAACCACATTTCTTCTTGCAAAGCACTGTGTACCGCTTCTCAGCGTCGCAGTGATCAACACAGTAGGGCCTATGATACCTAACGGCGTAGTCCGCAAGAAAAAACTTGAGATGATCCAATGTGTCAAAGACCATCCCCTTATTAATCTCCACCTCCTCGCTCTCAGTCCCCTCATCGTCCAACAACGACGGGCCAGGTGTCACACACCGCTTCATCAACCATACTAATGTCCATGAAGTTGGGTACGAAGGGTACCTCAACATGGACCTCCCTCAACTGACTTAGCTCCACATCAGTGTATTCCATTCTAAATGACCCGTCAGGTGGATGCAATATCCCCCTAAACTCATCGCCTTCATCCTCCGTACTAGGCTCCGACCTATACTCGTCCTCTAACACCTCCTCGGAGCTGCTATCACCGAAAATCAGGCTCATCTCTCAGACTCTCCATCGTCCTCGATCCTACAAACATGTCGTCCATAGCACCAATCTCCTCCTCATCGCACTCTTCCATACCTACCATCACTGCATTATCATTTTCTCTAACAACAACCGGTTGGAACTCTTCCTCCTGAGTAAGGTGCTCTACGGGCTCCTCATCCACGTTCTCAGCCGCAGGGACAACAACAGGGTTCATCACCTTCTCCACAAGAACTTCCAAGCAGCGAACACTACTACACTTCACAACCTCTACAAAGTTCTTCCAATCACCGTCACATGACAAAGGCATCATTGCATAGTGTGGTGCGTTTCCTTCCCACAGATCAAATCGACCTCTCAAGCTAAAAGGCCATCCATACTTGTCACGACAATGGCCGACCAAGTCACCGGCTAGGAGGGCTACCAAAAAATGAACTTCTTCATCCATGTTCTCAAACTTGCCATCCCCTCTAACTTTTCCACCACTATAAAAGCGCACTAAACGGTCCATCTACAAAGTATTCGGAAATAAAAGCTATAAGTAAAACAACCATATTGCCAATTATATTAAAAACAAACTCAACACCTCCAACAACAACCTCCATGCATCCTCTTGTGGGATGAATAAAATTATGCATTTAATAGTAATTAGTATTATCTAAAAAAATTGACTTAACTACTTAGTATTATCTACTTACCTATACATGTAAACAAGAGTGCATTAAATAGTTATACAAAACAATTCATTATTTATTTACTAATATTATCCAAATAGAGATAATACATTGGCGAAACTAATCAATAAAATCCTCATTTGAACTTGCCCAAAAAAAAATCTAGCTCAAATCCAAAAACAACCTCCATGCATCCAACAACTACACGGTGAAAATTTTATTCAACGTGAAATCCACACCAAAGTAATATCCTATAACGATTCCACGTACCACATTGCATCAATAAACAGGCCAAACACTTATAATTTCACATTGGAAAATAGGAATAATATCAAACCCTAAACCTCCATGCATGCATCCATGAACTACTTTCATGCAAATCGTTCTCTATGCCAAATCCACGACCAAATCCAATCCTAAACCGATTCTACGAACCACATTGTACCAATTCACGCTTCAATCACTAACAATTTCAAATTAATAACCCTAAACCATGAATAGGAGGAGGAGGAGAGCAAGAACTAGTACCTAACCCGGTTTTGGAGAGGAAGAAGGGGCCTCCCGGCCTAGCTCCGGCCAACGCCGGTGAGGGCGCGCGCCGCCGGCCGCGGCTCACCGGGCCGGCGACTTCCCCGCCGCCGCCGCTCTGGGGCCGGCCCCGTGCCCCGCCCGCCGGTGGAGGAAGGCCGGTGCGGGCGGCCGGGCGGTGGAGGAGGCAGGGTGCGGGCGGCCCGGGCGGTGGAGGAAGGCGGTCTTGCCGTCCGGCGGTGGAGGAGGCGCGGGCGGAGATCCGGGATGGAGGAAGGCCGGTCGGCCGGAGAAAGAAGGAAGAAAGAGAGAGAGGAAGAAAGAAAATCGGGCCGGTGGTTACCTATTCGGTCGTCGTCGCGCCGCCGACGGGTGGGCGACCCGTGGGACCGCAGCGGTTTAGTCAAAAGCCCAAAACGAAACCCTAACGGGCCCGTCGCGCGGCGGCCCGGGCGCGATCGATGTGTCGCGCCCGCATGCATCGGCGCGACTTCGGGGACCCATTGTCCTCCACGCCCGGCCGCGGGTCAACGGCGCTTCTTTGGACACGTCGCGCCACATGCATAGGCGCGACGTGTAACTGTCGCGCCCTATGCATTTGGCGCGACAAAAAGGATACCAGCGTAAATTGATTCAAAGTAGGGATACATTTGAAGATTGTTTTAAAAAAGGGCAAAATTTTTGAAAAAATCCCCCGCCGCCGGCTCTCCAAATTCCCATCACGCTCGCCCATAGCAGTTCGCCGGTCGCCACGGCAGGTCGGCAGCTCGCCATTCGCCGCTCCAAATTCCCGTCGCTGTCGAGGCAATTCGTCAGTCTGCACGGCTGCCGAGCAGTTCACCACCGCAGTCAGTTTCACCACGGACGGAAGCCTTCAACATGATCATCACGGTAAGCCATCCAATTCTAAAATTTGATACTTTTCTTATTGTTTTCATTACTCGTTTATTAAGTTAATTTGGTTTCATTGATTTTGTCATTTTGATAATGATGACAGGGAATTAAAAATATAATATGGTGTGACTAAACCTTCATGTTCACATGGTTAGTTGATTTTACTTAATTATTTATGTTCTAAATGCTAGAAATTTGTGCTTGACTATCATATTTTAAGAGAAATTATTTTGCTATATATGTTATCAATGACTCCACGCCGCCCCACCTTAAATATTTTTCATCCTCCGTCATTTGTATGTTCGAATATGAAATGTGGGTAAAAAAAGTAACTAATTACACAGTTTAGATTTACATTGCAAGACGATTCTTTTGAATCTAGTTACGCCATGGTAGGATAATATTTATCACAAACAAACGAAACGTGACCCCGGATCGGCCGTACCTCACTGGCGCCCCGACGGCGACTCGGGGAGGCGACCGTCGCCAAGAGCCCTCGGCGGCCACCACCTCGGCCGCCGTCGCCGCCCCTCCCGGTGAGCGGTGGCGGCCCCTACCCCCATAGCACACTCCCACCCCCCTCTCTCCATCTCCCCCCTCTCCCATGAACAAAAAGTCGGGCGCTGAAGATGGCGATGACCGGCGGCGGCAGCGGGCTTGGGAGCGTGGATCCATGCCCTCCGCCACCGGATCCGGCGATTTCGACCTTGATCCGGTGGTGGGCGGGCCGCCGCGAGGAGCCTTCTTGGAGACCACCGGCCCCGTGAGACCGGGCGCATCTAGGCCGACCACCGGCGGTGGTGGCGTGCTAGATGGGGGCACAGGGCGTGAATCCGCCCCCCCCCGGATCCGGGCCGAACGGCGGCGACACGGCGGCGGCGGCGTGTGCGGCGAGCTTGTCGCGATTTCCACCTCGCGAGGCCTCGTGTGCGTGGGCTGGGCATGACTCCGGCCGGCCGGCGGGTGGTCCCCGGATCGGACCTCGGGCGGTGCCCCCTCCACCGGCCGTCGGCACCCACCCTAACGCGTTGGCGGGAGGGGCCCTGTGCGGCGGCCCGAATGGGCGCGTCGGGGGTCGCATTTAGACCCCGGCCGCCCGGCCGCGATCCCCTGAGCGGCCGCAAGGCCGGCTTCGGCGTCCCACATCAAAAGGGCGCGTGCTCGGTTCACACCGCCATCCACATAAAGGTTGCCTCATTGCGGTAGTGAAGACTCTGCCGATCATCTTCGGCATATCGTCGTCTGCGGGTTCGGCTTGGATGTGCTTTTGCGGAACTTGAATTCTTGGTGAAAACCCTCGGTAGGGTCGGCTGCGGACCGGGCGATGACGACCGGCGTCATATTCCCCCTTGGAGCGTCCTTTGTAATTTTCTTCCTTGCGAAAGCCTTCCTAAGCCCCCCTGTCGACATTCGAGACTTCGAGCTAGCGGCGTGAAAGAGCAAGCCTAGGGCGCCCTCTCGTTGATCAAATAGAGGGTCGAAGCATTTATATCTTTTCGTTGTATTGTCCCTGGTCGATGTATAAGACTATGACTTTTCTCTCTTTTTTGTAACTTTTGGCTGTGTATATCTTTAGATGTAGAGGCCGGATTTGATATCCATTATCTAAAAAACAAGTAAACGAAACGTGTTACAGTGTGCTGTGTTACAGGAGTTGCAGCAGTGTTTTTTGCAAAATTTTCAACCAAAGAGGCCTTAATAGAAAAACCGTTAGGGGAACGAGCACTAGCTCGTTTGGTCGAGCGCTCAGGTGAGAGCGTCGCCACCCGGGCTCGAACCCGGCGCCCACCTCCTTTCTTAAGAGTATCAGGGAGACTCTCCCTTAGTTTTCAAAAAAAAAAATAGAAAAACCGTTAGAGTCACACTGATCGAGGGAGGTAATATACTGTTTATTACTGCATATAATACTGTAGCTGTCCATTGTTATTTATTACTGTGCATTGCTGTAGCGATGAATCTGGGCGGTTCCTCGAGAAAAAAGGACAGGCGAGATCACGTGCAGTTGTTGACTCTTGCAGTTACCAATGCGCGTCCTCTCCATCGAGGGCGGGTTCAAGTTCTCAGGTAGGTGCCCCCAAAGAGCCTTCCCAGGCCTTCCAGTTCCTGCGCCTGTGTTCCTCCTGAGCTCTCCTCCAACCGAGCTCGATCTATTTGTCTCCTGACGCCCCCTGTCAAGTTGGTTCCGCTCCAAACACAACAAGATCTGGGATCTTCAGTGTGTGCCTCTGTATTGCCGCTCCCTTGTCAGGTACGATTCTTGAGCTTGCACTCATTCTACATGGCATTCCACCGTGCTCGCAGATCAAAACCCTATCCAAGTTCTGCTGCAATATTTTCGTTTTGTTAGCCTAGATTGATCCAAAAGAGGTTGTCGCTGAGGACTAAGGGATGCATGTTTAACACTTGAGCGGGTTTCGCCACTCGCAGAGCACAAGGATGGAATTAGAGGATGTACCATTTCAAATATTACAAGAAATTACAAACAATTTCTCGGAGGAGTGGAAACTGGGTGAAGGGTCATTTGGAGATGTTTACAAGGTAACACTTATATGTACAGGCTTGATATATATAAGCAAATTTATTTTGTAATCACTTCGTTCCAAATTATAATTCGTTTGACTTTTTAATCCTAAGTTTGACCACTCGTCTTATTCAAAATTTATGTAAAATATCACTTTTTGTTATGGCATGGTTTATTAACAAAAATCCTTAAGAATGACCTAAATTTGACTACATTTACATAATTTTTTTGTAATAATACGAGTAATCAAACTTAGGTTGAAAAGGTCAAATGAATTATACTTTGGAACGGAGGGAGTAGCATTCTGGCCAACATGTTGGGCCCTGTTTCCAAGCAGGCTGATGGTGGGGGCCGGGTGGTCCTGTAGTGTTGCAAGGCATGCAGTTTGGCCACGGGCGTGCCGGCGGTGGGGCCCGTGTCTTCGTGTTTGTGTGCAGGTCCAGTACCACCTCGGTTCGTGTTGTTTGGCCGTGGGCTTGCCGGCGGTGGGGCTCTTGCGATCATGGATGCCCTGCCTCTGTGCTGCTCTCTGAACGGTAGAGGGCCTTCTCAGCCAAATTGTAGCTGCCAGATTTTGGGAGGACAGAGCGTTGTTTGGACAGTGTGATGGCGTCGGCCATTTCAGGATTCTAGGGGATTGCGTGTTGGTGGTGTCGGTGCGCCGCCTCCTACCTCGCGGCTCCATGTGGTGTGGCGGCGACGGCACCTCCCTTCCGTCCGGCAAGGATGCTCGCCGTTGCGTGCCTCAAGACACCTACTTCAATTGGGCGAGGGCGCTTGCTGGTGCGTGCCTCCCTCCATTGCGGGCGAGTCCGGGAACGGCTCAATGCGGTGTGGTGGTGGCCGACAAACCCCTCTTCATCATGTGGCATGGCGGCAACTGGCTACCACCTAAGCTCGGGCGTGGGCGCTTTCCTATGTCTGCGTTCCCTCGGTGGTGGGTCTTTAGAAGCATCGGCAAAGGTTCTGGGCGAAAGCTCCAGCGTTGAGTCACTGAAGCACCTTTGCAATTGCTTCTCCTTTGTGCATGGCTTGGCGAAAACCTCGCCAAGCTTGTGCATGGCTAACAATGATTACATTACGACGTCGTTCACCTCCCCGGAGGCATCGTTGAAGAGCTCGTGTGTCTTGGTGTTGTATTCTCTCCTCTCGCTAGTGTTTCTTTGTGGTTCTGCCACTTTTTTTAAGCCCTGGTGTTGGGGTGTTGTGTTTTTTTTTGTGAGTGTTCTGCTTTTCCGTGTGTGAATTGTTACACACAGAAAAATAGTATGTTTTGTTTTTCCTGTGCATTTTTGTATTTTTATGTGGGTTTTTTTGTGAAACACCAAAAACACACAGAAATGTTCACGCTCAGAACTATTGCATTTTCCAGTAGTGTGTTAAGTATTAATCTGACAATATACCATTAACAGGCAGTGACTGAAAATGGCGAGGATGTTGCTGTGAAGAAGCTTAAAGGCAGTAACCTTGATTGGGAGCAGTTCAAAAATGAGTTTTATAACCTTGCGATGCTTAAGCATAAAAACATTGTGCAGGTTCTTGGCTTTTGCTATGAAACAAAGCAAAAACATGTTGAGTTCAATGGTACAAAAGTGCTTGTTGAAGAGAGACATAGAGCGCTCTGCTTAGAGTATTTGCACAATGGAAGCCTTAAGAAATATCTTACTGGTATGTCGCAAAGTCGCAATATCTTCAGTGTATCATGAAAGGAAACTCTCCAGTATATCTGTATTTGATCAATAAATATTTGTTTACCACTGCAGATGAATCTTGTGGACTTGAATGGCATGCACGGTACGAAATTATTAAGGGTATTTGTGAGGGTCTAAAATATATTCATGAAGATCTACAAGAACCACTTCACCACTTGGACCTTAAACCTGACAACATATTGCTAGATAAGGACATGGTGCCAAAGATTGCAGATTTTGGTTTGTCCAGGATCGCTGGCAAAGAACCAACACGAATCACAAATAATCTTTATGGAACACTGTAAGCTGAAGCCTGAATATCTGAAGTGAACATATCCTCTTTTTTTTTTTCCTAATCGAACAAAACACATGCATTACAAGTTCATTGGTTGTGATGTAATGCAGTGGGTACCGCCACCAGAATTCATCGAAAAAGGTGAAATCTCCAAAATGTTTGATATATTCAGCTTGGGTGTCATAATGATAGCCATAGTGTCAGGACTTGAGGGCCGCTCGAAATACGAAGACATGAAACAAGACAGAGACAAATTTATTCATTTAGTAAGCACAATAGTCTCTTTAAGAAGATAAAATTTTCCTAATCCAATACTGTGTCGCATTACATTTGAGTAGTATCAGCCAAGATTGACAGTTGATTTTTCAGGTAAAAACAAACTGGATGAACAGGTGGCAAGGAACAGAGTGTGATTCATCGCTTGAAGCATATTGCCAACAGGTAGAAATATGCACTCAGATAGCATTGGACTGTGTGGAGAACGAAAAGCCAAAAAGGCCCAATATTATAGAGATCATCAACAAGCTGACTAAGACAGAAACTATCATCATTGGCAAGGTAATCAAAATCATTATTCAGCATTGAGTGAAAAGATTCCTTTTTAAAAGAGTACAATGCAACGGCTAGGACAGTGGACAGTAAATCACTTCAATAGATTTGGATTCACGTTCTTCTCCCATCATTTACTCATTTAACAATACGTTTTGTTTATTAAGTGGAATTGTTGCTCAACAATATGTGATCCCTCCAGAATTCATGAGTGTATGCAGTGGCGGAAGAAGATCTTAATTGGGGGTGGGGGAGGGGGTCTTTTTCCTCCTCTGCATCCACATCATTTTTCTTCTTTTTTCTTCCACTACCTCTTAAATATATGGACAAATGACTAAATTTGCATGATATTTTTTGTGTGTAGTATTTCAATTATCAACAACATACTGCACCGCTCTGCGAAGTTGTTGTTTCCATCCTGTCAAATAAATACATATGTAGCACCAGCGTGGTCGATCCTGCCGTCACAAGTGAACTCGTGCAGATTCTTCTATAAAACCAAAAACACCCGTAGTTTTGAAACTAGATGTCCAAATCAAATTCTGAATGCATATTGGACACTTGATTTGGAAACTATGAGTTTTTCATTGATGGAAGAAGTTGCACATTTTTTAAGACAAAAGGTGTGGGGGAGTGTGGCGTCGGCCAGGTTGCGTGGAGAGTGAAGGAAGCAGACATCGGGGTTACCAGTAGCTCTGTTGCACTATCAACTACCGAATATGGTTCATTGTAGTGACTCTTTGGTATTTTATACTAATTTCTTTCAATAGTACACACTAGGTGTTTGATATTATTCTATCTAGGGTGTAATTACTTACAGTGACTACTGACAGACTATGACTATTGAACCAAATTAATAGTATTGTTTGTAGTTCATGATCGCTTTCGTTAGTAATGTTTTCAAGTCAGTAAGTCAAACCTAGATGGCTGGGTAGCATTCGTAGGAGCGGTTCTTGGACTCCACCACCAGCATGAATCATGATTCTTGGTCAAATCTTGTCTTGCATCGTCACTGCCTCAGATCTACCATCAACCTTAACCATTGCTCTTCATGACACAAGGGGCTGACCTTGGGCTTGGGGCAGCAGCAGCTATTGCCCTTGTTGTCACTTCCTAGTCGTCTTCTTTGCGAACGCTGGCTCCTCTACCACCAACCTGCGCATCACCTCGGGCTCTGACCCTTTTGAGGCCTCCGCACTCTCCAGAGCTCATCACCAGGCCCCACTGTGTGCCCATGGTCAGCATCAAAGTCATTGTGTGGCAACATCGCAATTTCAAACCTTGACCATGTGGTAGATACTATTGTTGTCTCGTCCGCAGCCATTAAGTCAGCCAATGGAGAGACTCCTTTCACTTTATCTGTTGTCGTTGTCCTGGGCATGATTGCCATTGCCGCACCAGGGCACCCTTGGCTACACCATGTTTCCACCACTCTGCTTTCAAGCCTAACTATCTTCTCCATGCTCGGAGTTGGGTAGATGTTGTTGTTATGTCTCCACCGAATGGGTGTTATGGTCTGCAACCGGCTTTGAAAAATCACCGTCCTCGGTCTGGCAAGGATGTCACTCTGTGCTACTTGTGCCGAGCGTGGTTCATCCACCCTGGATTTTCAGTCTACGCCTTGTGGCTTTGGTGGACTCGATTCGCTCAGATCTCTAGAAGTTCTCTGCATCTTGACTTTAGGAGGTAGCATGTCCACTTAGGATGGAGATCTATACCATCAAGTTGTGACTAGCACAAGTAGTCAACCACCTACAACGTGTGGAATCACCGTATGAGGACCTCTCCTCTATGACTAGGTTAATACGTTCGGTCCTTGCTCCCAAGCCAAAACTCTTTGAACTTCATAGTTCTTCGTTTCACCATCTTCGCCATGGATGGCTCCACTCAGAACCCGTTTGGCTAAGTGAAATGTTTGGTTTCTTGCTTGAATCACTAGAATCTCTATATATCAAAAGGATATAAAACAAGAAATGTTTCAACTTGAGTCACTTGTAATGTTTCTCATTTTTACACTACAGAGAAAATCAATGTTCCAACTGATTCTGATTCATTGGGAATCAACAAAAAAATATTTCTAGAGTGAAAATTGGATTGGGAATGTTTCTAATAGACTTTGGAACCATACCAAACACACCCTTAGTCTACTCTCAAGGTCAAGGTCAAGATCAACAACTAGATGATCTGCCCGTGTAAATAACTCCCAACCTGGATGTCATCGGTATGAAGATCAAGGGCTATACAGGCCTCCTTTACTCCACTGACCACCAATGGCACCACCGGCGAAAGCCGCAATAAAACATAAACACAAATGAAAAAAAAAACATAGTTCCGACAAAGCACCGGCCTTGCCCAGCACAAAGTGCTAAAAGTCTTGGAAATTGTTGGGAATGAGGGCAAGTTCAATGAGGATGCAACTAATTAATGAATATGCAGACTGTTTGAAGGATTTGTTGCAATATATCATTTGGATAGGTAGGATGCGTATAATGTGATCGATGATTGCAATGAGCCCCCAGGGCGGTATACATGGCTTGGAGGGCAAGTAGACTCCGACGCCAGCCCTCCTACCACCGCCGGATCCACCATCTTCCTGACCTCCGGTGGCCTGTTTTGGCGCCGGTGTGGTGGGGGAGCTGTGGATCCGGTGGGGGTGTATATATTTCCTATTCCTACTATTATAGTAGTTTTAGGGTTAGGGTTGGAGACTTTCCTCCAGCGTTGGCCATGTCTATGGTGGACGGGTTCCTATGATGGTCCATGAGCAAGAGGAGCACGACGACAATATCATCTGCAGGAGGTTTGGCATCGGCGATGTTTTCTTCGTTTTCTTCTTTTGCGTCGATGCTCGAATCTTCTGTGTGCTTTTTTGGGTTGTCTGTGGCCTTCTTGTCAATGGCATCGTCGAATCTGTATGCTACAGCATGGCTGTTGTTCGAAGGAGACTCAGTGCATTTACCGATGAAGTGTTCATCGGGCTTTTGTCCCTCCCTTGGAGGTTAAGGCTCCACTTGCTCCTGTATGCGGGTAGGTGTCCTTGGATCCCCTTTGTGGGATTGCTGCTTGTTGACCGGAGCATGCCAGTGTTGCGACTGGCGTCTGATTCTGGTAAAAGTGGGTTTTGCCCAGGGCATTCAATAGTTGAAGAGCACTATGTGTTGCAGATGGGCTTCGTATTTGAAGACTCTTTGTCGAATCAGGAATGGGCGAAAGCTTCATTCTAATTCTTCTTCATTGCGGGAGATGGAGGAGGTCTAGGCTGTGGCAGCAAAGGTCGACGACAGCGAAGGGCACTGGATGCTCCTGTAATGGTCTTATGTATAATTTTATTTTCTTTCAGGAGTACCTGGTCAGGGGCTTGGTTGTAAGAGTTGTAAAAGTAAATTATCAATAAAAAACCAACCCTTTCTCAAAAAATAAATAATTAATTCTTTATTAATATAATGGGCAACTCTCGTGCCTATTCAAAATAAAGGAAGGTTGTTATATCATACGAAAGGCTTAAAAAATTAAATAAGATTGATCAAATGACATATAATTTCTTGATGATTGGATCAATGAGAGGGCTCATTTTGTTCCACAAAGAACGGTGGAAATATTATTGTTGACTTCCCTATGAAAGAAAGTTTCCTAATATTTTAATTATACATATCATATTTTGAGAGAACTTTAATTTGACGTGATACCTTAGAGATGGTTTTGTCTTAAATGACTAAAAATATGATTCAGAAGTAGATTACAATGTGTTGATAGATCAATGAAAATTTTGCAGGTTCCCAAGGTAAGATGTCAGATTAATACTTCTTGGAGGACATCACATAATAAGACCGAGAAGATGAGAAAGGAACACCAACATGTCAATTTGATGACAAGCTCCAGGTGCAATGAGCTGGAATTTGTTGATGTAAGTGAAAAACCATCGGATGTAGGTGAAGATCTCATTGTAGGGAGGATAGATGAGAAGAATAAAATTATAGCTGCTTTATTTGAGAGCATGGATCAAAAGTTAACCATCCTTCCTATATATGGTATTGGAGGCATTGGCAAGACAACCTTTGCAAAATTGATTTGCAATGATACTAAGTTCAGAAGTTACCGTCAGGTTTGGGTCCATGTGTCACAGAGATTTGACTTGAATAAAATATGTAACTCTATAATTTCACAGCTATCTGACAAGGAGAACCAAAAGAAGAATGGAGAGTGCCTCAAGAAAATATTTTCTGGTAAGAAGATTCTGATTGTTTTGGATGACATTTGGGAGGATAATACATTTCTACTAGAGGATTTGAAGAATAAGCTATATCCTGGGGACAGCATTAACACAATTGTTTTAGTAACAACACGCTGCGAACATGTTGCAAGGAAAATTTGTGCTAACATGGAACCATACAAGATAAAATGCTTGACAAATGACATGTGCTGGGAAATAATAAAACAAAAAAGTGGCTTTGAAGCTCGAGATGACAAAGAACACTTGATTGTTATAGGTAGGGAGATTGCACTGAAATGTGGCGTGGGCTTTAGCAGCTTATTCTCTTGGATTCATGCTGAAGTCCATGACATTTGATCAGTGGAAGGAAGTAAAAGACAGTGATATCTGGAATGCATCTACTTCACAAGATGCCTCTTTACCAAATCGTGTTCTTGCATCCTTGAAATTAAGTTATACCTACAGTATGGATGAATGCTTGATGTCATGCTTTACCTACTGTGCAAGCTTTCCAAAAGGTTTCAATATAGTTAAAGATGATCTAATTTACCAATGGATTTCTCTGGGTTTCATCAGGCCAACGAAAATGCTATCAACTTTACAACTCTGTGACAAGTACATTACGCGGCTGCTGGGACTTTCCTTCCTTCAATATTCAATGTCACGAACAGTGAGTTTTATTTATGCACATTACTGCAGATTTTTTTTTTTGGTTATTTGTTTCTAATGATTTATAAGAACCTTAGGTAATGTAGACTTTGAAGATCAAAGAAAAACAATATGAAGCGAACCATACAACCTGAGCTCCTTACTATTTTTCAAAGGAAAAAGGAGAATTGGTCTAGGCCTAAATAAAATCTCATGTGTATACCACACAAGCTGAAAAATCAAAGATCATTACCAATCATGCAAGTTGTATTAAAAAAACTGTGCAACCATACGATATAGGACCACCAAAAGGACATTTTACAGTTTTACTACAGTCATGGTGAAGCAAATTACATCGACATGGTGGAATAGAGCAAGTCACAAAAAACGTAGGTCCGTTGTACTTGAAATATCATTTTGTTATGTTCCATGTTTTCTGATCGACTGGTCGTTTTCTAATCGATCAGGGACCGATCAGAACGATTAATCGTTGATCAGGGCGATTAATTCACCCCCAAATCGATCTAATCGTCCATATAATCGTCCTGCATATAGCAGGACTATATATCATATATGTATGGTATTTGGTATATACACCATATACTATATATTTATATAGTATCAACTATCAATTCAAGACTATATTTCTAGTTAGTTGGTTACTTACTTGTGAGATCTAACTTCATATTCTTGTCCCAGCCTCCAATGTCTATTTATTTCTAATCGACCAGAGAGCTGATTGGGCGATCATGATGATTAATCGGACGAGCAGGTTTCTAATCGCTCTGTTCTGAGCCTAATCGAGTGCTTAGAACCGATCAGGACAATTAATCGCAATTAATCAGTCAATCAGAACATGGGTTATGTTAAACCTATCAGTCTCATGGAACTCAGAAAATAGAAAAGCAGTAGATTAATTTTCCTAGTCTTCGATTCTGAACCAAACACCATATAGTCCCAAGGAAGCATGCATGTAACAGAAGAAATAAGGGACATGCCAAGAAAACATGACTTAAATTGTAGTCTATTTGCAGTTCGATCTCAAAAAAAATACCATCATGTATTCATGTGTGACATGGAAACAGAAAAAAAATGAAGAATGATTATTTACTCAATAGGAAGTGGCGGCTTCTACAAAATAAGCACCTTATTTCTCCCAGACTTATTCATATACAACGTATCAAATAATTTAATTGAGAAAAATCCGAGCAGCATAATGAAAGGCCAAATCTTAACCATTTTTTCACCGTGTTCCTTATGAACCCGAGATCAAGGGGAGAGCAGCGGGGGCGATATGGCCCATTTGAGGGCATGGTGGCTATTTGCCTCAGTTGTATGTATGCGATCTTAATCATCATGGATCGTCGTCCTTGCACAGGCGGCCCATGGTGATCATCGTTGCTGCTCGGGGAAAGAGGAAGCACACCCAAGATTAGGCATGCTATAGGATGGTTTGAAATGAGTTTAATAGATTGGGTTCTCATATGGATTTCTTTGGATGGATGGAAATGAGTTTTAGTAGCTAACGGGTTGGGGTGAGTTGGGTTACCATAAATGCGGGTTCAAATAGTTGGGTGGGTCGAAATGGGTTCTAGCTTTATACGGGACCCATGTAAAAAAATAGAGTCTAAAATTCAAATTTCATGTCCACTCTTTAATTTTTTTATCCAAATGAATTGAAATTTGATGAATGTAACTTCATGAAGAACAACGAAGTTTGGGGGCTCTAGAACTCTCTCAGATTTTCCTTTTCACATAATAATATACATATACGCCAACATACATAGTGGGCTCTAGCCTTTAGGCCCATAGGAAACAATAGACAACCCAATACTCCCCCTCAAGATGGATGATAGATATCTATCATCCCCATCTTGCTACATGCTAATTCACATTCCTTTACACCCAAACCCTTTGAGCTAATTGTTCTTTTGAAATTACATGGCTCAACTCTAGTGTACCCTCATCATGCTTAGTTCTGTCATGTTGGACTGGATTATTGGCAATGTTGATAGCTGACTTGTTGGGCGAAGTCCATGAGCGGCCCCAAAACTTGCATGTCACCTCATTTAGTCCTTTGGTTGATGTTTGTTGCGCAACAGCTAGCATTATGGACATGGTGGCGTCCGATTAGTACTGAAATTGGGCTTCAAGTCTCCATATTTGATCCGGTCAAAATCAGTACCTGTTGTGGTTAAGCTGGAACTTTGGATTTGTGTGAAGACTTTTCGGTCCGGTACATGGAGCTCTGTCGTTTGTTCTATGCTTTTGGACATCTGTGTCATGACGAGGATTCGGACTTGACTAAATGGTGGCGGCGACTTGGAGATGCTTGATGGTGTTGGCGATCGGCTATGCAAATGAGGTTTCATCCTTTTGGTTGTGTTGGTAGGCACAGGGGACATATTGGATTGTTTGGTGTCACTCAGCTGCTTTTGTTGTTTTTCTTTTTTTTTTTTTGGTCGCTTCTTTTATCCTTGGTGGGATTGGAGCTCCCTTCTTGTAATATTTAGCTGAATACATCCTTGTTGGTGGAGGCTGGGATGTTACTAAATATTCCTTTATCTAAAAAACACTCAAGCAAGAAAAATCCAAGAAGGGAGAGGAGAAAAAAAAAAAAGCTCAATTGATGCAAAGGTGCATGTAGGGGTGGTGAAGGGCCCTCTAATTTAAGCTAGCCAATTTAAGGATCGGGCCGGATTAGGATCGGACCATAAAATTATACAAATTTTGAACTAAAAATGAATAGGCCCAAGTGAAATTGTGAAGGAGGATTAAGGGTCGGACCCATTACCACCCCTAAGTGCATGATCAAAGATAATTGAATACCTTCCTTAGTATCGAGCGCTAAGCACAAATACTCATTATTGGTACAACTGATGCCTTAGTTGACTGAACCTTTGGCCCAAGCCCTGCCACCACTTCCACACACAAACCAAGGAGAGCAAGAGCAAGCAAAGTTGGTAAACACCATCATCTTAGGACACATTGTCGGGTACCAAAATAAATGGTACCCTTGATACCTCGATCAAACAAAATGTTACCCCAAGAGCATAGTCAAGGTGCTAGTGAACCCAGGAAGTCATTATCCGAGGACCCACGCACAGGAGAGAATCAGCGATCCGCTGCCTCCGCCCCCCCCCCCCCTTCGCGAAGAGGGGGGATTATCCGGCTCGCTCGAGACTCCCCTCGTACGGCATACCCCTCGGCGACTCCCACATCGTCGGCGGCAAAGAAGGACAAACGGAGTTAATGCGCCCGACACCCTAGATTCCCTCACCGTGCGGACCTGTAGAGGTCAAATCTCTCTGCAGGCCATCACCTCGTCCGGAACCCACTTTTAGCACAACTCGCACCTTACCGAGCACTCTGTCAACCACTCCCACTGCTATGTCACCTCATGTGCCCATCCTTAAAGGCCTCGGGCGACACTGCAGCCACGATGGAGTACCCTCAGATAAGTACTGCTACAGATCTCGGTCACCATCAACTTGCCCCTCGGGCACTGTTACCACCCTCCCCGAAAGGCACCTCCCGGGAAAGTAAGGGCCTCGGTAAGTCAAAGGACCCTCGTCTCCGCCCATCCCTGGGCCCGCACCCCTAGGCGTTAACCTGAAAACCGGGGAAGGACAATACCCTTTCCACAATGACAAGTACGAACGCCACTTCATCATGATTTTAGTACAAGGTCGACTGACCACGAAGTTGCTCACCCTTGAGCATGTGTACACGTGGCTCCTCCTTGGACATATAAAAGGGGGAGCTCGGACGTAGAGTAGGGCAAGTCGGGAGCACTCATGCCTTGACTTCACACAATATTGGCAACCCAGCTCAATCAGCATCACGCACTGAGACTTGAGGTCCCGGCCTCTCTCAACAAGCTTGTATTCCCCTACTACGAGCACTTCGGTGCAGATGCACGACTACACCCCCTCGAATGGACTAGGGTCGACGTTGGCCTGAACCAGTATAAACCTTTGTGTCATCTTGCACCACCATCCGGATCCTGGGACGCGCAGCAAATCACTCGTCGGTAATAGAACCGCCGGTTCAAAACACCGACACGCATGTTCAATGAAATGCTTCAATGGGGTAAACTTACCAATCCAATGAAGAGGTGATTGTATCAGAAAAGCCAACCAGACACACTCTGGGGCTAGCCAGGCTTAGGCTGGATTGAATAACCAAACAAATAGAGGTTGGTTGTACAAAGCTAGGCCCAATCTACCCTAGCTTCATTCCTAGCCGGGCTACAATTTGCACGACAACCAAACACTCCCGTAAGGACCTCGGGCCTCGAAAGGTGGGCGGGTGAATAGAGCTTCATTTCCACCACTCTTGTTCATAGTGACATTCCAACACATGGCAAACCGATGGATTGAAAACCATATTATGGATTGAGTGGGTGCACAAGCATGATATAGGTTGGGTTGGATTGAGAAGATATTGTTGCCCAAACATGGATCGAACGCCAGAGGTCGGCTTGACCAAAGGGCCGCTTGATTGAATTGAACTTGCAAATGTCTTATTTACAATGGGGGGACAATGGGGGGGGGGCTGCTTATATAGCGAGAGCTCCTTGCCTTTACTTAGGGGCTAAGCAACTCTAGACTTAAGGGCCAAGGCAACTAGACTTAAAGGCCAAGGCATCCCTACTTTGCATGAAAGTAAATGCGGGAAAGTAAGATACAAGTGCTAGGGATTAATCGCTATCAATCTCCCCTAAGACCTAGCACTACTTCACTTCTTCAGACCAATCCTCCCCCCTCATCTCCTGAAATTTTGATCTTCCCAGAGACTTGGTAAGAATGTCGGCCCGGTGATCTTTTGTGGGGGATGTAGGTGGCCTTGATGCTTCCATCTTCCGGACATTCCCGATGAAATGGAACTTGGTCCCGATGTGCTTGCTTCGTCATGGAAGACCGGATTCTTGGCCAATGCGAGAAGCGGAACTTGCTGTCCACCCTCGGCTCCACAACCTCACGCCTGCGCGGCGGCTCCGGCGGCACGGGCGCCACGGGAGCTTGCCCGATGCAGTGGTGGCGGCGGCGTGCTCTGCCTCGCAGCAAGCAGAAGCCACCACCTTCTGTTTGACTGATTGCCAGTGATGAGACAACCGCCCGAAGAACATCGTTCCACTGGTGCTCCGACTTGTGTCTACATCGCCCGTGGTCGTATCGCCCGATAGCCAATGAAGCGTGCGGAGTCCGCGCTCTTTTGTAATGGAGCCGAGTCGGCGTCCACGCCACGTACCGGAGCACGCGCTTCACGGCCTGGGTGCTCGGTCGTGGGCGCTCCATGAACCGGCTCAGGTAGCCGGCAACAAACGCCAAATCGGCGGGTGTGCACAAGGTACCGCAGGCTTCCCATCAGCCGCCGATACATCGTCGCATCCACCTCCTCCGCGTGCTCTCCTTGCTCGGCCTTCGGGTTCTCTCCTCCATCGGGGGTGGCTGCTGGATTGCGATCCACCATGTCTCCCAACTTCGAGAACCCGCCGCGTAGTTGGGCAGGCGCGGTGTGATGCCCTTGGCATCCTGGTGGACCTCGACGCCGAGGTAGTAGCAGAGCAGGCCGAGATCACTCATCTCGAATCGATCCTTCATGGCAGCCTTGAAGCTCTCCACCTCCCTCCAATCGGCGCCGGTGATGATCAGGTCGTCGACGTAGACGCCGACCGAAGAACAAAGTCCTTCGGCTGCCGCGCGGGTACACCGCTTTGCCTCATGCGCGCTTTCTTCGGAAGCCCATCTCGCCGGCGTGGCGTCGGCTTCGTTCGAGCGGGCGCTTGCCGCAGCCCGTACAACGCCTTCTTCAGCGGTACACCTTCCCTTCTTCACCGGCGACGGCGAAGCGGTGGTCGCCGCGACATACACCTCCTTGAGGTCGCCCGTTGAGGAAGGCGGACTTCACGTCCATGTGGTGGACCTTCCACCCTTCTGCGCCGCCGGTCTGCGAGGAGCATCCGCCGGGACTCCATCCTCGCCACCGGCGCGAACGCGTCTTCGAAGTCCACTCCCTCCTGCTGCAGGAAGCCTCGCGCCACCAGCCTCGCCTTGTGCTTGGTGACCACCCCCTTCTCGTCCTTCTTGAGCTTGAAGACCCACTTCAGCGAGATCGGGCGGTGGCCGTCGGGGAGGTCCACGAGCTCCCAAGTCCGGTTCTTCTCGACCGACTGGAGCTCCTGCTTCATCGCCGCCTCCCACTCAGGATGGCCCTTGGCCTCCATGTGGTTGTAAATCGCTCCCGGCGTGCGTGAGGTGGAGCGAAGAAGAAGGCCGCTGCTCTCTGCCGCCGGCGGCGACTCATCCGATGATGTTCGTCACCGTGCGGTAGCGAGTGGTTCGTCATCGTGGTGCGTGTCCGCCCGCTCTCGTCGTTCTCCGGCGGCGCGCCCGCCGCTCGATCGAGGAGCGCGGACGTGGCCGGCGCGCCGCCGGCGGCGTGGTTGGTGACGCCTGGGGCGAGGAGTTCGAGCTCTCCCCCGCCTCGGCGCCACTCTGCTCCCCCGGAGCTGGAGCAGGGGATGACGAGCCCGGCGCGGATGCAGATGAAGCAGAGCTCGGTGACGGTGTCCTGGCTCCCCCCGATCCTGCGTCCTCCACCTGCTCGATGACGAACTCCTCGTCCGCCTGAGCCATCTCCTCTCCTTCCTTCAGCGAATCCGACCACGCTCGTCGAAGACCACGCTCGCGAGACGCGCCTGCTACGCTGGGTGGACGGGTCGAGGACGCGGTAGGCGCCTTGGCGCCGTCCGCGTGCCGATGAAGATCCCCCGGCCGGCCAGCGATCGTCCAGCTTCTTCAGCCGCGACAGATCCTTCACGCGCGCGCGCAGCCGAAATTGCGCGGTGCCCCCACCGCGGCGCCTTGCCGTGCCGGCCAGCCCTCATATGGCGTCATGCCCCGCGAGTGAGGGGCTGTAGTGGCGCGGATGCCCTCCTCCGCGCAGTGGCGCGGTGAACTGCGCCGACGGTGAACTCCCGCCCGTTGTCCGTCTGCGAGGTGCGCGAGCTTCTTGCCGCTCTGCATCTCCGCCACCGCTGCCCAGTCTTGATGGCATCCGCGACCATGTCCTTTGTCGCCGAGCGCCACCCACATGTACCGCGTGGCGTCGTCGACCAGCGGCGAGGTAGCGCCGCCACCGAGGGGCGCGGGCGTGATCGACGCGAGATCCCGTGCACGAGCTCGCGCGGATCTCGCGCGGTACCGCCTCGGCGGGAACGGCTAGCGGCGGTGCCGTGATGACGCCGCGTGTCGCTTGAAGAAGCCCGACGTGGTTGATCGCGGCGGCCAGCGCGCCATGCCCTCCTTGGACAACCTCTGCGGCGCATCGAAATGCAGATGGCCATACCTTTCATGCCCGGCGCCACGCCTGCTCATCCTTGCGCGGCCGGAACCGCACGGGCTTGGCGGTGTTCATGTGCGAGATGAGAGCCGGTTGGCGCTCGCCGTACCTTGGCGAGGAGCTCCGACCGGGTCCCAAATCGCATGACGGACCATCCTTGATGCGCACCGAGCCCTCCCTCGTCGAGCTGCCCCAAACTCATGATCGAGTTCCGGGAGCGGGATGTAGTACACCAGTGGAGCACCACGTTGCTTTCGCCGCTCTTGGCCTCGAATATGATGGACCCGACACCATGGATCTCCACCTTCGACTCGTCACCGAACTTCACCGTGCCTCTGGCCGTGTGTCCAGTCGGTGAAGAGCTCCCGCCGCCGATCATGTGGTGCGTCGCGCCGGTGTCAGTACCACCATCAATCTTCTCGGCGGCGGCGGGCTCGGAGTGGAGGAAAGCCGTCGCCTTGGGCTTGGAGATGTCTCGCGGTACCGACTTGGCGTAGAAGGAGGAAGCGAGCCCTGCTGCTGCCCTCCGCCGCGTCCATCTCTCCACGAACCCGCACGCCAGGAACAGAGCTGCATCTCCCTGCATACGCAGCGTGCGCCGCACCTCGATTGCGGCGAGGTTGGGGGGCAATCCGCGCCCGTGGCGGCTTTGGTTGCGATTGAGGCGAGGTGTCGTCGCGTCCGGCCGCCGATCGCCACCGCCTCTCTCGCTGCACCTTGATCGCCACCCTTCCCTTGTTCTTCTTGCCACGCGGGGGCGATTGCGACCGCCATCAGCCGGCGACCGGCGCCCTCCTCCTTCTTCTTCTTGTCGAAGGCCCGCCACTGCTTTCGTGTACGGGAGAGCTTGCCGTTGCTCGCCTCCGCCTCCGGCGGCTTCTCGATCTGGATCGACTTCATGTGTAGCGGTGGCGTCCTCGATGGTGAGCTCGCGGAAGTCGAGCAGCGTCTCGATGGAGAGCACCGGCTGCTCGTACTTCTTGGGCATGCACCGGAGAAACTTCTCCGCGGCGCGGCTCGTTGAGGCGATGTCGCCCGTTGCGCGCCATCTGCTCCATCGAGATTGGTCGGCCGCAGCGCAAAGTCCTCGACTTGCTCCCCCGGCTTGAAAGTGAGACCTTCCCACTCGGCGTGGAGCGGCTGCGGCCGTCGCGCCGAACGCGCTCTCCACCGACACGCCCGCGTGGCAATCGCCTCCCAGCGAGCTTGGCTGTCCTCTTCCGGCGATCGCAGCGCCCAACTCGGGCGAAACACGGCCGCGGCCGCCTCCTCAGGGCCGCCGATCCTCCTCGTAGAGGCGTCGCCGTACGCCGCGCCTCCCGAGTCAGCGCGCTGGAGCTTCACCTTCATCGCCGCTCCACTCGTGGTAGTTGGCGCGGGTGAGGCTGGGGCCAGCCGCCTGCTGGATCGGTACACCGCACCACCGGGGCGCCCGCGTCGCCCACGCCGCCGCCGGAGAGCGCGGCGCTCACGGCGCCGCTTCGGGGCTCCTCGATCCTCGAACCCGCTCACCTTGTCATCCTCCTCGGCCTTCACCTCCGGGCGCAGAGCCGCGCAGCAGGCTACCGCGGCCTGAGCCGCGGTTGCCGCCTGCGCGACGCCCGGTGCAACTTCCTGGCGGCCGCGACCTCGCGGCGGCGGGCGCTCCCTCCGACTCCCCGAGCCCGCGGACGCACTCCCCTTCTCTGCCGGCGAAGACAGCCTCGCAGCCTCTGCAGCCCGGCGCGCTCTCGGCCGAAGTGGACATGGTGGTGGTGATGGTGGCGGCGGGCTGGTGGGAAGACACTAGAACCCTAGGCTCTTGATACCAATTGTTGCCCAAACATGGATCGAAACGCCAGAGGTCAGCTTGACCAAAGGGCCGCTTGATTGAATTGAACTTGCAAATGTCTTATTTACAATGGGGGGGGGGCTGCTGCTTATATAGCAGAGCTCCTTGCCTTTACTTAGGGGCTAAGCAACTCAAGACTTAAGGGCCAAGGCAACTAGACTTAAAGGCCAAGGCATCCCTACTTTGCATGAAAGTAAATGCAGGAAAGTAAGATACAAGTGCTAGGGATTAACGCTATCGATATGTTAAATAACTAGTATACGGGTACTCCGCGAGAGGGGATGAAAGACAATGACGCACCAAGCAGTGTGCGGCGTTGCCATGTGTAGCCTCAGAAGTCTCATATGGAGCTTCAAAATGCTCGGGTTCAGCTAACGAGCTGTTACCTCGGTGGTGCCGCCGCTGGTTGTAGAACCCCACTCAGCACTGGGTTTCGCTGTGAAACGCTTGTCTTCGCTGGGCGTAGTGATGGAATATTGTTGTTTTGTGTCATATGTTGGGCTAGACATTGGGTTACTTCAACTGGCTCTTTATACTAGCCTATATGATGAAACCTTTGCGTGTATAAAATTCTAATTATTTGTCCCAAGAATGATTGGCGTGTAAATTTAATTTTGTGGCTTGGTCTGGTTTGCTCATCAGCTCATTTGTGTTTCGCATATATCTAGTAGGATTGCGAAACCTGACATTTTTTTTGTGTCCTTTCGATGCAGGGTGGTCTATCTTATAGACATGATTCGGTAATATTATTCACCATGCACGATCTTGTGCATGATTTGGCAATATCACTCGTTGGCAATCAAATTCTGGATAAGAGCAAACAAGGCAATACTAGGGGAAGCAAGCCACGGGGCCATTCACGACTTCACCTGCCACGCTCTTAGCGTGGGAGCCTGCCACGCTAAGAGCACTTCATGTATTTGCACCTCCAGTGTTCCTGCGAGTACTGGATTTAAGCAAGTGCTTCCTAAAGGAGCTGCCAGATTCCATTGGCCAACTGAAGCTATTGAGATATCTTAAAGCTCCTAGGATCAGTGATTACATGTTTCCAGAATGCATCACAAAGCTCTCGAATTTGATTTATCTCAATGTTAGAGGATCTGCTATTGTCGCACTGCCAGATTCAATTGGAGGACTGGAAGGTCTGATGTATCTGGATTTATCATACTGTTCGAAACTAAATGGATTGCCAGTCACATTCGGGAATCTGAAAAAACTGGTGCATTTGGATTTGTCAAAATGCCCATTAAAAGATCTGGGAAAACAGGAATCAGAATCGTTGGCGAGGCTGAGCTGATTGGAGCATTTGAACTTAGCGAGACCATATGTTCCTGGAGTAGCAGCACGGATCATAACAGTGCTACCAAAACTCCTGGTTAATCTCACTAAACTCAGGTATTTAAATTTAGGATTTTGCCAAGGTTATTCTCAAAGAGGCAGTGTACTTGAGTGCATCTTCTGTAGCCTGTCCAACCTAGAGCATCTGGATTTGTCTAAAAATTATTGTACTTATGAGATACCAAGTACCATTGAGAACCTCCGCAAGCTGCATACACTGAACCTCTCCGACTGCACTAATCTACAGAGGCTGCCAGATACCATGTCTAAAATGGAAGCTCTGAAGTATCTACATTTTGAAAATTGCTTGAATTTGGATAAGTCAACCCTACCTCAATACAAGAAAAGCACAAACTTGTTACCAAATTTTGTGGTCCATGTTGGTGATGGTGAATCTAGCAGCAATCTTTGTCAGCTTGAATATGAAAATCCAATTGTTCTGGAGATAACTCGGCTTGAAAATGTGAAATCTGCAGAAGAGGCATAGAGAATAGAACTGGTAGAAAAGCAGAGTATGTGGAAGTTAAGTTTAGAATGGACCCGAGATGCCAAAAGTTTTGTGGACGACACGGAGCTTTTAAAACAACTAATGCCACCAGATACGGTACAACATTTTCAGCTACAAGGTTATAACGGAGTAAGCTTTCCATCGTGGATGATGGAAATTGCTACTTATTTACCTCATCTGAACTCTGTTGTCCTGAAGGACTTGCCAAGTTGCAACAAGCTACCACCACTAGGTCAGTTACCAAACCTCAAGGTGCTAGACATAGGAGGAATGGCAGGTATTAGGAAGATTGACGGGGATCTGTATGGAGGAACAAATGCATTTCCACGACTTGGAAACTTTTGTCTCCATGATATGGAATGCCTGGAAGAGTGGAACACAGCATACCCCCGGTGTGAGGCAGGTTTGAATCAGCTCGTGTTCCCAAAACTCACGGCTTTAATTGTACGCAACTGCCCTGAGTTGAGGTTAATATTAGGCTTGCCTCTATGTAATAATGCCATGCATCTGCACATAGGTTGTAGTGACAAAATAATAACACAGTCGCCATTGGAGAACAGAGGCAGTGCTTCCTACTTAAGTGCAATCATCGATCTTGAGATGGATCAATGTGAAGCGCCTCTGCATCAGTGGAGCTTGCTTCGCCACCTCCCTTACTTTAAAAAATTAAGTATTACTAGGTGCTCCAGTGATTTCACATGCAGCTCATCAGATATCATTCGAGGTCTCTCCTCACTCAGGACTCTGGAATTTTTCGACAGTAGTATTGTGGAGCTGCCGGAGAGGTTGGGAGACCTCACATCTCTCATGAAACTCGCGGTCCGCATTTGCAATGGCATCAGGATACTACCAGAGAGCATACAACAACTCAAATGCCTCCGACTGCTCCAGATTATTGGCTGCTCTAAGCTAGTTGCGCTGCCAGAGAGATTGGGAGACCTCACTTCTCTCGTGAAACTCAAGGTAAAGTATTGTGAAGGCATCAAGACACTACCAGAGAGCATACAACAACTCAAATGCCTCCAACGGCTCCAGATTATTGGATGCTCTAAGCTAGTTGCGCTGCCAGAGAGGCTGGGAGACCTCACTTCTCTCGTGAAACTCAAGGTACACTATTGTGAGGGCATCGAGACACTACCAGAGAGCATACAACAACTCAAACGCCTCCGACGCCTCATGATAAGGGGCTGCTCTAAGCAGCTAGTTCAGTGGTGCACATCGAATGAGACGGCTCGCTCACATCAAAGAAAGGGTACGTACCTGCCAATCGATCCATTATAATGTCCTTTATTTGCACTTGCTACTCTTTTTACCATCTTAGCGTACAAAGGATCCATTCTCAATAACATCTTAGAGGTTTCCAATCTTGCAGTATGTACATATTTTAATACATTTTCGTTCTTTTTTGCTCAAATGAAAAAGATTGTCTGGTTTTATTTTACGTAAAAAGAAAATTTACATAATAATTGATTATTTTACAAAAAGGAAATACTAAAGGTAGGATGCAAAATAGTTTCCGAAAGCCGGTGCCTGTATTAGTGTACTTTGCTATGCATACTGGTTGTAAATGATATTATCTGGTTTCACTAACTTTTGCCTAAAGCACATCGTGTGCACTGCTCAAGGAAGGCTTAACTTCAAGAAAAATCAATGTTAAATTAGCATCACACCCCAGCCAAATAATACGTTCTTCTATCCAAATGTTGTTTATATAAGGGCAGAGAACAAATATTGCAATAATTGTACTTTAAAATCATTGGTGGACAAAATTCTGAAAGGTTTTCATGCGAGGCCATGGAGACAAACATAGTGACATAGAGGGAGTATTAATACTAGATCGTTTTACAAGACTATGTTGTAGATGACTTAACTTAATGGGTGATATGAATAATAATGAGCAGTACCAGATCAGATATACTCCCTCCGGGATGGTATTAGAAGTCGTTTTTGGACAAGGTTTGGGTCAAACATCCGAATATAAATCATCATAACTTTTAAGTTGTTGAGTTTGTAAATATAAAAATTATATGAGTAGATTTGTCTTAAAAAATACTTTGATAAAAGTATACATATATCACATCTCCATAAATATTTTTATAATAATAAAAAGTCAAAGTTGTGTTTTGGAGACCGTGCCGCTGTCCTAAAAGACTTCTAATACCATCCCTGGAGGGAGTATGCTCTATACGTGTCCCTAGCACTAATACAAAATTGATTTTGCATGGTATTTCCATTTTATTAATGGTGATGGTTTTCTAATAAAAACGCCACGGTTAATTGTGACGAGGACATCAAATAGATGAATCATGAATATTCAAGTCCCTTCATGAATATCAACTCAAACTTGATTGTGATACTAAGTGCTAGAAGAGAAATCTGATTTTACTACCAAGATCAAGAATTCAAATTGAGTTTTAACTCTATGCTTCATGAAGGATTACTTAATTAAGAAGAAAAATATGATGTCATGGCATATGTCATATATATTGCTAGAAAGTGCTAGGGATGTCCTACAAGTTGTGTATTAGTTGTCCATGAGTAATATGTGAGTTGTTATCACATAGGAGATATGTTGTAAGCTAGTTGTCATCTAGTAAGCTATTAGTTGTCATATTAGTTGTGTTTGAGTTGTCCAAGGCCTTGAAGCCTATAAATGGAGGCAATGTCCTCATGTTTTGTAAGTTGTTTTGTATTCTTATGATATGAATAGAACTCCATGTTTCTATCTTAGATCTTGGATTAGATCTTGTTCTTAAGCTTTGGATTGAGCTCTTGCTATCTCGTGGATTCGGATTGCTGTCCGGTGGATTCGGACTACCCTTAGGGGATTATCTACTAGCACGTTCAAGTTGTTCCTTCAACAATTTGTGCTAGAATTATCTACAACACCTTGGAGTTGTTCCTCCAAACTAGTGTGTTTGCATCAAATTGAGGCCGGTCGAGCCGGCCGGCACGTGGTATAATAAATCGCCCACCGTTAATAGATTAACCGTAGCGGTTGTTTTACAAAAATCGCCACGGTTAACCTAGTAACCATGGTGTTTTTGTCTTAAATAAACTGCGATTATGTCCGGACTACTAGACATCAAGACTAAGACAAAAGATGGTCTCAAGTCACGTCGGGATCTTGTCAACATGAAAATCGGGAACAAAATTCACATCTCTAGGCGGCGCGGTGGAAAACTTGACCATCCGGGCACGGGCTACAACCCGACGTTGGATGAGAGGAGGGATTTTTGCTTGGTGGCTTAGGGCTATCGGGGTGCCGACCGGTTTCTCTTCCAACGTGAAGAGCCATGTCTCGATGGAAGACCTCACAATGACCAACTTCAACTCTCATGACTGCCACGTCATGCGACATTGTTCCTTCCAATCGTGATTGGGACTATCGGTCTAGAGTATGTGAAGATGGTCATCACACGCATGTCCTACTTCTTTAACCGCATCACGAGAGAAGGTCATTGTTGAAGTTGAGCTTCACTTGCCGAAAGTGTACATCAATCGAGACTTTTTACCCATTTCGAGATGTATTTCCCAATGTCCTTCTATGATATCGTGCCACACCCGATGATGCACATGGTCAATCAAATACAAGAACTGGAGTCTGCCTACTTCCACCGGATGTGGACGTACGGCGGTTAATGTCCACCCTCAACAAATATGTCCTCAACCGTGCTCACCCGGAGGCTCCATGAGCACGACATACACAACAGAAGAGGTCGTTAATTGCTACACCAATTACATCCGGGATGGAAATGCAATTGGCCTGCCTGCTCATCTGCACGAAGGTAGAACCGCGGGGATGTGCTGCGTGGAGAGGAAAGTACGCACTGATATAGTGTAGGAAATCATGCAATAAGCCAATCACGCCGCTCTTAACCAGTTAGTCTCAATGGAAAATTGGGTTGAGAAGCATCTAGACAATATACGCCCGGGGCTGCCGGACGCACGGAGGGGTGGGTACAGACAACACAAGATGAATTTCACGATGTGGATCAAGGAAGAGGGCATACCCATAGATGCGGACACCAAACAATAGAAGCTTGCGCGTAGCCCATCCAGCCAAATCTACCACGTGGCAAGGTCATAGACAACGGTGTTCGATATGAGGGCATCGATGAGGCGACTAGGAAGACTGTAAGGTCCTAGTTGGCTAGAGGGGGGTGAATAGCCTATACAAATTTCTACAAACACACTTAACAAACCGATTAGTATAACAAAATACGTAAATGCGGTCTGCACTAGCTCTAATGTCTTGCAAGCCTTCTAGTGACAGTTTTAGATATAAACTATGATCTGTAAGTCACATAAGAGCTATGTCACTACTCTATCTAGTGAACAATCCTAGATATGTCTTAACTAGCGAGAACACCTACACAAGAATAAGCTAGCTCTCTACACAAGGTAAACTTAGAATATAGATATGAGAGCAAGGGAATGCTATACCGACGTGTAGAGGCAATGTACCAATCATCGTGAAGAGAGATATACAATCACAATCAAGAGATGAAACCAATCACGTACCAATGAAGACAATGAACACGATGATTTGTTCACCCGGAGTTCACTGACAAGCTACTCTCCGGTTGTGCCGACCAACACAAGAATGGTGCTTGAGCTAGGCGGTGCACTTGCTAGCCCCAAAGCCACCACTCACAAGTGAGGTACCCAAGACATGAGCATTCCACTAGAGTTGCAATTCGTCGCTCCGACGGGGATGCACAAGAACCCCTCACAAATCAACCGCGGTGGCCAAGAACAATCTCCAACTCTTGCCAACGCCTCCACCAAATCAAGGAGCGGTACTCTCCAAGAGTAACAAGAAATCCACCGGCAACGACGACCCTCAAGGGCCTCTAAATGCAAAGCTCAATGCAAAGTGCACTTGAATCTCCTCAACTCTCTAAAAATGTGCTCACAAGCAAAGGGAGAGAGTAGGAGAGTGTTTGCTCAGCTCAAAGTGTGTTAGAATTGATTCAAATGACGGCTCAAGTGGCCGGCCAAACCATATATAGGCCCCCAATCGAAATAGAGCCGTTGGGGGCGAAATACGGTTTCTGCCTTTGCGGCCGGACGCCGCCAAGCGCCACCGCCGGACGCGCTAGGCGCCGTTCAAATCAGCCCCAAGTAACTAGGCGGTTGTTGAGTGCCGCTGGGCCGCACCCGGCGTGATAATGTCCCGCGTCGGCGCGAGCCCCGCGACATGCTCTGGATCGCGTCCGGCGCCGCGGCCGGCCGCGCCCGGCGTGGCGCGTCGCGGCGTCCCATGCCGGGCCCGCCGGGACTCTCGAGCCTGCGTCTCGCAGCGCAATCTCCTGACGCGGCTCCAGCGTCGGCATTGTGTAATTTGGGAGGTTTCATCGTTTCGTCATCGCCTTTGCTTTGCTTCAACTTTCACCACTTGATTCATGTTGCCAACACGTCGAAGAACACCTCGAGCACATGTGTTAGCATTTTGAAAATATTTTCTCCAAGTGCGAAGTTAGCTCTCTAAGTTAGAATGCATGCATATGAATTTTGAACCTAGAGGCACATGAGGATCGATGTTCCCGGGTTTTCCCCTCTTTATAGTTCGGCTATCGATTCTAAACCCCTCACACCCTCTATGGTGTCTCGAGTGTAAAACAAAATGGCCCTATCAAATATACCTTTGCCTTGAGTCTATTTTGTTTCTCCACCTCGCTTTCCCAAGTCAATGCACTGGATCATCTTTTGGATCAACACCATGTCATTCACTATGATCATCATTTGCACCAAGACTTGAGTCGGACTCATCTCATACTAGATCACACTTAAACATAGAGATTAGTCATAGGGTGTCATTAATTATCCAAAACCAATCTAGAGATCTTCAAAGACATACTATGGGAAGATCGAAGAGATATGGAAACTTGACTATGGCGGTGACCTAAAGATACCCATCTTTCGGTGGGTCAAGCCAAAGGTGGTTGTCGTGGATGACTATAGGCTAACCACCGTTGAGCTCAAAAGTGTTGTCTACCAAGATGATGAGTGGGTACTCACAAACCGCATTGCGCAGGTAGCCTACTACGCAAAACCCAAAGAGCCTAAGAAGCATGTGGTTGTGTCAGCAAAACAGAGGATCGTGGGAGCCGATTGAGTCCACAGCCCCAAAGAGTATAACAACTACGCAGAGTTCTCGCTCTTTACCGATCATGAACGCGAGATCAAGGTCGTCGAGACACAACTCGGTGTTGGTCAGCATGCGCTCCATTTTATGTTGCAATGCTCTTCCATATATGTTGGTTGTTATATTGTTCAAAAAAGTTTGTAAATGTAAAAAATATGACTTCAGGAAGGGAAACAAAATGTGTGTTCCCATGGTTGAACACCTAATTATTACCACTCCTTCCACACTACTCTTAGGTATCTAAATACGAGATCTTTCCTGCAAGCATCGATCGAGTACGTTGGTTGGTGCTGTTTTCCTAACTGAGGCACCTTGTTTTCCTAACTGAGGCACCTTATGCATTATATTTTTTTCACTAATAGGACATAGATCATGTTTCATTAAGAGGAACTTAATGATCGGTACAAGGCTTCACTAAGCTAGTGGCGAAGCGATCCAACGAGCTAGAACAAATAACCAAAAAAAAAAGACGATCTAAACAATTGAAACTACAAAAGTATACACTATCGCCAAGGTTACCACAAACAATAGAGGGTGCAAATCATACACCCAACAAGCGCAACCACGCCGGCAAAGCATCCGCCTCAGCAGCACAAGCACGACGAAGAAGCATCCACCTAAGCAGCACATCCACAATGGCAAAACATTCGCCCCGAAACAAAAGAATCAAGGCGGTAAAGCACAATCCTAGATAAATCAACGGTGGCAAAGCATCCACACAATAACCAGAAACAAGGCGGTGAAGCATCCGCCTAGAGCAAGCAACCAAAGACAATAAGATGGTAAAGCATCTGTCAGATGAGAGTGACCCAAACAACCAAGGTGATTGTGGAAAATGGAAGTGAAGGTAGTTACAAGATGAGATTCCCCCGAGAAAAGTTGACAATGACCGTGACCACAACCAAAACAAAACCCGGTTCCCCAAGATAGAAAAGGACAAAGATCCCATGAGGGTTGTGGCATAGGTAGTACTAGCGCTTGTAGAGCTTCCAAGGAGATGCCTCTAGGGAGGGAAGTGATGCCACCAGCGCCACCATCACCCAACTAACAACATTCATGATTTTGGAGACGGTTGATGCCTCCAAGAAGGTAAACGTCACCGAAGATGTCGCCATCAATGTCCTAGAAGCAGGTAGTGGTTTCGCCTTGTCATCATCCTCAGCCCATGGTGCTGCCCCACAAGCCTGAGCAAAGCCGGGAGACGACAACGCCCCACACATTAGACGACCCTGGGGCGGATCCAGGCCAATGGTAGAACAATCCGGCATAGACCGAGTTCCGATGACACTAGAGGCTACGAGCGACGGATAGGCAACCAGTGGCCAATGGGCTAGGTACCACAGAGAAGGCAGCCCGGCCACCACATAGAGAAGGTACGACCACCCCCACAGCCAACGAGCGGTAGCAAGGGAAGTAGATCATGGACCCGATGCAATTGGGAGGCGGTGACCGCCCAACCAAACCCGCAGCGGCAAAGAATCGACCGGGGGAAGATCCGAGTCTCCAAACGACGGATCGCGACGAGGCAGAGCAGGCCGCCAACGACGAGGAATGGCTATATGGGGGAGTGCTCCAAGCAACTGTTGTAGGGGCTCACGGGAGGAAAAGGATGAGGGGACAACATGCATAGACAATAGCTTTGGCACTGCCGCATAAGTTGTCGCCTTGTCTCCTTGAGCGATGCATGGGTGGGGGACGTTCATATTTTTCTTCGGCCTGGCTAAAAGCATGTGCATCTTTTAAGCTCTCCGGATGCACACAACTTCCTCTAGGCTCTAACACTTTGCCACCCCGCCACTACCGGCCTCCCCCGCCGCCCACCCCACCCTTCCTAACGCAGCCCACCTCCGCCGTGCACCCCACCACCGCCGGCCTCCACCGCTGCCGCCCACCTCCCCGGCCCCTCCTAAATCCTCACCCGAGCCACCCCGCCGCCTTGCCTCGCCGCCCCCGATCCGCCGCCGCCCGGCCGACCACCTTTCTAAGGTGGACAGATTCGATGACCCCTAACCCCAATCCTAATCCGGATGGCGTGGCGGCGCATTGAGGCACGGGGAGGACGAGCGGAGGTGGGCGGTGGCGGAGAGAGAGGCCGGAGGAGAGACAGAGTGTGTGTGCCTAACTGTGTATCCAAAAATGCTAACACCTGCAAGAATTGTGGGGATTCGTTTCTTCTCTTATAACCGCATGATTCACCCCACCTCGTGCATGCTTTTGCTATTGAAGGTTGTCGGTCTATAGGTTACTCAATGAATATCTTTGATATGGATTAGAAGGTTGTCGGTTCTTTTGAAGATCTCATCATATTGTTCGATTACCTTGAAGTTCTCATCACATCGAATCATTAAATGTATCAAAAAACACACATGTACGGAATATGAAATGTAGGTTAACGAAATAGCTAATTACACAGTTTAAATGTGTACAGAACTATCTGGATTCAGATGATGAAGAGCCGTAGACTGAACAGGACTATCTGGATTCAGATGATGAAGAGCCAGAGAGTGAACGGAATCAGTTTGATCAGGATTCGAGTCAAGAGTGAATAGTGTGAGATCATTGAGGAAAAACAAACTAAGATGGAGAATGCTGGAGGCACTTTCAATCGGGAAGGGGTGCAGGAAGCGATTACCTTAATCATTATGACTGCGGTTGGTAACAAGGATATTCCTCAAGAGAATGCTGGAGGCACTTTCAATTGGGGTCCATTTCCATGCAGTTTAACTCCTCAAGCTCTTAGTCTTCTTAACAGGGTTTGGAAGCACAAGAGTCTGGCTCATAATAAAAAAAAACTTTTATATGGTGGTTGGTAGGAAATGCTCTTGCTACAGGAGAAAGAGCTGGCAGATTGTCCAGTCATATAAACCGGAATTGCGATTATTGCGGTCAAATGGAGAACTATTCTCATCTCTTTTTCCATTGTGACTTTGCAAGAGCAGTGTGGTACTCAGCCAATCCAGCGCTCAAATCGTCCTTATTGCCTTTTGAACAGGAAGGGGTGCAGGAAGCGATAACCTTAATCATTAACAATTCTGTACCTGACAATCTCATGTGCAGGATAATTTCTACGCTATGGTGTATTTGGAATGCCCGGAATGATCTAAGATTTAAACAAAAAAAAATGGACTATTTCACAGGTACACCATTGGGTTCAGGCAGATTATCATGATTGCTGAATCAGTTTTCAGCAGGCTGATCACCCAACCAGAGCCAATAAGCAAAGAATCAGTTTTCAGCAGGCTGACCAACCAACCAGAGCCAATAAGCAAAGGCTTGCAAGGCCAGCATCACATTACAAACAATTTTCCTTCTCAGCTTTGTTCTGCAGATGATCATGGAGAATGCAGGATTATGCCTAGTTTGGGTGATCAGCACCAGGAAGAGGAAGGATAGCGCCCTGTCTCTAATCCATCACCTTCGATGAGGATAAAATGCTATAGAGATGCCTCATTGGCTCCTGATAGCAGCAATCCTCTTTCTCGAGTGCAGGACTAGGCATATACATGCAAGATGATCATAATATCAGATTAGAGACCATATGTTGTATGATTTTAATTCGTGTGGAGTCTGTATCTCTAACAGAACTTGTAATAGAGTGGCAGATGGTTTAGCCTCTTATGGAGCTTGTTCTTTAGCCCCTGATTGTGCTGTATTTTTTTAGTAAAGATCCTGAGTTTGTAACAAACTTTGTATCTAGCGATTTGCCTGGACATTTTAGTTACTGGAATCGTGGATTCCGTTAAAAAAAAAACCCGAGTGCGGGCACAGATTCAGGACTGCCAATCTGTTCTAATGGCTGAATCGGCAGCCCTGGCTCCTGCCTCAGACATGATTAGCAAGATGAAGTGCACAAGTGTGACATTTCACATCGACAATGAAGTACTTGCACGATTTCTACAGAAAGGTGTATGGAGGGCTTCAAGAACAATATGGCTGGGATTTCTCTTCATGTCATAAAACTTGATAGAAATCTAAATATAATGGCACATTACCTTGCACAATGTGCTTAGGATCTCCTGGTTGTTTTGATATTAGGTGCTCAAACTGTTCCCATCAAGAGCAATGCCCCTCTTAAGATGGCGATGCAAAATGTACACTATCGGTTGTACATCCCTGTAGCAGCTGTTTGCTGCTAATTTTAATGGAATTGTCTTTTGTCAAAAAAAATTCGGGTCCATTTGATTTCTTTGATTTTTTTCAGCCGGGAGCTGTGCAAAACCAATATCAGTAAGAGTGGCAACTGGAAGATATGTTTTCCTTCAATTGTGCTTAACTAGCCCTGCTGGTTCACTAGAACTAGTCATTTACTCATGTGTAAAGAAAATGAAGATATTCTAGTATTTTAATAGACATTTTTCTTATTTCAGGCTATGCTGACTTCAAGCTAGCAGAGGACATCGATGATGGAGAGGATTAGCTGGAATACTGCAAATGGTGATCTTTTTTTCTTTCTGTCCTGTAGTGTTTTTCTTATTTTAATAGACATTTTTGCATTGGTTGGTTCGTTACTTTCCTAGTGGTATGCAAATGGTTGTGAATAAAATTTGGTTAGTCTCTCTGTAGCTGTTCTAGCTTGCTCTTGAATTTGCTCCAGCACTCTCTGGATGGACCTTTTTCTTGTGTTTTCCAGACCCTGTGTCCAGTGTTCAGTCTGAAACTCTGAACTGAATGCATACTCCTATGGTTCCATTTTTTGGGCCTCTCTGGTTTTTGCAGTAGACTGTTGTTGAACTGAACATTTTTGGGCCTCTCTGGTTTTTGCAGTTCCATTTTATGCAAACCTTCATACTTTGCTTTGTGTATACTCTAATCTTTTGGAGTAACTGAACTAGCTACATGTGATGCAGAGAATTAGTTGCAATGGTGGTAACCGGAGCTGGAAAGGCTGGAGCGGTGCAGAAAGCACTTTTAGACAAGCAAACCTCATCAGATCAACTGCATGTTGAGATGGCTGTACTGCAAGATGGAGAATTAACTTGGTTCACTGGAAAGGCAGCAGTGTCCATTGTTCAGAGTAATGTTTTAAAAACTCATTTGGCTTCTGGCTTCTCTGGAACATTGCTGCTATAGCTTTGATTACACCAATCCGATTGTTCAGAGTAATGTTTGAAAAACTCATTTGGCTTCTCTGAAACATACGTTATGCGGATGTTAGCGGGCTTCACATGTTTGTCCGCTAAGCCCACTGGACGTTCGCGGCTAGCGGACGCCCGCATAGCCCGCTAAATAGCTTGGTGGACAGCCTTGCGGCTCGTGGACGATCCACAACCCGCCCCGCCTGCATCTTTAGTGGCAAGTATAGTGGCAAGTATAGCACCACAATCCAGCAGTGTTAGGTTTCGCCTCGGTAATTGTTTGGTTACCGTGGTGTCTTATTGTTTGAACTTTATTCTGCTTAATGAAAAACGCGCAACGGCGTGATTTCAAAAAAAAATAAAGCCGTTCAGAACCAGAATTGGGGACAATGGAATCAGGATAATGCTCCTGCTGCACAAATTCAACGAGGTGGCCGACCTCACAGAGAGCAGCAGCCTTGATCTTGACTTGAGCCGTCTTGTACCATGGAGTGGAACTCACTAAATATAATATTTTATTTAAAATATTAATCTAATGATAGTTTTTTTTTTTTTTTTTTTAAAATCTAATGATAGTTATTATAGAGTTTGTGTCATAAATATTTGGGAAAATTAGATCACTACCATCGAAAGATCTCAACTATAGAAAAATACCATCAAAAGTTTCATCTATAGAAATCTAGCATCCAAAGCTTCCTCCGTTATTACAAACTACCATTCCTGTTAACTTGACGTCAAAAGGAGGTGAAAATGAACCGGCCATCGTCTCAGCCCAGGCCTTCACCATCGTCTTCCATGTTGCAACCGGGTGCACGCGCGTTGTCTTCCGCAACCAGCTCCATGCGATGCAACACGAGGGCAGCATGTCCCAGCCGGAGGCGCCGAGTTTGGTGCCCAGCGCGAGACCGCCATTGCACGCGTGGGCAACGACAAGCTGTGTGTGGCACTGGGTCCTTCCCCATCGTTGTTGTCTTCCTCATTGCAACCGGGCCCACGCGGCACAACATGAGCGAATCAAGTCCTAGCTGGAGGCGGGCGGCGAGTACGGTGGCCGGTGCAAAACGTGTGGCCGACCGCCGGCGCACACGGTGAGCACCGTGGCTGGTGCAACCTGCTCCACACGGCGCAGCATGACCGCGACATTGTCCCAGCCGGAGAGTGCGACTGTGGTGGCCGGCGCTCTCTGCAGTTGGTGCACGCTAGCTCGCCATAGGACTGTCGCGGGTCCGGTAGCATACTGTCGAACAACGCGCGCGTCGCTGCGGCTTCCCCGGCACACGCGTACATGCCCAGCAGCGCGGTGGCCACATACGGTTCGCCGGAGAGCCGCCATTCGGGAGTGCGGCGGAAGAGCGCCACGGCGAGGTCCAGGCGGCCGGACACGGCGTACTCGCGCTGGAGAAGGAAGTCCACGGCTTTGTCTTGGTGCACGCCAGAGCACACCACTGCGGAGTGGAGCTCGGATGCGCGGTCGACCGTGAGGGCGCCATGCTGGACACCACCTGGATGGGTTGTCTGGTCGACGCCGGGAGGGGAGCACGGCGGCTGCGGCGGCAAGCTGAGACGCCTAGTACAGACCAGACCATTGAGGATAGGCCTGAAAAGTCGCCGCCGCTGCGGGGATGAGCGCAGCGCCCAGGTCCGAGACTACGAGACCTTCCTCACGTTGGGTGCGTTGGGCCAGCCATCGTTTTGAGTCGTTTTGAGTTGGATCCTTTTTTTTCTCCAACTAACGTGAAGTTAACTGGAATGGTAGAAGGCTATAACGGAGAAATCTTTCGATGGTACTTTTCTACACTTCAATCTTTCAATGGTAGTTTTCTAAAGACAGGATCTTTTAATGGTAGTGAGCTAATTTTCCCTAAATATTTGGTCTGTACCCGTCACTTGGGTGACCGTTCACTCAAATCACTGTTCATCTTCCACATCCTCGTCCCGCCACATGTGCAAGGGTTCTCTGTAGCTCCAACGAACCTTAGCTCCCGTGGTGGACACCTACCTGCTTGGAGCTAGCGCCACCAGAACCCGCCGCCACCGCCGCACGAGGGGAGCGCGGGGACGGGCGTAGCACGATCGGACGGCCTCCACAGCGTCCATGCACGAATTCGACGCCGTCAAGTTCACTTGTGTGAGATATCGGTCTAGACTCTAGATTTACCGTAAATATTATAATTTTTATGTATTTAGTTAGGTTTAAAAAAAGTCTGATTTCTTAAAAAGGAAGTTGTACAATTATTTTGGTACTGAGTACACTGCCACCATAAAATGGAAATGCATACCCCTTTCGTTAGAGACAGTTCAGTTGTCCTGGACAGGCTTGGAGCAGGTAATCCGGACCTGCCCGGCCGACCCCGTGAGCGGCGCGAGCGCCGACAGCTTAACCATGGCGTGCGCAAAGTCCTCACGGAACACCTCCTCCCCACGCTCTCCGGACGCGTACACGCGCACCCACCGGACGGTGCTCCCGGCGGTGAGCTGCTGGTCGGCGCGCAGGATGCCGCGGCCCTCCAGGAGCTTGGCATAGTAGTGCGCGCCGAAGCCCACCTCCCGGCCCTGCCTATAATACCCCATCTCCATCGGCGCCGCGCCACCATCATCATCACCATCACCATCACCACCGCCGCCGCACACCGTGCGCATCTCGCCGACCATGTCCGGATCAATGGAGTCGTCGGGGTTACCAGTCCCATCGAAGTCATAGATCCTGTCCTTGAAGAACCTACACGCCACCTTCCCAATGCTGTGCGCTCCTAACAGCGCGACGGTCTCACGCTCCGTGAACCCTCGCCCTGGACGCGCGAACGCGTCGAGCGTCATGGCGTACGTCGCGTTCGGCGGCGGGATGCTCCCGACGGCAGCGGCGTCGTGGTAGAAGCTCTGCGCGCTGTCGCGGCGGCCCGTGAGGACCGGGTACGTTGGCCCGCCGACGAGGACGAGGGCTGTCACGCGCCGCGAGCGCCAGGATGTCCGCGCACGAGACGGTTCCGGGGCACGCCGACTCCACTCGCTGTTTGATCGCTTCGACGGCGTCCAGGCCTCGGAGCGACTGGTTCGGCACCGCGTCCCGCTCCGATTTCCGGCCGTCGATGCGGTCCAGTAGCACCGAGGCGTCGCAGCCCTGCACGGTTGTCGACGACGACAAGATCGACAGCGTCTTGGCGTGTGCGCGTGTGAGCGTCATCGTCGGAGGCAAGATGGAGGTTGGTTGGTTGTTTGTTTGGACGTACGTGGATGAAGCAGTCGTGGAAGAAGAGGCGGACGAGCGCGGCGGCGACGTTGGGGTCCGCGTGGTAGAGCTTCCGCACCGTGGAGGAGATGATGTCCTCGGCGTTTGGGCACTTGTCGTCGTAGAACCCGAAGATCAGTCCTGGCGAAGTCGTCTCCGGGAAGGTGAAGGAGAAGGAGGACGAGTCGTCGTCGCCGTCGTAGTCGTCGTCAGGTGAGAATGAGAGATCGGCGGCGGACCTTGTGGCATCGGAACGGAGATTGACCGTGCTAAGGACGACGATGGACGCAGCTAGCAAGCAGATGGCTCTCCGAGCCAGAGGTCCTAACATGGCCTCCTCTGTTCTTGTACTGATGATGTTGCATTTTGCAGGTAAGGTTGTTGAGGTATGCCGAGTGAACGTGAGGATTTTAAAATCACGCGGGAAACACATTAATAGACTGTTTTGTTGCCGTAGTTTTTTTTTTGTACGGAACAGAGCATGCAAGCAAAAACAAGTTGACGTCGCATTCGGCACCATCCGATGCACAGAACCTATACACTTATACTCTCTGTGTCTGGTTTTCTTTAGACTATCATGTTTACTTCATTTTACTGCTACTGGAAACTACCTGCAAGATGTGAAGATGAATCACGTTCATCTTATGAACGAGGAGCGGATCAAAGAACGGAGGACTGCAGCAGATATGTATGCTAATGGAAACTAGCTTGGCTGGGAGACCAGGTATCATGTCTGGATAAGCTGCCTTTCTCACAAAATGTCCAATGAATCACGTTCATTTCTTCGATCACAAATTAAAGTTGAAGAACACATTGAGGCCTTTTATGCTGTCTGACTGTCTCACACACGGAAAACAGGCATTAGCGCGTTAATTCTTTACTCGCATACATGCACGTAATATACAACAGAAACCAATACGACTTGAAATCAAACTCGATAGTACACGAGCTGTTCCATCTCATATGAGTTCACAATCCAAAAATCCATACCACTGTTGGATGCAAGCTGTTCCATCTCGGATGAGAATGGATCGTGATCAAGGACACTAGGGGAAAAAAATGGTTGAAAGAATTTTTTTTCGCTCTTTACTAGGTATATATATTATACATAGATAATATACTCCGCATAATCTACAATAGCATGCCCAGTAATTTCATAGTACATAGCTCTACCAAGATCCAACATCCAAGATACACTGTCCTTATAGGGTTCAAGCTCTTCATGTATTAAAAGGCCAAACACTTCAAAACCCGACACCACAGGATCGCTAAACAAGCAATCCTACTTAATTATCTACATCTGTAAACAAGGAGTAAGTGGAAACCGAGTCAACAATTAGCACGTATATTCAATGACAGTACAGGCAGTAAAACTTCATAAAAGTCAGCGCACCAGTGTACCTAGAACATAACTCATAAGTAGATGGCGTGAGATTCTAACAGCAAGATCAGTGTAAAACAGTTCTCAGTATTGTGCATGACATAATATACCGATCAGAGTAGAAAGGCTGAACAACTGCTGACTTCTCTGCATAAGTAGAAACTTCATGGAATCTGACTTCATTAGCCTATGATCCATCCATTTCCACAACCACAGGAGCAAACTGCGGTAATAAGGAAACAACAGTTTCACTAAGGTGTAACAGATAGATGCTATAGATCATTTGATCTCGGTCCAGATTTACCTCATCATCTTCATCAATAAGGTTCACTGCGTTGTCCTCAAGATCCCACCCAAATGTAGTCTCCAGAAGCGATTTTTTAGTTTTCTAGTCTGCATATACGACAGAAATGTGAGATATCCTACAGTTAACCAAAGTTTGTAAACAGTTGTGCACAATAATCCAGGGATCACAATAGCCCCAAAATTAGTCCTCCTGTGCTATTTAAATCACAAAATAGAAAGTCCAGCTCTCAGTTTAAGTCCAAAATACAGAAATTGGTAGCATGGTTTGTGGTGCCAAGTATGATAATATGTATGTAATGTATAGTTGACATGTGGAAGTATCAGTTCAGGAGTGCCAACCCATGACAGAAGATCTCCATCCACGACTGGGGCTTCAAATACAACTGTAAAGAAATCCTGCAAATGCAATTAAGAGAAATCAATGGTGCAAGTAACCAAGTTATTAATTAAGCTCCTGGCATAGACACACTATTTCACACTCAAAGATAATTTTAATTCATTATACAAAACAAGTCTCAGCATGTGCCCTCAGCAGTATTAAGTTGGCAAATCTGAAACATGATGTGTTTCTTTAAAGATTTGGTTCACACAACAGTTTGAGGTGGGAAAATATGAAATATGGACATGAATCAAACATGATATCAAATTAACAGTAAATTTTACTCCTATGTCTTTCATTTAGGTAGGTATTCTGTTATTGGTGGCTTTGGGTTAATACTTCAATTCCAGGACATTGGAAAAGTGGAGTAAACTTGTTGATCGCCTTGGAAGCATGGAGGATTTGGAGGCACAGAAATAAGTATATATTTTTAATGATGCTGCACCAAATGTCCAGGTTGTTCTTAGAAAATTTTTTTGAAGGGGCCTCTGGTGTATGCCTGGTGCAAAAAGATCTGGCGTGGATTTTGGCTGCTGCTTGCTAAAGATCCTTTTAGTGGTTCTAGTCAAGTGTGTTTTTGAGTTTCAGGTGCATGTGGGATCCTTGAGTAAAGGTGTGGTGTGAGTTTGCATGTCTTGTTGATATTCCCTCCTTCTTAATGCAATGATATGCAGTTCTGCATATTTGAGAAAAAAATAGGTATACACAAGGCATCTTAAAACATTGAAAGGTGAAAACCAAATAATCTATAAAACTTATGTTTGCAACCCCCACTAGCTAATTTCTCTTGACATGCAAGCACGCCACCCTCACCATCCCACTAAACCCCACTAGCATGCCACCTCACCAGCCCACTAAGGCCCCTTTGGTACAGCTCGTGGCGGATCCGGCTCTGGGACTGTAGCAACACTGTAGCCGGAGCTGGAGAAGCTAAAAAATTTGGCTCCAGCTGCTCCGTCCGTGTCAGTGAGTGTGAGAGGAAAGAAAAGGAGAGAGAAAAATAGATCCGATGAACAACGCCGCTACAGTGTATGTGTCGGGGGATCCGAGCTGCCCGGAGCTGTACCAAAGGGGGGCCTAACCCTTCCTTGCGCCACGTCATCAACATGCCCCACATGTCTATGGGCATAAAAAAAGGTTATAACTCATGAACCAAAAAAAAATAAATCAAATTCTGATTACACCATTAAATTCATTTTAATAAATCCTTTAAAACAAGATCTCACATGTATATATTTTGATAAAATTATAAGTGGGACCCGTTGGTATAGAGAAAAAAGAAAATAAAAAGAAAATAAAAAAAATAAATAAAGGAAAAGAGAAGAAAGAAAAAGGATAGGAGGGTGATGGTAATATTGTAACTCATAGAATTCTCCTTCATACTTTTGCAACGCTGCTGAATCCACTAGTTTTCTTGTTTATAACTCCAAAACAAAAACAAACCAACCATCTGATTTAAGAAAACAACCATCTGATTCATACCGGCGATTTTCAGGGTTCTGCACTATGAACTCCAAACAAAAAAAAACCAACCAAATATGCTATTGCACATTTATTTCCCTCTACAGCATTTCCTGAAGTGATTCCCTGGGATTTGATATAACTAGACAAACCTACTTTCAGGGAGGCCCATACTTTACCAAGTGAAGTTAAAATATTAGCTCCAGCTCTGCCAATGCACTAAATGCAGTAGAACTTGAAATATTGCTAAGACAAATCTGGTAGGAATGATCTTAAAATAGGAAGTTAGGAACTTGGCTCGGCTATCGGTAGCTTATTGGGGGCTAATTTGAAAGATATGATTAGGTCTACTCATATTTCGCCACATTCATGTTTGTAACATAATATTCCTGTTAGCCACATAATTCAATTTAAGAAATAACCAAAATATGATCTTAATCCCGGCGTGTATCAACCCTGTATCAGCAAAATTACCTTGGAAAGACGGTACAGGAATATGTCTCTTGAAAACCATGCTTCATCCAAACACAGAGAATTGCCCATATCCCCACTTTTGGAATCTTGGGTATGTTGAAAGCCATGCTTGAGTTGATAGTATAATGTCCTTATAAACTGAATGAAACACAAAGCAGATAACAGACAGAAATCTGTTAGTTTCCGTGGTTTGCTATATTTTATTTTTAAACAAAACCGTGGGGCAAAGCCCCCCAGACATGGTTTGCTAAGTTAGCATCAGATAATTTACTAAACGCATGCTTGAACTCATGAAAAAAAAGTAGAACGCCCAGATAATACCTTTATAAACATGTTAGTCCTTGTATGAAGGGGCTGCCAAGGATAAAGAAAGAAAGGGTCAAATAAGTACATGGAATTATTTTGTTACAGAGAAAGAAATCATCAAGAGGGGAAGTATTAGCTATTATGTGTTGTTCATCCCATGCAGGCACACACACACACACAAACGAAGTGGTTAGGTCTCAAAAGACAGCTGCAGTTTCCTCATAGAAACCAGCCATTTGGCCATTCCTAGTTCAGATACCTGGTCTTCTATTCATTCTCACTTTCAGGTTATATAACTTTGATTTTAGGGATCCAATTCTATAATAACTTCCAAACCACGGTGGCCACTATTGGTAATGACTAATGAGCTATTAAAACCGAACATAAACCATAGTCATGGAATTTGATTGGAAAATACATGAAGTACAGTATCTTAAACTCGTCAAGATGTGTGTTTGAGAAGGAAGTTCAGACACAAACTAAATGTCTGTTTTTAGTTGTTGATGAGCTATTGAAGCCTCTTAAAAAGAAAGTTATGTAATGTGATTGAACCGCTCATGTGCAAGCATAGTTTCCCAATTGCATGAGCATGTGTCCTGACATCAGCAAAGCACCTATGTGACAAAACCCCAATATTAAACCAAGAGAACTTTCAACATAAATGATGGGCTAGTGGAACGGACTCAACACAAAAAGAATGTATGCATTCAGCACAACAATAAATATGTTTCGGTAATAATACAAGGAATGCCGCAAAAGAATCATATCCATCAATGAACTACTTACAGCTTCACTGCAGCTCAAAAAGAAGACTGACTAGTGCTTTCCACTGCATAAAAGCCTCCAGTGACTGACCCATCTACATAACGCAAATACATCAGAGAATATTCTACTAGCACCCTAACTCATTAACAATTAAAATATTTAGTTGTCTGTAGTACCATAAAAGCTATGAAAGCAAACTGAAGCTCCCCCCAGGAACAGATCTTCTTGACCTTCGTAATTTTTGGCCAAAACAATCTCCAGCAAACTTGTCTGAGAAGGAGAAATGCCTCATCAATAAATAATTAATAAGTTGCCAAATCAACAATCAGGGCTTTCATTAACAAGTGACATCTGTTGGGGTAATTGCTTTGAGCAAACCAACCAATATCAGCAGAAATTTACCATGGCTATCTGGATAGTGTATTATAATTCAGAAGATTTTTGATGATGTATTGTAAGCATATGAAAGTCCAAAGGAGCAGCAAATCGGTGTTGTGTCATTCCTATTAATCCCTGTGTTATAAAACTATGATTGCACTTTCTTGCACTGTTTAATTTCAGTCGCTTCCAAATTATAGTTCACTTTAGTTTTGTTGTAAGTCAAACTTCTCTAACCTTGAAAAAGTTTTAAGAAAAAATATTAACATTATGAGCTCAAGTAAATGCACTATCAAGACATATTTCATGGAAAAATTGAAGAAACTAAATAGATTTTGGTGCATTTTTCTATAAACTTGATCAAAGTTAGACAACTTCAACATTTTTTTGAAACGGCTAAAGTGAACCATAATGTGGAATGCAGTGAGTATATGGGTGGACTACAATTCTAAAAAGGATAAGAACATTACTTTGTCCAAGTTCAGGGCCGTCAAGTCACCCCCAGAGATGTCCTTATGCTTAACTGAAGCAGGGATACTTGTGTAGTAGCATCCTCTCCGCTCAGACTGCACAGGAGCATTCTTTGCAAACTTTCCTTCTCTTAGTTGTTCAACCAAACGTCTCTCCATGTCACTTTGGGGGCTTTATCTAGCCATGATGACTCCCATGCAATTGTGATTTCTCCTCCAATTGGTTCTGGACAAATACGAAACATGGTTATTTTCTACTTCCCTAATTGATCTCAACAAATAGGTCATGATGTGACTAATTCCCATTCAATCAAAACGAAAAAAAGGAACAAATCTCATACCAAGACGCTCAATGACATTCGGTGACAAGTAGTTTGAAAGTTGTTTCCAATCTCCATAAGAATCCAAATTGTATGGTCCAAGCTGATCATCAAATTCAAAACGTCTTACAGCTTCCGGTATCTGATATCCTACCAGAAAACAAAATTTCGTATAACTAAAAAGCATTTGTGGAGCTTCAATGGGTCAAGAAAACAATCCACCTTCTCACTTAATGTTCTGCATATCATTTATCAATGGCAACAGACAAAATCAAACAGCTGAGCATGAAATTCTCTAAATAAATCAAATTTCATGTACTGTGTTATTGTTGTCACATCATTCCAGTTGAGTCCATTGTATGGTCGAAGTTGTAGGGGTGGTTACAGTGCATGAAGTTGTAGTCCATGAAACAAAGACAAGTTATGAGAATTTGAAGCTGCCACACTAATATATAGCAAAATGTAATTTGTTTAACCTACATATATATACTGGGCATTGTTACCTGATTTCAGTAGAATATCTTGTAATAGTATGAAAAAAAGGTGAGAAGTAAAACAAGAATAGTCGAAGTAGAGCATGAATAATGTTCCATGCAAGCAACTCATGTTCCATGCAAGCAACACTACAATGCACTACAACTCACACTGACAGTATAGTTGTTTTGGTTTATACTCCATTATCATAATCTCACAGTTGCTACTAGCAATTGAACAGGATAGTATAAAGCAGAAGGTCCAGCAATGACAAAAGATTCAAATAGTACACAATATAGCACCTCTTCTTCTGACAATTTGATTAACCGTTCCTCTTGCATCCCACTTTCGAACAACCACCTAGAAATACCAAATCGAAATGAGTATATATATGTAAAAGTATAGTTAAGTGCCATCAGTTGAAACCTTTTTCTGGCAAAAAAAAAAAAACATTTATCCACTTGAATCTTCAGCATGGAATGGATTTTATTACTTTAAACTTCGATTCTTTTTTCCCTTTTAGTTTCTATTATTTCACCACACTTCCAAATGCATTTTTAATATTTTATATATCAGTTATTCAGTTTCCATATTAACATTTATTGTTGTTATTAATTTTTTTTATTCATCCTATAGAAGGAAAATTTGTACACCCTCTTGTCCCTGTCAAAAGGAAAATTTGAACAGGGACATCGGTTAAAATTTGCAAATTGACAGATCCAGAAGAGAAATGATATGAATTCCCTCCTATTCGATTAATTTGGCTGAAAAGCTAAGAGTTGAACGTATGTTGGGGGTTATGCACAAATCCTTAGGACACAACAAACTAAACAAGTGCAAAAGAGAGTAACAAGCATCTAAAGTGGAAATGGGCAGGAAGAATAACTACATAAACACAAGAAATGTGCTATGCATTACTTCAAATGGATTAACTAGATACACAATACTACAACTAATGCATCCTTTTCTGATTAGTAAGTGAAAATAAAAGAACAAAAATGGAAGGCTCCGGTAAATATAAAACATATTACATTGTGATTCACAATCTTATTTGATACCTCCTGCTGAAATATAATAAAAGAAACACAAAGCATAATCTAGTAGATTCATTGATCAATTCAACAGTTCATCTTAAATATATCCCCCCATAGGTCGAGTTTTTTTTTTTTTCATCCCAAATATATATAATATAAAAAGACAAATTTCCTTAGCATACAGGTGATGAACTCTCAAAACCTCAAAAACTCAAAGAATAGCATTCATTTTAATACTATAAAGAATACTTGTTGCAACAACCTCTCTGCAGTCAATATGCATGCTTCAAGTCAATAGAAAGAAGTACCTCAGATGGATGTGTAGTAAGAAAGAATCCGACAGTAGGTGCAAACTCATTCCCATGCCTAAAAGTGTTCAGATTTTGGACAAATGGTCAGTGCACTATATCACTCTCTATTAAATGAGGCATGGGCCATCAGAACACATTGCAAATGGAAGTAAACCAAACAGAGCATGCACACAAATACTCCACCATTTCACACATCACCAAGCAGTTTTAAGAATGTTAAAAGGCTGGATGAAAGCAATCAAGAGAAAAGGACAGTGGCAGCAAGCTGATGTCAGCAAAAATCAGCTGCCAGCAGAACAGCCATACAAATGCATGTTATCAGGGTCCATAATATCAGGAAACGTGCTCAAATAGAATTCTAGCATTTTGTATCATCTATAGCGAAGTCCCTTCTAAAGTTCTAAGATTGCGATCAATCCATGGTAAGAGTAGGATCACAGTCACTTGTTCGTGCCAATTAAAAAGGAACCCAAACTTTAAGTAAGCTGTTGATTAATTCTGTACAACACTTCCATCAGTACAACTGAGAGTTGTTGATTCAAAAAGTAAACTGATTCATGTACTGAAAAAAATTAGTTAGCATTCTCAACACAAATCATCGACATTATTTCCGAATAACTGGTAGTTGAAATGTTGCAAGAATCAGGGCACGTAGCTAGCGGATACTGATACCTGTTTGGGGAGCAGTAGTAGACGAAATGGGGCCCCGGGGCACCATCTTCATCCCTTTGAACTTGGGCCCAACAGAGAACATCTGCAGAAGAACGCGAAGCAGTCAGGCGCGTGAAACCCATCACACTATTTGACGCACGCACCGAACAGCTCGCTGCGAGACGCGATCGTTGGCGGCCGAATCCCACCGACCTGGGTGTCGATTCCGAAGAGGGTGCGCTGGGGACGTCGAGGAGGAGGAGGGTGGCACCCTTCCGCACCAGCTCCGTTGCCGCCTCCGGGTCCATCCGCGCCGCGGCGCCGCCGCCGCTCGCCATGGCAGCAGTAGCGCGCTCAGTCGTGTCGTACGAGAGTGTTCTGGAACGGGACCGGCTCGCTCTCCACAAAATGCTAGAAGCCCATCTGACTAGTGGGCTGAAATAGCAAGTTCGAAATGGGTTCGGCCCATTTGTCCATACAGTTGGGCCCAAAACAACCCTCTGCTCTGTGTCCGCAGCTCGCTCTCCTTTCCACCGATAGAGACTTGACCCCCAACCTACCATCTCCGTCCATCGGCGGCGTCGGCGAAGGAAGAACGGAGGCGACGACCACGCGGGCAAGCGGCGACGAGGAGAAGCCCAGTGAGCACCTCTCATCCCGATCCATCCCGTCCCAATATGGATCGCGTTCTTCGTTTGATTTTGATTTGATTTGCTATTTCCAGTATTCTATGAACCTATGATAACGCGATCCATCATAGTCGCGCCCCGATTTAGTTAGGTTAGGTGTAGATGTACGCTGGCCTAGATTCATCCGATGGATGGATTCATAAATCTGATCTTAGGAGGCGATGGATGCCGTGTTGGTAAAGTTGTGACTTGTGGCGTATATAGACAAAAAAAATATTGTTGGCACAAAGATGCTAGGCCACACCCCTGGGTCTCGAATCACGCCTCAGAGTTTCAATGATGATATCCAAAAGTTATAAGTTGCATCCTTCAATGTTATCGTCGATACTGTGGTTTCTCAGTGCGATGTCCTAAGGATTAAAGCCTAGTTCTTATCCAAATTTAATGAAACACTGAGCATTTTGATATGCAGCTACTAAGAATTGCAGGCCTAAAACTAGTTGTATAATGCTGTCATGCTGAATTTGGAGGCGTCATTGTCGAAGTAATTGTGATCCTACAAAGTATAATGAGCTTACACACACAGTGGAATTTTGTGGCAATCACAGCATTAACAACTGCCCCCAATAAATTTGTGTAATTGGTATCTAAATTAATACCAAATGAACGAAAACTGCTATTCTAGTTGTGGGTAGAAACAGAGTTTTTGCAAATTTAGTGTTTTTGCTTTGGTATTTTAATCTTTCACGTCCAAGCAATAGTGTAGTATTTGTGATAATTCAGCAGCATTGACGTGCAAACCTTTTATAACTTGGATGTCTGCCACAGCAATGTAGTGTTGCTTCTATTGTCAGTAAGGAAGCACTACCTTGCTTCACTGGATACCTCATGTTGTTCTTTAGAAGCTCTTCTTTGCTGTGAGCACTGTAATGTCAGGTCCAAATCTTTCTTCTTGGGGTGAATACTCTGATCAACCTGCTGTTGCTGTGGGTCATCTTGCTGTGATTTTTTTTCCAAAATTTTTTATTGGTTCAAATGAATCTCCCATTCTCCATATTAAATCTTACCCTCTGATACAGCGTATGTGTTAGGATTGAAATTTTGCAAGAGTAATGCATGTCCTTATAGCTAGCTTATTCTGTGCAAATCACTGTGATGATACTGTGGTTATGATAGTTTCAATCATGGTATCCGAAAAGTTCACTTTTATAATTGTAGCTATAAGTTGTGCATCCCTTATTTTTATTTGTACTAGAAAATCTCAGGGTTCTATTTTTTAAAAAAAAAAAAAAAAAAAAAAAATCCTCTTCATGCATTTCAGTCCACACGACTTGGGATAGATCAATATAGTTTGCTTCATTTATATGCTCAAATCTATGTTCTCTATGTCATCAAACTGCAATAATGAGAAAGCTAAGATATTATGCTGGATTGTGAATTGTGAACTGCAATAGATCTTTTTTTTTTTATCCTTCATTTTGATATTTCAGATTGTTGTTAATATAGAGTTTGGCTAGGGTCTCAGAATTACTGAAATATCTTGGTTTGTTCTAAACAAAATCAAGCTCTTTAGGATCAATTAGTTTTGATATTCTCCAATTTAATTGAACATTATGTCATCTTTCTATGTTGCTCAAAATTTTCTTTTGCCAATCTGTGATGTTGCATTGATGCTAATGCATGATTATTGGTTGCTGTGCAGCAATGGAGACGTGTAACAGCAATGCTCGATTTGCACCCTTGAGTAATACTCCATTTGCTCTCCGTGGTAAAACTCCTGTTATGATTTGTTATATGTTTTCTGTCCTTCTGTTGTAGTTTCAACACCACAGTCAGTATTACATTGAGACATGAGACCCATTAGAAAATAGCTGTGGCACACTTTCTAACCACATTATGTCATTCAGGTTGGCTGTAATATGAGGTTCGAAATGGTACTATAGGTCTATAGCCTTTCATTCTGGAAGCTAGGGGCTTATAATTGAGACGTTGACCAGTATATGGGTTTCAGTCCATCGTAGCACAAGGGATAAGGGAAGGCCAATAATGGCCATATATCTCTGGTCGTTTTACAACATATATTTAGAAAGCTGTTTTTCCGTACCTGGAAGCAACACTTCATGCATGCCTTATAGCATTATTAATAATTTGTTATGTATTTCATTTTCATTAAGATTCATACTTTAGTGTAGATATCTTAATGCACTTGCTCCCTTGCAGTTAGATGTAACTGTTCCTCTTTTTGTTATTATAGAGTATTCTCTATTTTCCCCAGTTATGCCACTACAAAGTTTGCAGTTCATTACATATAATTAGCCCTTATAAATTTGTGGCATTCATCCTTTTCAGGTGCTCTTGGTAGTTCGAGTTCAAATCTTGAGCAAACCAGGGGCTACACATGTTCTCCTCTAGCAGCTCTGCGGCCAAAGATGTCTGCACCTGGAAGCCGACCACTGCACACAAGTCGCCCCCTGTCATCTCCTGTTGCGAACCGTCCATTGTCGCCCCACCTTCCTCTGAAGAAGCCACAGTTCAGCGCAACGTTCTCTATCTCGCACCGTATTTTCGGTGCCGCATTGGGAGTTGCCATCATATCCATCCCTCTCGCCACCAAGTTCAGCCAGCTGTTTACTGTTTGAGAGCGATCTGCTACATCTTATGAGAAACAGCATTACCCGTTTCCGTGACTGTTTCGTCGTCTGTGGTACCTTGCAAAACTTCTGTAATAATAATCAGTACTACTGCCACATTATGAAAATATCAGATGCCAGTGTAATAGGAGTATCAAATATTAATGCAAGGAGGTTTGCCCCATTATAACAGCATTGGTGTGCGTTAGTGTATACCTGTCTGTACATGCCCTTAAGCTCGTTTGGAACAAGTACAGCCATTGCGGTTTCGTTCGCAATATATAGCTTTATGGAAAATTGGTAAACGTTATGTTTCTCCAAGTCTATTCCACGGGGTTGACCATATGTTTTGTTGCTGTCATGATCATCATGAAGCGTATCTCCTATGGTCCATCTAAATCAACGAAGGAGTTAGTCTAGCTATCCATGTTATTGCTAAATATGATATGTTTTATGACTATGGAGCGTGTTTGATGAAATTTTCTCTGAAAAAAGGGCTTTGTGTGAGTATGTCCAAATTCTAGACCCTCTTTGACAAGGTTTCTATAGGGATTTCTCCACTGATTTAATGAGAAGTCATACTAAACAAGTCTTCAAGTGCTCTTGTAAAGGGCAATGTAGGCTCTAGCTTCTTCTCCTACAATCAAAGCTAGAGCCTTCCCAAATGCCTAAACCAAAAATGTCCTGGATCTAGGAGTATCGAGTTGTAGCAAAATATGAATTGGGAGCCCCAAAGCAAAAAATAAATTGCAGGTCTAGATTTCAGATTTAGTGGTGCAGCTCTCCCAAACAAACCTTAATTTTGTTGTTTAGCGTGTAAACAACAGTTAAAGGTAAGCAAAAGTTGTTTTGTCAAACTTTGCAAGTTGAGGCCTATGAATGCTTGTAGAGTAACCTTTGCAGGCCCATGGCCACGAGCATCCCACATGGAATATGGTTGTGATAAAATGCTTGTATAATTATAAATGACTTGGATTAATACATCACTAAATATTAAAGATGTTCCATCATTTCCATATATTTTTGTTGCTGTGATATAGGTTCCTCCATTCCAAACCTATCTTCGTACTGTGTATTTTTTTTTCCATTCTTTTATTTTGCCTCTACATCCATATCTTTTCCTATGTTCCCTGTAATACGCTTTATAAGATTCAGAGTATTTATATTTAGAAGAAATTTATGAACATCAATCAGTTACTAGAAAATCAATTTACACCCAAAAAAAAAAGCGTGGAATGTGAATTTGTGGATGCTCTATATATTCGTCATTTGTATAAGTATATAGTTTAAATAATTGTTTGTAAAAAATCGATAAAGTTTTTCACTTTACAAATCGTAATAGTACTCCCAATAGAAAGAGTATTTGACCCATGTTATTCCTATGCAAACTAGAAGCTCACTGGTGGCATAAAAATCACACATCCTTTCTTCTAAATAATGAGTGTGTAATATTTTTTTTTCAAAAAGTAGTATAACTCTTTTTGCTGACCTTTAAATATATTCAACAACAACAGCTGAAAAAGAAAATGCTTTTGGTCCATCAGCAACCACCTGCGACGCCGAGTGCCCACGCAGAATCCGGACAAGGCGAGAACGTGCCGCTGGCGCCGCCACTGCTTCCGCTAATGAAACGGCCGGGGAAGCCGAAAAAGATACGGCCGTTACGGAATACCTTTTTCTTGTTTACTAAATAAAAAACGAAAAACCTTTTAATTTTTTTTGAATCCGAAAAACCTTTTATTAATAATATAATAATAATAAATTAAAAATGGGAAAAGGAAAATCACAGCGAAGCGGCAGACAGGCAGAGAGAGACACAGCAGCGCCACGCCAGCGAGGCAGAGGAAGAGGCAGGTGAGGTGAGGCAGCGGCGCATCGCATCGGCCGCTTTGCTTTGCTTTGCTTTGCTCGCTCCTCTCTTTCCGCCGCCCCGCCGGTGCATGGCAAGCGCGAATTCCAATTCCTTCCCCGTCGTGTATCTATCCCCCACCAAAAGCGAGCGAGGAGAGGAGAAGGCCCCGCCGCCCGCCCGCCGGGACGAGCAAGCAAAGCCAAAGCCAGCCGAGCATATTCACGGAGCCGTGGATCCGGAGAGAGGCATCCCTGCACCGCTTCTCCAGAAGCACCGCGGGCCCGTCGGTGCTGTATAATAAATGGCGGGCGAGGAGAGCGGCAGCGGCGTCGCGGGAGGAGGAGAAGCGCCGCCGGCATCTGCCTCTGCATCTGCAGCAGCTCCCAACGGGGACCGCTCAGGGAATAGCCCCATCGCCGTGCCGTCGTCGTCCTCCGCAGGTGATCGAATCGATCTCCCGCATCCTCCTGCCTCGTGGGGTTTGGGTTTCACTGCTGCTGCCGCCGCCGCCGGCTTGTGTCGGCTGGGGTTGGGGGTTCTGTTCCCCCCGCCCCAGCGTGTCTCCTCCGTCTCCACGGTTTGGCAACCGCCTGTTTAGATCCCTGCTCCAACTATAGGCAAACATATCTAAAGTCTGATCGGGGTTCTGGTGTAACGGCTGGTCCTCCTCGTCCAGGGGGGTGTTTTTCGAGCGCAGCACAGCACGTCGTCTGGCCGTGAATCGTGATTAGTAGGAGAAGGCGAGTTGGAATCAGCAGCTGTTGTGCGCATGGGGAGATGTTTTGTTGTGGACATGTTTCAGGATGGAGTGAACTCGGTGCTCAGGAGCTGTGGTTTGCCTAGTTTTGGTGCTAGCCGTGTCGCTGAGTCGATGAATTTGTGTGCTAGACAGGCATTCCTATTTCTAAGGAGTGTCAATTGTGGCTCCAGTCTTTTATTGGATGCTAACTTTAGGTGTAGTCACATGGCACATCTGTATCGATCTCACTGAATGGTTCTGTTTTGGTAGTCATAGTTTCCAGTGTGTGTTTCTGCTGCCAGATTTCCTTCGTTTTGGGACCGTGGTTTCTTTGGACCTACTTATAGCAACCTGACTCGTCAGGTGTATAGACTCTGCTCGAACTCCTATTTCTAGGACGTAAGGTAATCCGTTAGCTGAATTGGACTTTCAAATATGATTATACATTGGCAGACAGGTTTTCACTTCATGCTACTAACGTCTTTGATCGTGGCTCTGTTAGTCACACAATCTAGGATTATATTGTTTTGCTTGCATTGCACTTGTTTACAGCTCAATTGCTTGCTGAAACATGCCCGACACATAAATGAGCTGTTTACCGTGTTAGTCTTTTCAGGATTGTTGGATAAACTCATAGCTTGTCAAAATGAAATCGGTTACCTGGACATTATGTTTATGTGTGCCATGTTGTTAGATACTCCTACGCAATATTTGAATTTTAGTGTTTTCTGTATTTGAATAATTTTGATTTCAATTGTTTGTATTCTCTGGCCATTTCTATTTAATACATATGTTTCTGAAGGCCATTATTAACCTAATTGCTCATTCAAAATAGAATACAATGGCTCTGTTTGGCATAGCTTATTTCTTAGCTCCTGTACAGATTAAGCAGAACTTTGCTGTACAACAGCATCCTCCAGCTGCTTATTAGTAAACAAAATCTGAGGATGAACTAACTAAGAGGTATAATTGGAGTGTGCCTTTTCACTAGCTTCTGAAGTAGGCAGATTCTGCACAATCATATGCTGTGCAAACACAGCCTACATTTCCTTGTCTGTATTTCCTTTTGAGTTGGGACTGAAGTTGTAATGGGTAGGTTTACATAGTTTTTTTGGCTGCAGTTTTCCTTGAAAACAATTGGAGTGTACTTTTTCACTAGCTTCTCCGGTAGGCAGATTCTGCACAACCATATGCTGTGCAAACGCAACTACATTTACTTCTGCATATTTCATTTTGAATTGAAACTAAAGTGTTAGGTCTACATAGTTTTTGTCTGCAGTTTTTTTTTGACATGACTCCATCTTTTCTTTTCTAAGTAGATGACAGAGGCTTGCATAGATCAAGCACCATGCCGGGTGTGATTAAGAATGATGAAATTACCAATGAAACTGCTGGACCATCAAATTTGGAAAGGTCCAGAACTGAGCGTCGTCGGCAACATAATCCATCTGATGATCCTGCTAAACAATTACTTGATGAAAGGATTCCAATAAAAAAGAAGGTGCATATATCGCGCACTCTGTATTTATCTATTTTTTCCAGAAGCTTAGTTCCTTTTGTTTTGCCATGCAGGCATCTGAAATACTATCTGTTTGTGGACTGGGAATTGAATCATTGATAGTTGCACTAACTAATGTATAATAGTGTCAAAAGTCTGACCTTCTTTGAATTACCAGTATGTTTTTAGAAGTCATGCATTGCTGTTTTGGAACTAATGAGGAAACGTTACAAGGTTTTCTAGTTGGAAAGATCACTGATAAGGACCAGTATGATAGCTTGCATATTTGTTCTTGATCTTTTGCTACTTTACCTTTGTTGCACTTTATTATTGCAGCTCAAAATGCTAAATCGGATTGCTACAGTAAAAGATGATGGAACTGTGGTTGTTGATGTGCCAAGTGGTCTGGAACCAACTATAGTTGGTGGAACTGAGGATATTTATACTGAAGCTGCTGTTGAAGAAGCATTAGATGGAACAGAGATTCCATACAGGCCTCCTATGCAAATAGTTATACTTATTGTGGGTACACGAGGAGATGTGCAGCCATTTGTTGCTATAGGGAAACGCTTACAGGTTATTATTAATCCAGTTCTCTCATAAATTCATGTTAGGTTTGTGCTTCTTGTAGCTGAGATGCCAGCATATTTGTCATTTTATGATCCTTGTCGCAGGACTATGGGCACCGTGTGAGATTGGCTACTCATGCCAACTTTAAGGAGTTTGTACTAACAGCTGGCCTGGAGTTTTTCCCCGCTTGGTGGAGATCCCAAAATCCTTGCTGAATGTATGTTTTTTTAAAAGTATTTTCAAGTATGTTTTATGTTATTTGAAGATAAATGTGTTTGATATGTACATACTTTGAGCAGACATGGTGAAGAATAAAGGATTCCTACCTTCGGGCCATCAGAAATTCCTATTCAAAGAAAACAGATGAAAGACATTATTTTTTCTCTGCTGCCTGCATGCAAGGATCCTGATCCTGACACTGGCATTCCTTTTAAAGTTGATGCAATTATTGCGAACCCACCTGCGTATGGTCAGTATATCTTGTCCTTTTTTGAAAAAAAAAAAAGTTCTTTGCAACTTCCTTTGTTTTTTCCCATTGTAATTGTACCTCTAGAAGTCTAGAGACAATCCCGACATTGTTGTAAATAGCCCACTGTAGCCTTTTCAAGGATCTACCACTACAATAGTGTCTTGTTCTACAATTGCCATTAATAATGCTTTAGCTACACTAAACACCCCTATTTGGCTTAGCCTTAAAATGTGCTAGTACCGTTGATCGTGACAAAGGCAATTCACTCCTTACTCTAGAGGAGCATAATCTATGCATATCCATCATTGTTTGCTTAATAAACCTTTAAATAATAATTAAACCATTGAATATTGAGTGTTGAATGAATATGAATGTTGACCATAGCTGTAAGTATGTTGACTGATTTAATAAACGTTAAGTAATTTACCTGAATACATGTTTTTTTTCTAGAGCCTTTACATGTATTTAAGTATTTGTGTTTATGAAATCTCACTTGGTTAAATGTTTTCATGCATAATTACTTTAAGAATTTTTCATGTTTTCTTTAAGACCCACTAAATTAATAGCCTCCACTATAGCCCCTTATAAATTTTAGAGGAGTATGTCGCTAAGTCATAGCCCGATATTTACCTAAGGCCATAGTACCTCTTTATGAGCAGGCCTTCTTTGTCCAGTTTTTTTACTTGCTTAACTGTTCAATCCAAGCCTGAATGTCTTCGATGCAATAAGTTGCTCCAAAGTACTTAAGCAAAATCTCTTGAAGTATATCTGGATAGTCCAAACAGATTCGAATATGATCAATGTTGCATTTTTCACCACAAAGCTTACTGCATATTTTTCTTCACTAATTTGAATTATAAGCACGTTGATCCTTCTGACCTCAAATGTTCTTCAGGACATACACATGTGGCAGAAGCGCTAAAAGTACCAATTCATATATTCTTTACCATGCCATGGACGTGAGTCTCTATCGTCCTGCTTTTTCTTTAAAGGTCACAAGATTGCTATGGAATACTATCTTCTGGAGATCTAACTTGGTACTATTTATTCAGGCCAACTAGTGAATTTCCTCATCCTCTTTCTCGTGTGAAGCAGCCTGCTGGATATCGAGTAAGTCTGCATTGTTTTACTTGTATGGTTTATGAAAAAAGAGAGAATTGTTACAAGGCGTTCTCTCAGCTCCCAAATGATCTGGCCTTTCCTATACTATTGGAGAATTTGTTGGGAGAAGTTTATAACAAAATCATTTCAATGGTTTATCACATTGCAAATTCCACTAAAATTTATCACTTTAGGAATTGGTGAGGAATGAATGATTAACTGAAATATCTTCGCATGCAATATCTGAGATTAGGGCTGTAGATTACAGACACATTTGGGCAAGGATGACTTAGGGAGGTTTATAGAAGTACGATCACTGTCAGATATCCTTGCCTAACAAGAATGACAACCAAGCTACAAAGAGTGCACGGGCTCAAGGTTGGGCGCAAATCTGTGAACCTAAAAGGGCCCAGACAAAGCATCCGTCTAACATTGATATCCAGAATGAGTTAGTTTCTCTAACATTGCAGTTCTCTCCATGTGCTGTTTTGATTTTCCAGAACTTGTTTATTTGAATTATGAATTATTATGGATGTTTGGAGACTGCCAGGACCAACTACCTGGATTTCATGTTGTCATGTCAAGATGCTTTGTGCATCACGTGAGTTGCTGAAGTACATTAAGTTATTAGCTTTGCTCTTCAGTTTCTGCAACCAGAAGAAATCCCAACCTCATTAGGGAAAGGCATTTTCTTGAACATATAACCCCAGGTTGAAATAGTTGGCATTTTTGACATGGAGGTCTGCACTACCGGCAAGTCATTTTGGGCTGTCGGGACATCAGCTTTTATCAACTGGTGTGAATACTTGATTGGATGTTCTTGATGGCAATATCTGATTCAATATGTTGCCTGTATAATTATTTGTCCTTTTGCAGCTTTCATATCAAATTGTGGACTCGATGATTTGGCTTGGAATAAGGGATATGATAAATGAGTTCAGAAAGAAAAAGCTGAAGTTAAGTCCAGTAACATATCTAAGTGGTTCTCAGGGTTCTGGCAATGACATTCCTCATGGATACATTTGGAGTCCTCATCTAGTCCCGAAACCAAAAGGTTTGCCATATCTATTGGCTAGAGCCGAAAGTTATGCAATTTACCTTGTCATTCTTTTCCCATATTAATTCGAAGCATGTGGGTCTGAATCTAGATCTTTGATTTCTTTTTCGTTCATTTTTTTCTGGTTAAAGTTATTAATCTATTAGATATATCCACCTTGGCTGCTTTACTTACATAAAAGCGCACTAGAACTAAAAGACAACGAACAATGAACACATGAAGGCATTTGGCACTGCCATACACCATAGGTGTAGATCATCTTGAATATCCTGCAAGGATCCATTTGTTATTTGTCTCCAAATCGTTAAGTTATCCATGGTATGCACAGTGATGTGGGTCAGCCAAATGCATTTTTATTTGCATTGAACTATCACCAGCACTATTTGTAATCTATCGTGTCATGGATGTTAGGGAATATGCTATTGTATATTCCTCCAAACCCTAGAAGGGTGGGCAATATAGTAGCTGTACATGGGCCTCTAATGGGCCGTATCTCATATACACTAACAATGGAGATGTTATAGTTGGTGCCAAGCTCAATGGTGGGGCCCCACAGCACCATAAAGCGGTGCTTAGCCAGATGTCAGCCAAGGGATTGCATCTTTATGTTGAGCAGTGGCTCAAATTGATAGTAGTTTTATCACCACGGGACTTCCATCTTGTTTTAGCCTAAATGACTCAGGAAGTATGTTTCTGTATTAGGATATCTTTTGCTGGTTCCAAACTTCTCTTGTTAGGCTTGCATATTAGGTTTGGCTGTCATTTAATAAGACTATAAGAAACATGTTAATGTTGTTTAAGAAAGAAATTAGAAGTCCCTTCTCCCCCACCTCCATGTTACATTCGCCACTCTTTTAGGCCTATATGCCCTCCTGAAAGATCATAGCAGCAATGAATCAAGAACATTGTAACAGTAAAAACATGTGCTAGTGGGTTGAAAGGAAAAGGAGCTCGCATTGCTAGAGAGGAAATGTATCTGAGCTTTTGAGTAACTTAGCTATTAGAGCATTCTGACTTATTATATGAAAGTCAGCATCAGTTATGACTACCTAACTAGTAGGTTAGTACATCATAACTGCCTGTAGTTTGCAGGAATCTAAAATTTCTTGTCATTTGAAGCATAACATGGAAACTGCTTGTTTATTTGTATTTGTGTGGACCTTTTCGTACATAGTTAAATTTGATGAAGAAATGATGCACTCGTGTAATATAGACTAATAATACCTTACTGCCAAAGCACCCTGAGGCGTGCAGATCCACCACCAATCCCGCACCCCCACCCCCAACTTATGTATTATTTTTGTATTCGTCAAGGGGCCAGTCATTCATTATAATGTTCATGTAATGTATTGGAGTGCAGATTGGGGCCCAAGATCGATGTTGTTGGATTTTGCTTCCTTGATCTTGCTTCCAATTACGCACCTCCTGAACCACTTGTGAAATGGCTTGAAGCTGGTGACAAACCCATATATGTTGGTTTTGGCAGCCTTGTAAGATCAGTTTGACGTTGCTTTATGTTTTTCGTACAAGTTCTTTTGTCGTTTGATCTAATCAACTATATAGTTTAATATGTTGTATTAAAGTATTCTAGGTTTGTGGCAATTTTGTTGACTTTCACTTGAGTATGTAGTTTGTACTTCAAACTTTGTGACTAAATAGGCTTACATGCATATGAGATCCTGTATAAATTATCCTAATGCCACTTACAGTCATTGTACCCCATAAGTACTCTTAGCTGTTTTACTTATAAATCAGCTTCTTAAATGCTATGTTAAGCTAGTTATGATAAGTGAGAACAGTATAATTTGTCATTTAGAATTTGTGTGGCATATTCGTATGTGAATGTAGCGATGATTTTGTTACAAAGATCATTGAATCCTTTTGCACCAGAAGTATTCACTTCAAATTTTAAGCTCAATTCTCCTGCGTATCCGAGAAAAAAAAAAAAGCTCGATTTAATCTAGAAGAATTGTCCCAAAATTGCTGAGTTCAAACACAGCCAACTTTGATAACTACTAACTAGTATGCAGTCTGAGGCAGTTTCATGTTGACCCAATTGATCAATTTTTGCAAATGCTTTAGTTTGTCTTACTGCCACCCATCAACGGCCTTCACCAGCTAGTATGCCATGATTCTGTAATTCGTTTCCTCATCAAATACTTAAAAGTTGCATGAAACCTTCAGATTGTAGTATTTTGTTCTTTCCAAACTGTCTTCTGATCTTATCACTATGGAAAATTTGATTGCATATTTTTTCTTTTGAAGGCAAAATTTGATTGCATATTAACTGCCACTACCTATGAATATTTTTTATGTATAATTGTTTGTCGCCTGATTATGTATTTTATAAGCAGTGCATATGGTGTATGCCACGAAGTTAACTATACACTTGAATGATTGAAAATAGTGATAGGGTTATGTGCTCTCTGTCAGTATCTCCTGAGATTGTAGAGTGCTCTGAAGGCAAAGCCATCACAGCTTTCCCTTCAACAACTTTTTGGGATTCTGACTTGTTTTTTTCTTCTGGTCTACTAGCCAGTTCAAGACCCACAAAAGATGACTGAAATTATTGTCAAAGCACTGGAAATTACTGGACAGAGAGGTATCATTAACAAAGGTTGGGGTGGCCTTGGAACCTGTAAGTTCATCTTCTTAGTTTGTTCTATGCGTTTTGTTTCCTAGGCATATGTTCTGATTCTGTTCTGACGACTCCAGAAATTTTTGGCAGTGGCAGAACCAAAAAGATTTTGTATATCTACTAGACAACTGCCCTCATGACTGGCTTTTTTTCTGCAATGTAAAGCAGTGGTAAGTCACTGCTTTAAACTTTTTGGAAGATTTCTCTTTTAGCATGTTATCTGGTCTTTACAAAAAAACTAATTATAGTGACTACAAGGTTACATTAAAAAATACTTTGTGGGTGAATTTATGCTACTTAAGACTGGAGTTCATGTTTTTGCTTTATTCTTTCATTTTCCTCCCTCCATAGGTGCATCATGGTGGTGCTGGAACAACAGCCGCAGGTCTTAAAGCAGCGGTAAGTGCTCTCTCCATGCCTTATTTCAATTTAAAATAGTTTTTTTTCTTGAATGTGCTAGAGAGTTGCCCATCACTATATTAAGAAGAAAATGAGTCTAACTCATACAAACCACAAGCCCAATAGGGGTGATGTTAATTGCATGAAGACCTGCCAAAAAATAGCTATGCTATGACCAGCAACGAGAACAAAAAAAATGACTATAGCTAGTACTGCCAAAAAAAATAGTTACGTGGCTGATCTCCAATGTACTGCATGATGTTGATGAAATTAGGTGAAGCACCCTCATATATACAACCGCTTATATCCTTCTACCATCCAATGCCCACCATTGCAACCAAATAATTGAACCACTATTTATTTACTTGCCTTTCAGTCTATATGTGACACTTTAATACGTTTACATTTTGATGGAATCAAACAATGTCTGAAATACCTTTCTTGCTGTCACACAGTATTCTTGGAGGTTTCTTGTACAGTTGTACTTAATTTAGTAGTTCACGTTGGCCTATGATTTGCAGTGTCCTACGACTATAGTACCTTTCTTTGGTGACCAACCTTTCTGGGGCGACCGGGTGCATGCAAGAGGGCTAGGGCCTCCGCCTATTCCAGTTGATCAGTTTGCTTTGCAGAAGTTGGTCGATGCTATAAAGTTCATGATGAAACCAGAGGTAAGTTATGCAATTTGTGGCCAGAGAGCATAAATGATTTTTTTTTTATGTTATTTTGTTTTCCCTTCCACACTGAGATAGATAACAAGCAGAAATAGATGTCCGATGCAATCAGATATTATGAATAATGTGTAGTATATAAGGGTGCGTTTGGTTCCCTTCTCTAGTTTTCTGGTCTGCATCCGCCTATACAGGTTCCAGCTAGCCAGGCTTAGAGCATGCAGTAAAGCATTGTTTGGTTGGCAGCACTTCTAGAGCCAGGCTGACTGGAGCCGGCGTTTGGTTGCCTGGATGCACATCCAGATGCAAAGTTTGAATGCAACCATGGCTGTTTGGTTGCCTGAATATAAACAAGTCTACTCACCACTTGCATGGAATGGTGAGGTTACCACCAACATGATGTACACAGTGCACAATCAAGTTTTTCATTTGACAATCTGATTACCACAACATTCCTAGAAATAATACATGTCCTAATTAACAGTTCTAGCACCATTGGAGGCCATGGTTACATAATCTTCCAAAGTAAAAAGTACAACTAGAATGAGAATTACAATTGCAAGCAAACAAATAATGTCATCTTTGAACTGAGAACTTCTTTCATTCCTCACAGGCAGGAGAGGTATTTCTTGAGTTGCATGTTGTCCACTGAATCGAATGCTTCACAAGAAGAGCATCACCTAAGATACATGTGCTCAGACATAGAAAATTTGCTTAGCAAAAAAACATCAGTACCTAAGGACATGTGCTTAGAATTATTTGGCTATAATTGTACATCATCAGCTAATAAATTGTGCTCATGTTTCAGAACAAACAAATAACCAAACATCATCAGCTAATGCAGGAGTTCAGTTGCAGTTCATCACAGACAGAATCATCACACATGCTCACAAAATCATCACAGTAGCACACATCAAACATACAGAGGAAGAAACAGCCAAGGAGATCAACGGATCTACACATGAAAACAAGTATTAGTACACAAAAAACCCAGATCTCCTAAAGGAAGTTTAGAACAGGGCTGGATACTTGTGCTCAGATAAATAAATACAAGAAAGGGGTATAATTGTGCTCAGATCATGTATGTAATATGTATTTCATCCAAACTAGCAAAGGGTTGTGCTCAGATTATTCAATAATTAATAAGGTCATCATAAAGGCAATGGAGTGCGGCTCAAGTAGGAAATCAAAGCCAAGCAAGGAAACAAAAGAGCATCAGACAGTGCATCAAGAACTCATGAAAATATAGGCAGTTTTACTGCACAAATAGTAGGAGGAAAGATAGCATAGAAGAAAACATAGGACTGCATCATCATTGCACAACCCATTGCCATAATCAGTAAGCATGCATGGTTATCATCATAGCACAGAAAAAAAAAATAGGATTGAATCATCATTGCTCAATGCATAGCCTTAGTTTGGGTTCAAAGGTTAAGGAATAAATCATTGCACAATTCTTAGCCTCAGTCAAAAAATGAGGGATAAAGAAATAGTTCATATAATCAGCATCATCATAGCACAAGTCCTTAGCCATCAGATAATCAGCATCATTGCACACTCTCTGTCATTCCAGTTGTAAATTTTGTTAAGATTGTGAACCATGTCTTAGGAACCATGTGATCCATGACAACCATGTCTTAGGACATAGCAAATTTTCCTAACACACACAAGTGCTCAGACATAGCAAATTTTCCTAACAAAAACCCATCAGTACCTAAGGACATGTGCTCAGATTTATCATATAAATGGACATCATCAGCTAAGAAATTGTGCTTAACTTTCATCACAAAAAATTAAGCAAACATCATAGGCTACTACATGAGCTCAGTTGCATCCAAAATAGAAGATTTTCAGATCAGCACAGAAGGACTATATCATCACATTGCAAGTAAACCAAGCAGCATAGACAAGAAGAGAGGGGAACTGTACTGGTTACAGCAAGATCTTGAACAGAGACAGAGAGGAGTACAAAAACCACCAGAGAAGAGGACCTGCAAATCAAAGACTTTGGTTAGAACAGGCCACCCAAACATCCAAAATGTCCAGATCTAGGACGGGTGCTGGATTACCTGCACTGTAGGCCTCGAAACCCTAGCAAATCCAGGTCCAAACCTGCACAAATCATGGCACAAATTGGGGGAAGGGTTAGGGTTACCGGTGATTCACACCCATGGATCTACACGAGGCTGGAGAGAAGGAGATAGTGCATCACCTGCTACCTCCGGGAGTAGAAGGTTCGAGAGGAAGTGGGAAGAAGAAGAGAGGTCGGAGCGGACAGAGGATGGTGAAGACGAGAGTGGAGGGAGATGAGGCGGCTGCGGTGAAGAGCCGATGGCGCGAAGATGGGGGCGGTGACGCTAGGGTTCCCGCGCTCGCCCACCTGCACGCACGCGCCCAGGCTTTCGAGCTCCCGCGCGCTCGCCCTTGGCTCGCCAGAGCCTGGCTGCGGAGAAACGGAGGAAAATGGCGTTTCTCCGGATGCAGCCTCGAGGGGGGATTTTGCACGCCACCAGCCTGGCTCGGAAGGGCGTACAGGTAACCAAACGTCCCTGGGGTGCATCCCATGGGCCTGGCTCGTCCAAAAACAAGGAACCAAACGCACCCTAAGTCTTGTCGTCAGTTTGCACAGGTAGCATAGTTTTCTTGCTGACAACTGGACTCTTGCTGCCCGCCTAGATCTCTTATATGTGCCACGAAACTAGTTGTGACATGCGTTTTGCATAGCTTAGTATCTTATTCAGTTTCAGGATTGAAAATAATTTCTTCAGTTAAAAATGTATGGCAAAATATTGTTTTTTATATATGCTAATAAAAAGCTGTATCTATTGGCATGGGGCGAGGTTATTACTGCATTCTCTTGGATTTATGTCACTACAAATAAGTGCTTAAGTAATTCCCCATGTAATTTCAGGTGAAAGACAAGGCTGTAGAGCTGGCGAAAGCCATGGAATCTGAAGACGGGGTGACAGGTGCTGTTAGGGCATTCCTTAAACACCTGCCTTCAAAAACTGAGGAACAGAGTCTGCCGCAGCCATCAGGCTTCCTGGAATTCTTAGGCCCACTAAGTAAATGTTTGGGATGCTCTTAGCCAACAACGTATCGATCACGGATTGACAGTGTACCATTCCTAGAAGCAGCAAAGAGTTATCAATTCATTCATGGAAAGTATCTCCGGGCCACGAGTGTGTTTATCTTTTTTTTTTCCCATCTTTCCTGCGGGTATTTATAATGTGTAAAGAGCGCTTGTCTGGTGTGGATAGTCTGCAACGGATGGCCTGTGCCCTGCGGTGCGTGTAATTTTGATGTGCGTGTTTGCCGTGCAGCACAGGCGATGACGATTTCCCGTCTGCATGGCCAGCCCGTTTGTGTATATGAAATTAGGATTCATTCCTCAATTTTTTAAGGATAGTATTTTTACAACCCCCACCCCAGTCTTCTACCATGGTTTCCAAGTTGAAATATAATACTCCCTCCGTCTCAAAATAGATGTCACTATAGGATGCGTCTTTGGTAAAACTTTCTCAACTTTGGTAGGTTTGTAAAAAATATCTGCAACATTTAAATCTCCAAATAAATTTGTTAAAAAACTATACTTAAAGATCTTTTCAATGATATTAATTACTTAGCATAAATATTTATATATTTTAATATATAATTACCGGCATTTTGAAAATGTTGACTTCTCGGGGAAGCGAGAATGACATCTATTTTTGAGATGGAGGGAGTACCATAATTCAAACATTGTAGCAGTGGCCTTTGGCCTTGTTTAGATGGCTAAAAATTGGAACCGTATGTCACATCGGACATCATGAAGACGTTTTGTTTGTTAGTGGTAAATATTATCGTCTGCCATGGAGTAATTAGGCTCAAAAGAATCGATGCCGGAATGTACATCTAAACTGTGTAATTAGTTATTTTTTTACCTATATTTAATCACTTCAAACATATGTCTTTTGGTGTATTTAATGTGATGTGATGGAGAAAAGTGGTAAAAAGTTTAAAATTTTGGCCATCGCCCTGCCATTGTTTCCCACGTTTTCGGCTAGGCAGCCGTCTTCTGGTGCCTTGATGCCCGTTGAAAGGCCAGGGGCGCCACGGGCGCTTTTCGCTGCCGGCCGCCCGTGCTGGCCACCTTCTGTCTCACCTCACCTCGCTGCTCCAGTTGGCCCACGAAGTTATTTGACTGATTTGGCTTATGGCTGATTTAATAGTCCTCTGTGAAAGAGAATAAGCTGACAAGCGAACATCTCCCACGTTCTCACGCTCGGCGGTGCGAACGCAGCCTGCTGCATGCTGCCTGCTGTCGTTTCCTGGACTACCTTGCCAACGCGACGGCCACGCCTCTACTCGGAAGCAAGCAACTCTTGCTAAGCTATTTTTTTTTTTTCAATTGAAAGCAGGTCAAACCGAAAGCCGCAGAAGACACTTTGGAATAAAATCCTGCTGTATAATAACTCTCGTGCCGACAATGCGCCTGTGCCTATCTTCGAATTCTTTTTTTTTTTGGATAACATATCTTCGTCAAACATGTATGATTGATGACCCGAGGATTGATAATGGCAAACCATGTATACCCCTTTGGCCTAGAGATGATAATGTATTTGTCAAGAAAACTCAAACTTTATAATTAAGTTTTGATCAACAACTAGTTAAGTAATCTCTACAACATAAAAAAGAAACAAAACCCAAGACTTTGTTTTGGTGCGACTTTCACTTTGACTCTGCCCACCTCCACCCATGCGATCTTGTCCACGCCAGATAAAGAAACCGCGACATGCAATTCTTCCCTTCTTTCCGCGAGAATAAATTGGAACCGGGACATGCAATCCTTCCCTAAATTGGAGTGGTCCTCCTTCTGCCCCATGCAAACAATCCCGTGCTCGCATGTTCCTGCCTTTCCCGTGCGATAATTTCTACCAGGAAAGTGGAGACAAAACCAACTAATAAATCAATGAATAATGCATGCGTGCCATCCGCCCCACGCCCCATGAGTTGACTCCTTCACCCTCTTCCAGATGGGTAGTGGACATCAAATGAGTAGAGGCCGCGAGGGCCGTCACACGGAGGCCGTCGGCCGTGGATGCCAGGTTGTAGATCGCAGGGGCTAGGAGACCGCATGTGGCTACGCTGCGGAGTCACCAGCCGCCGGCGCACAAGCCGTGCGTGCCGGCCGTGGATCCCGTTTCCTGACCTGGATGTAGTGGTGCATGCCCAGGAGGTGGCCATGGGCTAGCTCGGGATACGGAGGCGCGGGCTTGGGATGTAGGGGGTGCAACCTCAAGATGCGGCAACGGCACAGGTCCAAGATGCAACAACCGAATCTGTTCTGTTCCACCTCGTCGTCGCTCTCTCCACACTCGTATACAGGTACAACACACCTGAGTTTGTACAATTCTCAAATTTTTGCCTGAATGGTTTTTGTCCGGTTTATGTATATATTTTTCTATTTGTATAGATATATAAACAACCATCTTTGTCTTTTTCTTTACTAAAATCCTTATGACTTGGATAATTTTGATTTGCTTTCTGTTGTACTGATACACTATCAATATTCATTTTGCTAGCCTTTGAGAATATGTTGAGCATATTGACCGACTGTTTGATGCGCACACATGAACCATTTCAGAGCAGGTGCAGAGATTGATAGTATAAAGAAAGAGATGCTTGAACTTCAATAGTTGTCTTCATTTCAAGTTACGTGGGAACCACAGCTGCCGAGGGCTCATCCTACATGTTAGGTTTGTGCTTATTCGTGACATTAGCCCATGTACTTGATAACAGATCATTGTGGCTTTGTTAGTCTCCTGGCATTGGTGATAGAATTGAGAAACTTGGGTACAAAATGGCTAATAATTCATGGTATTCTGATTCAGGAACTAATAGGCAACCAAAGAGTGTAGAGATAAGCCATACTTTGATCATTCAGTCTCTTGCGAAAATTGCCATGAATATGGCTTGATGTATGATATCAGGATCCAAGTACTCTTAGTTTACCCTATGAAAATAATGTTTCCTACGTCATTAATAGATTTAATGAATCACCAACATAATTTTTATGTTATATGTGACTTTACGCAATTCAGTTTCAAATTAGAAGAAACAATAAGTGTATGACTTCACACAACACTTTGCCTTTGTTGGTATGCAGGTTTACCTGCATATGGCGCCTTGTGCCATATTGGAGGGATCTCCTCATGCATGTTTATCCTGATGCTCGAAGGTTGCCATGTCCTCGTACTAGCGCTCTAGCTTTTTAAAATCCTATGACTGGGCACCTGTTGGTTCATTTCAAATTCTAGCCTTGCACAACTGTTTAGTTATTGAGTTATTGTCCATGGTTCGATGGCAATGGTTTCGGATTGTTTACCAATGTGATTAATCTCAGGTGTTAAGGACAGTCGGATCGGCTCGCCTCCACAGAGAACACGATATATATGTTCCCAGACGCTCCAACACCCTCCGCTCCGGACGCTGAGACAACCCATCCCGATCAGGTAACCCAGCTATATGTTGTATATCCTGAATGCTTAACGTCAAATAACCAACTATATGTGTATAATCGACCATGTGTGAAATTAATTAGAAATTTCATTGGATAATTAAATTAATATTTTAATCAATAGAGTTTATGAGTTTGCAACACCACGATATCTATGACTGTTATTTTTACAAAACTTACTTATTTATATTAAAGGTCACTATTTAATTTTATAATATTATTATCCTATCATGTGATCCATGTGTTTTAATATAAAATTTAGTTATCCCAAAGAAGAACGCATGGGCGCGATACTTGTGAGTAATAAAGAGCTAGACTGACGGAAGGAAGTGATGCTGACCTGTCGAGGACGGTGTACTCTGGGGAAAGATCATGCGGTCAGATAAGATGTTATTATTTCATATGAAATTTATGAAATGTATTTTTATATTGTACAAATATTATTTTATTAACGCCATATTTGTAGATATTCAGATACTTATAAATGGTTTATCGGACTCTACATAGAGACGTTATATACACAATACTACATTTAAGATGCACATTTGAAGAAGACTATGGTGTAACATGATTATATTTACTCGAATATTATATTTAAGTTTGTAACACAAATATATCCGTGACTATGTTACTTTCACAAAAATTTTTGTTTAGATTATATGTCACTTTAATATCATTGTTTAATTTCATAATATTGTTATCTTATCATGCGATCCGTATGTTTTATGCAAAGTATTTAGTTATCCCGTAGCAAACGCACGGGCGTTTACCTAGTAAATCATAAGATAGCAATACATATGTGTCAAGTGTCTCTTTAATTTTTGGGAAGTCCTCCAGTACACCTCTTTTTTTAGAAAATGGCAGGAATCTTGAAGCAATATGTTTTCACTCAATTAATTGATTTATTAATATTTAAAGTTGATTATATATTAGAAGAGAGATTAATGTGCAAAATTAATATTACCTTCGTATACGACTGTCCCGTAAGATACGATTACCATTTCTTAACGGAGGAAGTATTACTATGATAATACCTATCATTAATATTACCCTTCATGAATTTCAATGACAATTAGGACAAAACTATAAAAATACCTATCGATGGTTTTGTGTCCCAGTGCATGCTTCCCTCCACTATAGTAGTACTGTAGTAGCCCTAAAATCCCAGCTTATATTTTTCTATGACGTCTGTGACCTGTTTATCATGCGGCAGAATACACCAAAATGAACTAGCAAAGAGACCTCAATGAAGTTTCGGAGGGCTTTGCTGGATTCTGCTACATTATCACTGTCGTGCAGAAGCCAAAGCTCTACCAAAGAGGCCCAAAGAACTCTGTGTCCTCTGGGACTACATTGCCACTAGCTCAGGGCGACATCATCACTAGGCATACCCTACCCAGCCAATCCTCCACAGTCCACATTCATGTTGTACCCCGGCCACCAATTGTGGTAGTTTAGAGGACCACAAGTAGGTCACTTGTTAGAGACCATTTTTTTTTTCTATCCCTCAGAATTAAAGAGAGCTTTTTTGGGGTTTTACATGAGTGTGGACAATGATATTGTTACTACTTGTCATTTTACTTTTGACTAACACAAGACATTCATCACCCAAGGACGTGATGAAGCCTTCAAAGCTTAATACCACGACCTCGAATATCATGCCTGTCGCTTGTGCTCAGTTCACACCAGCAGCTTCAGTCTTTCCGGCAACAGGTACATCATCATCAACTACACAAATTACATCCACAAAGTAGTCAACGATCTTTTGGAGAAATAAAGGTTTCAATAACAATTGGTGCCAATGATTAGAGGTGTTCATACAGGAAACATAAACTATGCATCCAAGAATTCTAGGCACTAAGAAACATGTTGTGTTTATGTTCACCTAAACGTTAGACACAAACGATCGCACATCATCTTTATCAAACAAAATGGGCTAAACCATCCAAACAAAAATTTATTGCAAAATCTACTGCAAGACATAAAAACTAACGATGATCTACGGTCAGTTGGCTAGCAGTATGCTAGCAATTTGTTACTTTATTAGAGGACATCACATCTATTAAAATTATGATTTCTAGACTAAGCGAAGCGAGAAATAATGTGATTTGTCTAGTTTGCCCTTATCTCAATACACTGATGTAGAACCTACACGACAAGAAATATGCCATCTATTGACATTCTATTTATGTTGTAATGGAATTATTAACAATTTAATATTCTATTTATGTCATAATGGAATTCTTATCACAATTTAATTAAGATTTGTAGAGGTGACCGAAAAACGCCCTATATCCACATGTCTTTATATGTAGCCATTTAATTTTGAACCACCTATAAAAGTCAATGGTTGGGAATAGGACCTGGAAGGAGGTAACTTGGAGAACCCCACGGCAAAGCTTTGCAAGTTTTTTCAATCAATCGTGTGATTATTCTTTACTATTGTCATTCACGAATATTGTTGGACTATTTTGAACTCTAAACGTTGTTAAATGGAAAAGTTTGAACTCCAAATTTTTAGATATATACTAGTTGAGGACTATAATTCCGGTGTAGGGTGCCTCTCCATATAAGCTCATTTAAAAAAAAATCATAATTTGTGAAGCTAAATAAAACTTTTGAGATCCTAAGCAATTTTGAATGAAAGTTTGTTTTTTTTTTAAAAAATAGATCTAGTAGGGCACTCCACTATCTTTAATGGTGACTTTTCAGGGTGAATACTATATATTAAACACCCCTCTCCCTTCAAATTATAAGTTGCTTTGGCCTTTTTTTTTTTACATCCATTTTGCTTGTAGCATAGCAAAATCCCCAAACCCCAAATTTTTTGGTATATATTACTCTCTTTCATATGTTTACTTTGAATCCTGCCTTAACATAACCTTACGCCATATATGTCCTCCTGCATCGAGCTAACAATTTGATAACGACCTTATGTCACATGTCCTGTCATCAAATTACTCGCGTATATTATTGTCTGTTAACTTATGTTTCTGTTGTTTCCAGTGTCAGAGTACTTTCAACTAGGAACTAGTACTGCTGAGTCTATCAGTTACTTATGTTTGTCTTGTTTCCGGTGTCAGACTACTATCAACTTGATGAACTGCTGACACCTGAAGAGAATAATTTACGAATCAATATCAGGCAATTTATGGAGAAGGAAGTTGCTCCAATGGTACCCAAGGTCCTATTGTGCTTATTTAGTCCATAGGTTTATATGTGCATAATGTATTAATCCCCTTTTATATATCAATATGAGGCCGCTGGTTGAACTATGGTTGTATGACAGAGATGCTTGTGACTGATGGCTAATGTGATTTTGGGTAATTAATATAATTTTTGTGATCATATTTAACTCTGGCGGTTACTCATTGGTTTGCAGTTGTGACTACCTGCCGGTGTAAAATCGATTCTGTCGTTAGTCAAAGACAACTGACAGAATAAACAGTTTTAGCACAGGCGTCTCGGATAATTAGTTGTCGGGCGGATTTTGGAACAACTTGTGGTAACCCTTTTTACACAGCCGGTTGTTATGTGTAGACCGCCGGTCGAAATATGGTTTACACAAGCGGTTGTTTTAGGCAGCCGCTGCGAAAAGTATTTATAGAAATTACATGGGGATATGAAGAGGTATGAAAACTAAAATAAAAGGGAGTGAAACCTTTGGGATACTAACACTAATATAAACTCATAATATGCTAACACAAACTGTTTGTTTGCTTCAGTAACAGATTTCTAAGGTTGTTAGCATTCTTAGTGAGCTCTTTTACAATGGTTGGAATTGCTTCCTATCACCTCAGATCATTTCGACAAATAGCTATTTTTTGTTGATTTAATTTTATTGAAGGGTAATAAGGTCATTACTTGCAGTCCTCTCAAACACCCACCACCTGCCCCACCTTGGCCTAGCGACCATAGACACATCAATTGCCTCCCCCCCGTGATCTCCCTCTCATAGTCTCATCACCTCTCGTCACCTTCTTCCTTCCTAGCCGTTGGATCGCTCGTTGTGAGCCATTGAAATTCTCCCCAACGATTGTAAAAAAGGTCATAGTCATAAAAAAGAGTTAATGCTCAAATCAGGTAGACAATGCAAACAGCGAACATTTTGGTAAAACATCTTCCCACAATAAGACATACTTTATATTGATGATAAGATCGATCTGTCAAGACAATAGGATCGAGAACAATGCATACATAGACACAACAAACTACAAGGACCGTTTTGCGAACATAGATGTTTGGTATATGTAATTCATAACACAAAGGAACACAAATGTTTTGCGGAACACAGATCGTTTATTCTGCGACCAAGCGTAAAACAGATAGTAGTCTTGTTGCCTTCTTGCCTCGACGCATGCACAAATAGATGGTATATATGAATGCTTGTCTGAAGCTCATTTTGTCCTCACGGGTTACGGCAAGTATCACCCACCTGCATAAATTAAAATTTATAAGTGCTACGGTCACTCACCATTCATGGACATCATTCAGGCTAGTCTCAACGGGGTTCCATGTCCTAGTTTTCAACATATTCATATTTTGAAAACAGTGTGAAAGAGTTTAAACTTTTATCACCACTTCTTTCATCACTATGCTCATGAAACCACTCTTGCACATGATGTATCATTTTCTTTTATTTTTTTTTAAAAAACCTATTACACATGTTGCAGTTGTAAGACAAATTTTAGCAGTAAAATGGCGCAAAACTGGGAAGAGTAATGGGTATATTTAATTTTATCAAGGAAACCATCTTGGTAGTTGATATTCTTATTTATTTAAAAATCAACGACAAGAGAAAAATTTGAATAGTAAATTTACTTTTGATAATGGCAAGAGGTGGATAGAAATACATCTGTCACTTACCAGAAAGGTAGTGTAGTACGCGTATATGCATATTTGGAAGGTCCTACTAGTACTGTCTTCTTGGGTTATGTTGTAGTTGATAATACCCCGTGCCATGGTAAGTTGTCCAGTGCCCCCCATAACGCTCCACTGACTTTGTGGCAGGTCTTTTTTGGAACCGTGAAGCCCCATCACTTGAAGTGAGGATCCAGCAAAGCTGTTTCCACACAACAAGTACAATCATAATATCATATTAATATTATTTAGACCCATCTCAAAGTACATTAATAATATAATACTGTATATCATATATTTCGGGTTGAAGAAATAACAATGATGAAGCTGATGAACCTATAGTTTGAAACCACAAAAATGTTTTGTTTTCCAAGAGCAGACGAAAAAAAAATTATATTACCTTCCTTTATCGAAGACCATGTCAATTAAGGTTACCCACAAATGACTCGTGTAATTTGACAGTGTGGTGAAGCCCTCTGCATGCCCAATGGTATTGGCAGTAGCATCTGGCCCATCCATTACGCGCCAATTAATAATGACGGCACCATCGCCCAGAGTTCTTTGATCTTGGGTATAGTTCTGTTTTATGTATAGGGTGGTTTGCAAAACACGGTCATCGAGTGCATTTCCCCCATAACAGGAGAAAGCTAGCGCGCAAAGGAGAGCTGCTATTGCGTGATAAGAGGCCATATATGTGGTTGGCTTGCTTCCTCTACCGTCTCGTGTTTGTGTATGTAGAGTGATGGAGGGGGTTGTATTTATAGGTGTAGCCGGGTGCAGTGGTCACTCACCATCGTGGACGACCTTCATTTAGGTTGCGGACCAATGTAGGCACAGATGGAGTAAACATCGTCTCTAGTTTTTAAATCACATGATCTCCAGTGTTATTTCTTTCAGATTTGGTACTTTGTTAAACAACAAGACTGTTTCCCAAATTATAAATCTATATGCGGTGGAGGATAGAACATTTTAAGGTATGGCGAAGCAGGTAACACAGATAGCAAAAACTGTTAAAATTAAATGCAACATGCAGTGAATGATCAAACACAGGAAGGGCGACATCTAGGATGATAAAGATAGGAACTATTTTGCTCACCAAATCAAGAAAATCATCTAGATTACAGGGCAACGAAAGCCTCTCCACTCCTCCCTGCGGAATGGGGACTACCCATAGCTTCCTGAGTGAATTGTTTACTCGTCTACTATAAATGAACTTATTGTTTTGAAAATCCATCTGAATCACTGTGTTGTTCCCAATTAATCTAACAAAAAAGGTTCAAATTAAACAAATCCATTTCACTTGGGAAATATTCCCTTTTCCTATCTTTTAAAACATTCCAGAATTTGAATAATATACTATTAGAGCAAGTATTAGTACATACAATATATAGGGTCTTCGGTGCCCACAATTTCTATCTTTACTCCTAAACTTCAACACAACTAAGACTAAAGCTGTGAACCAAAAGTCATTTCTCTACTATTGAACGTACCGTGATTGGCCGGTCGGACCCAGCAACGCTGGACCTGCTTGTCACAGGGACGCGGATGGGATGTCGTGCTTTAAGGTGTCTGACTTAGACGCCGATTATCGGCATTTGGCTCGGTTTCCTCGGTTTTGAACCGAACAACTGAAGTAAAAAGCGAAACCGAAATGCTCAGTTTTGTATTATCACTAGTAACCAATTTGTTTTTGCGTGACGGGCAAAAATCATTTTAGGTGGCGGACAAGTGTGCCCGTCGCCAACCAAAGGTCACGCAAAATACTTTTTACCGTGGCGGGCAGAGTGCCTGTCACAGTTAATAAAAAAAAAAAAAATCCCAAACGAGCTTGGATGCGGGCTGGCTGGAACCCGCAGCTGCGCCGCTTTCCATGATGGAGCTTGCCGGTGCGGATCCGCCGCCGTGCGGGGCGGATGTGGCCGCGGTCGGGGAAAGGGTGCGGATATACCGCGCCGGGGCCGGATGTGGCCGCGGTCGGGAAGGGTGCCGGATCTGCCGTGCGGTGCCGGATCCGTCGCGCTGGGGCCGGATGTGGCCGCATCGGGGAAGGGTGCGGAGATCGCTGCTTGGGGGGCGGATGTGGCCGCGATCGGGAAGGGAGCTCGCGTCGCCGCCGTCGGGAAAGGGTGCCGGATCCCACCGCGTGGGGGTCGGATGTGGCCGCGGTCGAGAAGGGTGCCAGATCTGCCATGCGGTGCCGGTGCGCATCCGCCGCACCGGGCGGATCCCACCGCATGGCGGGGCGGATGTGGCCGCGGTCGAAGGGAGGGGACGCCGCCGCCGTCGGGAAGGGTGTTGAATCCGCCGCGCCGGTGCCGCATTCGCTGCGCCGGGGCTGGATCCCGCCACGCGGGGGCCGGATGTGGCCGCGGCCGGGAAGGGAGGGGGCGCCGCCCCGCCTGCCGCCGTCGGGCCTTGCTCGGGAGAAAGTGAGGAGGGGAGGGATGGGATCCGAGAAGAAGGGAGGGGCGGTGAGCGAAGGGTGAGAGGGAGACAGGTGAGGCCGGGCGGGTGGGAAAGTGCCCCCAAACCCTAACTTAGTTATATATATGCTAAGATGATATCGAAGCCTCATTCTGCCCGCTTGGGCCTCTCCATTTTCCGTGGCGGGCCATTTAAGATGTCCGCCACGTAAAAAAAAAAAACGCCCGCCACGTAAAAGTAGGCTAATTTTCTGTGGCGGGGCAAACTCAACGCCTGGCCACGTAAAAAGATTGGACATTGTCTCACAAAATCATTTCGTTAGATTATAACCGATCGATGGCTCCATCGTGAAAACAAAAATTTGGAAGAATAGAATAAATGGCCAGGCTGACCGAGTGGTGGCGGCGGCGCTTGCACGCGCGGGGCCACTGTTCAAATTATGAATGAAGGATAGACTTCATCTCGGAAGTTGAATGGGTAGTAACGGTACATCCGGACCTGCTGGGCTGATCGATCCAAATGTACAGCCTCTTTCGTTGGACGCGGTCGCTTTGTGTACACTGGTGGCTAAGTTTTTCTCCCGTTGCAGCGGACCTGTTTCAGCGCGCGAGTCAGGGATGTACCCACGTACTCCCCGGTCGCTACGACGACTTCCACGCAAACCTTGAGCTGGCATGCGTCGCGTGATCGCGTCAACCAGTCCACTCTTTCGCCACGTACATGACGACTTCCTTGCAACCCTTCAGCATGTGACCCTTAGGCGCGCGAGTCAGGGATGTACCCAGTCCTGCTACGACGACTTCATTGCAATCTGAACACCCATGACGCTCGCGTCGCCCCGTCCACTCTTTCCAGCAAGGCCATTTGCACACAAGTACAATCGTAATATTAGATATTTAGACCCATCTCAAAAAGTACTTTAATTAATAATATATTAACTAGCTGGGAACCCCGTGCGAAAGCTAGCTATGATCATACTTGGGGGCCGAAAAAGGATTAGTATAATTAGTTGATGAAGATGGGCTGTTATTGAGCCTTTTTCTGTAGGTTAATGTTAATCTTGTCCATTCCGGTGCATGTAGATCGAGAATATACTGGCACTTTGATCCCAAAGGCATGATCTCAGTCAGCATACCATGTGCTGGAAGATGATGCAGAAACCCAACGGGTCCGGCAACAGGGTGAATGGTTCAGGAAAGTACCAATGGAAATTTGTGGAGGAAAATTTGGCGTCTCCCAGGACCTCCCAAAATCAAGCAACTTGTGTGGAGAGTGGCACATAATAGTTTGGCTTTCAAACTGAATATAAGCAGGAAGGGCATTTGGCTAGACACTAGATGTCCGGTGTGTTATAGATTAGATGAGGATGGCGCACACTGCTTTATGAAGTACAAGGCAGTCCAACAATGCTGGCGGAATTGGGTTGAGCAAATTTCAGAGTTCAGCTCCTGCTAGCCAGTACAGAATGATTTTGTGAGGGAGATTTTGAAATTAATAAATGATATTTGTATCATCGTAGTAGTCCTGATTTGGCGCGGGTGGGACGTGAGAAATAAGGTGAATGCTGGTGAGCTAAGCCGTCAAACCATGAGACGGTGTGGACAGTGATAAGCATGATGAAAGATATCTTGAAGAATGACGGCCAAGGTACAGTCCAGTCAGTTCAAAAGTTCAGAAATGGCTGCCGCCTCCCATGTACTACCTAAAGATCAATGTTGATGGGTCATTTAATATGGTATCTAAGATTGGTGCATGGGGCTTTGTAATCTGAGACCATGAAGGCTCGGTGGTCCTGGCTGGAGCGGGTTGGAACAGTTCATGATGCTCTACTAGCAGAGACTAAGGCGTGCAAACATGCAGTAGAGGCAGCGATGCATTTCGGCATATCTCAGGTGAATGCATATCTCAGGTGCTGATTGAGACTGACTCTATCGAATTGAAAGAGGCTATCACGTCATCATTCTGGGACTTAGCCACTACTGGTGGGCTGTTCAGGAAGATACGAAAAATTCACGAATTGACGAGTTTGGGGATGAGTTGGGACCTAGGTCAGTACCATGTTTGGACTAATCCCCTTCCGGAGTTTGTAATTTGTTTCTCTGCTCACGATTCGGTTGAGCTCGTTTGATAATAGGGGAAATTTGTCACAGTACACCAAAAGTGTCGTCCATTTGTTGGTGGGCATAAAATCATGCACTTAACCAGGTTTTCTATAGAAGTGAGTTTTAGATGATTTTGTAGATAACCATCGTATCTTGTTGCTGTTAAAATTTCAAAGCAATTGACCTTATAGTTTACAAATGACAACCGTTGTTGTGGTGAGTATTAGATGAAAAAGTGTCCACCAGCAAATGGACGCCACTTTCGATGACCTCGGCAATTTTTTCCTTGATAATAATATAAGGCCATAGAGCCTGGTCTGAAGGTAAAACAAAAGTACGGTCCGCTCCATCGCCGCTGGCGTTTCACCTCCCTCCCCCGTGAAACCGTCTCCTCGATGCTCCCTCACCCTCCCTTGCAATGCAAAGGAAACCGACGCTCCCTCACTTCCCCGCCGCCAGAGCACGTGCGTCGTGCGCCGCCGCCACCCATTGTCGAGGACAATAGAGCTCCATCCATGATCTCAGCACATCGTGCGCTGCCGCAACATCATCCATCTAGCCCGACGTCGAGTACAAGGGGAGCTCCGTCCACGAGATCAACTCAGCACGTTGCGCCGTTGCCGCGGCCACTCCGTCCCACCGTCTTTGGCGTGCGCGCGCCCCTCGCCATCGCTGCCAACGCTGCACGGTCGTTCTCGCCGTCATGCGCCACGGCCGCCCTGGTTTGCCCCCACAATGATCTATGTCCCTGTCCAGGAGGTCATGCTCTCTACTGTTAATCCACGGCCCCAACTCCCCAAGCATATCACGGAGGAGCTGGTGGGTTTCACAAGTAGGGGCGGAGTTGGTGATTGAGCCGACCGGGATTCAAACCCGCGACCTGCTGCTTGCACGCCGAACCCTCCCCTCCACTAGGCTACACATGTGTATGTGTCCATATCTCACTCGGGATCCCTATATATTATACAAATCCGAAAGTGAAAATTGACCATTTGAGGCCTAAACGGATTCAAATCAAAAAGTGATCAACTACAATGTTTTATAACTTTTTGAGATCTACAACTCTTATTTAGGAAGTTTTTCCATCCGAGATCGCTCATAAAATTTGAATTCAAATTTGAGACATTTAAACATACCTTTTGCATGACAAGATGATTTTTAAAAAAGTGGTCAACAACAAAGTTTCATAGCTTTTCGAGATCTACAATTGTTATGTAGGAAGTTTTTCCATAAGAGGTCATTTGAAAAATTCAAATTTCAAAATTTAAACATTCAAACCCCACATTTTGAGGCATCAAATTAAGACAAATGAAAAAGTGGTCAACTATAAAGTTTCATAACTTTTCAAGATCTACAATTCTTATTTAGCAAGTTTTTCCATTCAAAGGTGTCATTTTAAAAATTAAATTTTACTTGCCTCATATTAAAATTCAACAACCCACTATAGGGCGCCTCAATATAGAGCCACCCCCCTACACGGGCATGCAGGACCGCTCCTAACCCGTCATCCCCTTCCTTGGGCGACGGCGACGCGGCACCGCCTCGACCACCTCACCGATCTACCCACCCAGCCCCCTGTCTAACCCAGCAACCCCAAATCCGGATCTCCCAGAAGCTGATCTACCGCGCCATGGGGAAGTCCCAGCCCGTTACTAATCCCGTCGTCGCTGCTCCATTTGAAGTTTCAAACACGGAGAAGATCCAAATCTAGAAGTGGAAGACCGAGTGCCTAGGACAGAGCGAGAGAGCCCCGACCTCGCCCACGGTCGACGGCCCCTCCGACACCGCCCGGCTGATCTCGAACCGACCTTGTGCCTAGTGCATCTCCATCGATGAAGCCGATGCGGTGGAGTTGGGCCATGTACCCAATGCATCTCCATCCGATGAAGCTGATGAAGTGGAGCTAGTGGATTGGAGCGGCGACGACAACGGCGTTCCGGGCGGGCGTGAAGGGCCGAGCTAGACCGTCTCCCTTGGCAGCTCCATCGAGCCTGCCCCCTCGTACTCCGGATCTGGCGGATCACTAGTGTGGGGGGGCCTTTAGCGCGTAGATGCCCCCCGCACCCTAGGATCCGGGCGGATCACCGGGTGCGGATCTAGCGGATTACTGGTGCGGGTCGCCTCGCTGCGCATAGCTCGATTGACTTTGCAGCATGAGGCCGGAGGTTGTCGGTTCGAATTCCAATAGGCATTATTTTTGTATGGCCGCGATTAATGATATGGGCAAATTCGTCTCAACCACCGCAGAACGTCATTCTTTGTCAACGACTAGCCCATAACATCAACTATTTCAATATGGAGGGAGTGCTAGGTACTGATTTTGCAGCAGTCACTTGACAAAAAAAGAACAGCATGGTCGTATATGCAGCAGGATCGCATCAACTGCTCGTACAGATCGATGCAGATTAACCGAATGCCCAGCATCACATGCATACCCACATACATTAGACAATAGACAGTCACCTTTTGATCCCATATTAGCTCTAGACGTTTCCGGCATTTTCCTGCTGCTGCAGCCCGTACGTGGTCATGTAAGATTTTATAGCCGGATACCCTGCGGATTCGATCCATTGGTCGGAGGAGGAGGCCATGCCAAAAGCTCATTGCAATGCAGGCACGCTTGATGCAACCAGAGAAGTAAATGACGATATGCATTGCACCTGCACGCACCCCGTGTACGTTATATACATGATGAAACACAAAGCGACTTGCAATGTTTGCTCTTAGAGCATATGCTCCCACGCTCCGGACCACACGATACGCATTGTGATGTGGATCACAATGCGTATCGTGTATTCAAATGGGAGCATATACGCCTCCTAAAGAGCAAATTTAACTTAAGTGGGCTCACATCCACCAAAATTAAAGAAATGGCACAACCAGTCGCCGGGTGTACATGTTGGCAAATTTACCTGAAACGTAGGCAGAGTGGTCGCCGCTTGTCCGCAGATACATGTCCTCGCCCTACAGTCCACTCCTCTTCAATAGAACACGTTTTACGACAAGTATATATCTTGAGGTCGATGCGAGCTGTGGATGCTGCAGATGGAGGATTGGATCAATCAGATGAAACCAAAGGAAACAAAATCGCAAAACAGAGTATCTAAAAATAAATAAAATACTCATGTGTTCATTTACCTTGGGTAATAGCAGAGTGATTGATATTTGTCTCAAAGCGGAAAGGATCCCTTGAGTAGAGCATAGGCCTTGACTTGCTGGATGTGGCTAAACTTGTCCCACTCAGGACCTGATTTTCCTGCTGCTATACATGTGAGCAAGGATAAGGAACAATCTAGCATCAAATGCCTTGGGTTCACGTCCTGCAAATACTTGGGGACTGTTTCCATGTCATAATCTTCTAGATTGAGTCTCAGTAGTGCAGGCATGCCCTCCAGCACCTTCAACTTTCAGCATTCAACGATGACGAGCTTCTGTAGCTTCAGTAGATTACTGATCCTCTCCAGGTCAGTGTTTCTAAACACGTTGAGGTGGACAACAGAAGAGAAATTTTCCAAAGAGCTTAGATGCTTGACATCATATATACATAATTCCTTCAAAGCCTTTGCGTGGAAGGCAAGGCTAGGTGGCACATGCCTCAACTTGCACATTTTCAGTGTAAACTCCTCCAAGACTGGCATGCCTTTCACTTTTTCCTCCCACACCCAGTCCTCCCATTCGACCATTCCCACAAAGCGCAACTCCTGCAATCTAGGAAATGCATCCCCGAACTGATCGTTTGGTTGTAGGAATTCGGGCCCAACACACTTGATCGCTGGAGCCCTTATAATCTGTAGGAGCTCCAAGCAGGGAAGGTGACTCAAGCCACTAGGAAGCTCTGTGCAGCAGGCCAACTCACATATCATAAGAGTCCGCAAGTTCCGAAGGGGCATAACTTCTGTCTGCATCATCCACCTTGGGAGTCGCTGACCAAGATACCCTTGGATGTCAATGATTTCTAAACATGGTGGAGGGCAAAGCTCATCAAAAACCTCCTCTATTCGTCTCTGCTCTTCCTCACACATCCCTCATTCCACCTTTAACAACAAGCCATCATCTCCAAGTCTACTCGTGCAACCCATGGACAGATACCTTAGACGATTCTTTTCAGCAAGCCTAGCCTTTTTAGCAAATGAGACAGAAGCTACATTCTCGAGGAAAGAAATACAAAGTTCCATTAGCTGGGAGAGAGGTCCCAATTCTTCTAAACTACACCGATCACCATCCATGTGTGCTGGAAACCCATACAAATTCGTCAAACAAGTTGAACCACAAAAACCCTTTGATATAGTATTTATACTTGTCCCGCTGATGTTAAGTTGCCTCAATTGTTGCAGCATTCCAATGCTGCTAGGAAGCTTAACTAAACTCTTGCAGCCCAAAAGGCTAATATACTGCAAGAATTTCAACTTGCCAATGTTCTCTGGCAGCATAGAAGTCTCACTGTTTTTTATTGACAAGTACCTCAAGTGTTTGAGTTGATACAATGATTCACCTAGTTCATCAAAATTTACCGATGCCATATATAGTGTCCTGAGACTTGAAAAAAGGTAGCAATGAATCACCTGGCTTAATCTTCATATGACCAACTGAAATTAGTGTTCTCAATGTTTTTGTGTTTTGTAGAGAACACCACTCAAAATCATGTGTTTTTATCTTTCCTTTTCAATGGACAGTCTAATAAACTCTTGTGATTTAAGTTTATCTGAAATATAACTTTCGTTGTTGTCACATACAAGTGCTTCATCTCTAGCAACGTATTGAGCAAATGACCTGATAATGTCATGCATGTTGCAAACTTGTTGATCAAAATATGGCTTGGTGGGCTCAATTAGGTTCCTCTGTATTAACTCGTCATAGTACTCTCTTCCGGTCTGTACTAAGTTACATGGGGTTCCATGAACAAATCCTTCGCTAATCCACATCCCAATAATGTCATCTCTAGAGAACACTGTGCTCCGTGGGAAGAGGCAGTAGTATAGAAAGCATGGTTTCAAATTTGGATGGAGATCCTCAAAGCTAAGGTATATTGCATTATTTAGCTCGTCGGGCATTTGAGATACTGACCAAATAGAATCATGCAGAACCTCTTCCCAGTCGGCTTGTCTAGTTGTTTTCTGTCGCAGGAGACCTCCAATCACTTTGACAGCAAGCGGTAAACAATCACATTTTGCGATAATCTCCATTCCAATTTCCTTTAACATTTCAACTTGGGGCTCATCATGTATATTTACCACAACCTGAAAACATTTCGGACCAATTAGAAATCATCAGTGTGGTGAATGTCTAACATATAAAACACAAACTGCAATTTAGTAAAACGAAACGTGAGACAACATGCATGTGCGCACGTAGTCATTGTTTGCTACGTCATCAATGCTACTGTACTGTGCGCTGCATATTCTCAGCTCCTACATCGATAGCTTATCTCCGGCTGATTTCTACGTGGCTTGCTGCCCTTAGTTAGATAATGCGCGAATAATAGATTTTTGCAATCTACTCTGTCGATTCCAAATATAAGATGTTTTAGCTTTTATACGTATATAAGTTCTTTTTTTTTTTTTTTTTTTTTGGAGAATTACAACAGTATAGCGTAGATATCCACAACACGTATGCACACTTATCTCTATGAATACACGTATGCAAACCCTACCCCTATGTTTGGACTGAGCAGGCAAATGATGAGAGATTCATGAAGTCACCGCAAGCACCTTGCTGTCTACAGGAATGTCGGCTACCACAACACGCATTACACGTACTCACCTCTATAAACATACATATGCAAAACCTACTCCTATGCTAAAAAACATTAAAAATTATAAAAATAATATAAGAGTGCATCAATGATAAAGTAATGCACTATTTAAGCATGATAGATGAACAAAATATAAAAATGAATATTATGCATAGATTAATTTTTACGTACCTGTTTCTTTAACAGCAACCAAGCATCTTCAGGCTCAAGTTTTCTGATACGGTGGTAGGGCTCCTCTGCCATCATCCCTCGTGCGACCGTGTGATGTCTCGTGGTGACGAGGACACGACTACCATTATCAGCTGCTGCAACATTGACCAAGGGAGTTCGAAGCACATCCTCCCATGCACGGTAGTCCCAAACATCATCCATTATGATTAAGGTCTTATGTCCCATCAAGGATTGTGTGAGGATTCTCTCCAAAGTTGCCTTTGTGTCTCCAACAACATGGTAGTCTCCTCCGGCCTCAGTAATAGCTCTCCTCAATATATCAAGCTCATTAGAATCCTGGTTGACACTCAACCATATTTTCTTTGAGAACTCTTGTTGTACAATGTCATTCTTGAAGATCTTTCTAGCAAGGGTCGTTTTTTCCAATCCCACCAACTCCAACAATGGCGAATACCATAATTTTGTTATACAGTCGGTGGGTTTGATCCTTTTTGTGAGCAACTCCACAAGATTTTGTGTGTCCTCTTCTATCATCTCACCAACCAAACCCGTCTCATCGAGCCCCCGGGATGTCTCAAGGGCACCAAGACTAGACAATACCCTCTTTCTTCCACGGTCCTCGTAAGTACCAAGCTTGATGAAGTTGAATGATTCACTGCGAGCCTTGATTCTATATAGTTTCTTGTTAAGATTCTTGATGCGGCTTCCGATGTTGTGGGCATGTAAGGGATTCCGTATGCAGAAGAGCAACGGGTTGAAGCATCCTGCATCATGCCTTGGGCATCGCTCCATGGCCTTGAGCTGGCATAGGTCGAGGATGTCGGTGGCATCATACATGGCATCCCTTAGCTCTCTCACAAATGCTTGGACACTTTGGTCAGTGATGTTTCTTCTATCAGCATCAGCAAGGAAATTCTTGAGATCCTGAAGCATGATGCCCATGTTATCAATCTCACCGGACACCCCGAGCAACATATGCACCTCTTCCTTTGCCATCTCCATCAGCATGTTTTGGATGTATGACGCCAAAGCATCTAGGACACCCACCATGATTGAGAACTTTGTTTTTCTATAAGAAAATCAGCACAAATGTCATTTTTTTAGGAATCAGAACAAAATCAAGTGAATTCCAACGAGGCATTTAAATTTCGTACAACAAAGATATGAGGCATCTGCAACTACATGGCAGTAGGCGTGTAGATCTAGCTACATATAAGCTTTGGTGTTGAAGGCATCACAACAATTGATGCACGTGGCTACGGCGTTTTTTTCCGGCTCAAGGGTGAAGATCTAGAATTGATTGTTATCAGGCTTTCTTTCTTTTGGCTGTGTGCTTTGGCAGAAGGCGGAAGACAATTCACGTTTATTGTATCTTCTCAATAATGACATGAATTAATAAAATTAATTCGTCCTTTATCAAAAAAAAAAAAAAAAAAACTACGCATAAGCAGGTGCAGAAACGTAACGATTGGGGAAACGAACCTGAGGCTGGCGAGCTGAGCAATGGCCAGAAGCGGAGAGGCAGTGTCGTTGATGTTTGTTCTTGGTTGTGGAACCGGATATATTGGCGTGCCACTGAGTGGGAGATAGGAGAAGCAGCGAGATGGATTTAGGTTCCGATGTGAGGTTGTTGAATCGCAGTAGCTCGTTGGTGTGGCTTGTGTTTGGCCGTATGAGATATCAAGGAAATGTTGATGATTCAGGGAAGACGATTGTGATTGGAGTAGGTCGTAGTGACAATGCAAGGTACGTGGGAGGAAAGTTCCTGACAGCTTGGATCAATTTGCGTGCGGCGACCTAGTTTATTCCACTCCGGAGCCTTTGGATGCTAGAGAAGCACTGAGCATGTGACAATGCGTTGAATGCACTTGCGTCGAGGTACCGCAAGATGCTTTCTCATCGCACGAAATGGCAAGCGAAGACTCGCTGAGGAGAGGAGGTTGGATAAAGAAGTCAATGTAACTTACCAGTGGCCTGTGGCGGTCTCTTGAATCTTGTATACTTTTTGAGGGGCATGACATGGTGCTGGAGACTAATGGACAAAGGCTACAGTACCTGTCATGTTAGAGCAGGTATAATAATGGGCTATAAGCCAACCCTAGTTAGCAATTTTGATGACGTGGAGGGAAGAAGGAAGAGAGAGAAGAGAGTTTGGCTCTTGTTCTAGCACCAAGCCGGACAACGATGCATAGGTATTAGTGAGTTCCAATAGATATGCATGTGAGGAGGAATAGGAAAGAGAAGAGAAACAAATAATAAAAAAAAACTTTATAGCCAACTAAGAGACTAATTGTTGTATAGTTTGGCTCTTATTACTTGGCTTATAGCCAAAACACTTGGCTCTATTATTAGCCATGCTCTTATGCGACTAGCCTAAATGAAACGATCGAGTATTGACTGACATCTTGTTGGTGACTGCTCTTCCTTCTCTCACCTAATTGGAATCCTGATTATTATTGATTTCCTCGCTCCGCCGGCACCTTCCTACTGTAAGGAATCATTACGTAAGTTCTCGTTATAATTATCATATATGGCAAATGCTCCAGTACTCCCTTCTAAAAAAAAATTGCACAAATCTTAAAACACTAGTCTGGATCCCGCCTGAGCCTAGCCCATCCAGCTGCGGACCCGAGCCCAGCCCTCATTCCAGATGGGAATTAACGTTGTCGTGACACCGTCGTTCCGTGCGTCCGTCGTTCCATGAAGAGTCGGAGCTAGTTCCCTGTCGCGCCGCACCAGTTCTTCCACCAGATCCCTGCCGCGCCCCACCAGATGATGAAGCAAAAGCTGGCGCTGCCCGCGGATGACGTGGACCTGCGGCTGTCGGACCTGGCGCAGGTCTGCCACCTCGGCGAGGGCTCCTGCAGAGTGGTCACCAAGGTGCGGCACCGGCACCGAGTTCGCGCTCAAGACGCCCACCCCAGCGCCAGCAGAGATGGGAACGAGGAAGCCGAGGCGCTCCGCCGATCTGCCGGGTCGCCGCATGTCGTGCGCCGCCACACGGTTCTCAGCGGCGCCGGCGGCGAGCCCGCCTACGTGCTCGACCTCATGGACGCCCGGACGCTTGGCATCGGCAAACGATAGAGTATCAACGGAGACGCATTCACGGAACGACGGACGCACGGAACGACGGGCAGACGACAACGTTAATTCCCATATGGACTAAGGGTTGGGCTCGGGTCCGCAGCTAGACGGGCCAGGCCCAGGCACGATCCAGTTTCATGCTTTAAAATTCGTGTAAATTTTTTAGAGGGGAGTACCGGAGCAGTTGCCATCATATATTAGTAGCCCTAAAATCCAAGCTTATATTTGACCTGTTTATCATTAGTGTGGCTAACTCTTTTTTCTTGTCGCTTTTTCTCTTAATTATTATCTTTTCTCCTTTGTACCATCCCATTCCCTTCTCTTTACTCATGCTGTAGGAACACAACGCCCTCTTTGGCACCAGCTTGGGTGGCTTTAGCGTCTCATGACATTATTATAGCAACACTGTGTGACACTATGGCAGAAATACATCTCTCTCTCTCACACACACACACACCAAAATGAACTAGCAAAAAGAAGTCAATGAAGAAGCTTCGGAGGCTTCTTGTATTGTGCTACAGTATCACTACCGTGCAGAAGCTGAAACCCCTACAAAAAAGAGACTCAAAGATCTCCTTGTGCCCTTTAGGATGTACTACATTGCCACAGGCTCAGGGCGCCATCCTCACTAGGCAGCCACGGAGCCAGCGGCCGGGCAGGCCGCGCTGTAGCCCCTCCTAAAAATAGGAAATCAAGGTTAATTACTGTAGCAAAAACAAAAATTCACCGTTAAATCTTCATGTAAATGAACATCTCCATTGTTTCAGGCCCACCTAAAAATAATTTTGGCTTCGTCACTGTCACTAGGCATACATCAGGTAAGCAATCTAGTGGAGTCACTCGATCAAAAATGTACTTTAGAACAATGAATTCAAGTGGAGTTTAACACAATGTGCCGACGAACTGGGTACATCAGGTGAGCGGAGCTCCCTGCCATTTCATCTCCAGACGCATTCGGCCTAAGTCTATTCAAATCATTGACATGTCCTCCACGAAACTTTTCTTTCCCCTTTTAACCGAGCACGCCTGGCTTCACGGCTTCGTCCAGCTGGCATTCGCTCGGGTTGGGGTTGGGCTCACGTCTTGGCCTTGCGACGTCATTCGGCCCATAAATGAACAGCACTTGGCCCAATCCTCACTTCAGCCTGCAGCTTGCTCTTGATTTTAAAACCTCCCGCCTTCTGTGCTGAGTCTTGAGCTGGGACATCATCACTTTCACTTGAGCTCCTGATATTCTTCACCCCCCTGAGAACCGGCTTGTCCCTAAACCGGTGCAACTAGAAACTGGCGGTTCAACTCTTCTTCCAATTCCCAGGTGGCCATTGTTGATGTCCATGATGACCACAGTATCAGCACTTCAGCCACCAGCGTGTCACCATGAGGTTTAAGTCGACGCTGCAATACTTTGACGGGACACGCACTACTACATAAAAACACTACTGTGGTCTGTTTCAAAAAAAAAGGATAGAGTACCTTCTCTTTTTCCTTTTAGGATATACTAGTTAAACGCCCGTGCGTTGCTATGGGATAACTAAATTTTATATAAAAACACATGGATCGCATTATAAGATACTAGCAAATATGCCCGTGCGTTGCAACGGGATAATCTAAATTGTGGTGCGCCCATGCCGCTGCATCGCCGACTGCCGCATACTCCCTTTCTTCCGCGCCGGCGATGTTCTCCAACCAAAAACATTAATATATAGGTAGCTAAGACAAGAGAAAAAAACTGACTCGGAACTTGTGTTCAAGTCCAACATTCCCGAGATAGGAAGGATCATAGGAGTTGGAGTAGTATCCTAATCCAATTCCAATTCCAACCGGAACTGCGAACCTCCCCTGACCATGAGCTGCTCAGCATCCTCCCACCGATCAACACTACACAAGCCCTTCAATAAAGTAAAGTGTTAAAGGTAACTGTATCAGGCTTGCACCCATAGGACTGCAGATTGCTCAACACACTTCCATGGTGTCATCAATACACCTTTCGTTGCACAAACCATCGATAATACAATTGTATGTGACAACATCAGCGATGCATCAGTTCTCTGACATTTGTTCAACAACTTATTGTGTTATTGTGTTGAATGTCACTTCATCAGGGGGACAACCACTGCAGACCATGTCAGCAATGAGCTCCTCAGCATGCTCCCATTGTTCTATGCTGCACAGGGCCTTCAAAACAGTGGTATAGGCAATTGTATCAGGTTTGCACCCGTAGGATTTCGGTCTGCTTAACAATTCAACCGCGACATCAACACGCCCTACGTCGCACAAACCATCAAGAATACTGTTGTATGTGACTATCAGAGATGCACCCGTGCTCCGACATATGATCAACAACTTTAATTGCACAATCAACTAAGCCTTGCTGACACAGAGAAGTGACTATTGTGTTGAATGTCACTTCATCTCTTCGCAAAAAAAAAAAAGAATGTCACTTCATCTGGGGCACATCTGTTGCTAGCCATCTCAGTGAAGAGGTCCTCAACCTCCTTCCACCGTTCAGAGCCACACAAACTCTTCAACACAGGTGTGTAGGTGATAGCATCAGGTTTGCATCTATGGGATGACAAGCTGCTCAATACACTCAAAGCTTCATCAACATCGCCCTCGTTGCACATGGCATTGATGAGGACATTGTACGTGACGATGTCCGGCTCGCAGCCCTTGGCACGCATCTCGTCCAGGAGCACCATGGCCTGCCTGTAGCCGCTCGCCTTGCAGGTGGCGTCCAGGAGGATGCTGTAGGTGACGACGCTAGGTTGAGCGCGCGGATGAGCGGGTTGAACGTGAACGTGTCCGGCGGGAACGGCATGCCGCTGATGAGTCGGTCCTCGATCCTGCCGGCGCGGCAGTACTCGTTGACCATGGTGATTTAGGTGACGACGGTGGCGGAGGCGCCGAGCGCCGCGAACACGCGCTCCGCGTCGGTGACGCGGCCGCCCGAGCACAGCCGCTTGATGAGGATGTTGTAGGGGACGATGGGGAGGCACTTCCTGTTGCCGCTGCCGGATGCCATGGAGTCGAAGAGCGCGAGCGCGTCGTCGATCTCCTCTCGGTCGCCATGGCCTTCGAGGACGGTATCCACGGCGACCTCAGGGACATCAGCGACCGCCTGCTCCGGATCCCTGGCGTCGTTGAGCACGGCATGTTTCTTGGCATGGCCACTACCGTTATCGCCGCCAACAAAGACGGCACCGTCGCAGTCATGAACAAGAAGAAGTAATAATCTACAAGTAGCCTATCTGTATGTGTGCGTATCGTGTCCGTTTGTGATCCAGCTTCCCTAAATATCCGCGCCGGCGAGCGTGGAATCCTAATTCTATACGTGAACTGGACAGAGCATGGAATCCTAATTCTATACGTGTAGTGGGCAGGCAGAAGAAAGAGGTGGAGGCAGAAATTTCTTCTCTTTATTAGTATATAGAATAGGGGTTTTGAGCGTTTCTACCCCTACTTTTATGACCATATGTGATTTTACCCCTGTTTTTTAACTTTGTGATTTTACCCCTACTTTTTAAAACGAAGACGGACTTTACCCCCGGTCTTTTAACACCCCATAACGGTGTTAACTTTTGATCAAATGGACAACTTTGCCCATGCGTTTTTGCCCCCCTGTTTTTTCGATTGTTGTGTTTTTTTACCCCTACTTTTGGACAACAATTTAGCAATTTTGTACAACAATTTTACAAAATTTCGACGGCATTTCACTTGACAATACACGCAAAGGGGGGCGCCGCGGCCTTGGGTTCTTTGCTGGCCTTGGGCATTGCCGCTGCCCTCTGCCATGGTTCTTCGCTGGCGGCCTTGGGAGGGCCGCTGGCCTTGGGTGGGGCGCCGCCGGCCCCGGGAGGGCGCCGCCGATGTGTAGGCGGGCGCCGCCCGGCCGCCGCCGACCGCCCAGCGCCGGGGCCGCGAGCCCGCCCGGCCTCGGGACCGCGTCGAGAGAGGAGGGAGGGGAAGGATCCACGCACGGGAGGGGGAGGGCCGGCGGGGGAGATCGACGAGGAAGGGCCGCCCGGCCGCCTTTTGCTCCAAACCCTAGCACTCACGGTGGTCGGGAAGAAAGGCCGTGACCGTGGGTCGGGGGAAGAAAGGAGCGACCGTGCCTGTTCGTTTCCGGGCCCGATGGATCGATGATGGTGTGAGAATAGAAGGGCATGGGTGTCTTTTCCACCTCCAGCTTTTTATTTACTTATTTATTTTTTTCGGCTTTTAAACCATCTAATTGCGGGGCGGTGTTAAATGGAGGGCAAAGCGGGGCTTCGTTTCCAAAAAAAACGGGGTAAAAATGCAAAGTTCAAAAAAGTAGGGGTAAAATCACATTTAGATCTCGGAATAGGGGTAGAAACACTAAAACCCCAAGATAATAATACTATAAATTAAACAATGATATTAAAGTGACATTTAATCTAAATAAGTTTTGTGAAAAGTAACACAATCAACCATGTCGCGGGTTTTTAAACTCTATTTTATGGGCTTCTTCGTAATTCGTCTAAGTTAATATTATCAAGGATCTGTATATGCATACTTGACCATTGGTGTAGGTGGGGAGGCCGGAGGAGACCGCACCTTCCAAATTTGTGTGCGGGTGAGGAGGCCGGAGAGACCACACCTTCCAAATTTGTGTGCGGGTGGGGAGGGCGTGATTGATCGCACCTTCCAAGTTCACATGGGTGGAGAGGATCGCACCTTTCCAAATTTACGTCTTGGTGGGGAGGGCGTGATTGATCGCACCTTCCAAATTCGCATGGGTGGAGAGGATCGCACGGTCTAAATTTACGTCTTGGGGTAGGGAGGGGCGTGATTGATCGCACCTTCTAAATTAAACTTGGGCATGGGGAGGGGTGCATGCGGATCTTTTTATTTTTAGTTTTCTAATTTTCTCCCACGGAAGCTCAAAAAAGAAAAAAAAAAACATGGTAGGTAGGGTCGGTGATTTTCCTCTAAGATTTTCCCCTTCGATCGAGAGGAGAATGGGCGCTGTGGAATTTTTTTTTCTTTTCCTCCTAGATTTTCTCCTTCTATTTACTGAACGGGTGGAAGAGCAGAGTCATGATTTCCTTCCTATTTTTTTATAGCAACAACCAACGGGCGTGGTTAATTCCTTCCTTCCTTTATTGTGTGGTTAATTCTTTCCTTTATTGCGTGGTTAACTCCTTCCTTTTATGAGGTAGATTCGTTTCCTTTTCCTTCCTTTATTGCATGGTTAATTTTTTCTTTATTATATGGTTAATTCCTTCCTTTATTAGGTCGCATGGACGATTTGTTTCCTTTTCTCCCTTCGGGTTCGCATGGGGTGGCGATTGGGCGACTCAAAGCGAATATCACAACAAAAAAATATCTCTTCTTTGTTCTTTTTATGTTGTAGAGAATAGTATGTTTTTTTAGCGACAATTATCTTCGCATTCTTTATTTAATGACAAGGCCCATCCTTCATTTTAGTTCTTCATCGTCTTCTACCATGGTTCCCAATTTTATTAATTTATTTTTAAAAGAAAGTCATCATTCCAAACAAATTCCTGCCGCCACTCCTCTGACATGGTTTCCCGTCTTCAGCTACGCAGCCGTCTTCTGGTGTGTCGAGGCCCTTTCAGAGGCCCGCAAGATCCAGACCTCAGGGCCGGATGGGCGGATGGCATCCCGCATCTCGCCACGGGCGCTTTTGGCCGCCGGCCGTGCTGGCCACCTTGTCTCACCTCGCTGCTCCAGTTCGCCCATGAACGTTCCCCGTGCTGGGCGGTGCGAACGCAGTGTAGCCTGGTGTTACCAGACTAATGTATATTAGAGTAGCCACTACGAATCCAATACAAGATAATGAACGAGGTCTCGGAATCACGGCTACTCGTCGGAGTTCCACCGCCGCCGCCGGCTTCGGTGCTAAAACAGACCAAGTCCCCTTCGACCGTTCCCCATCACTCGATACAAGAAGGGGCAACACGCCACCTCCGAATTGGGCCGCGTAGGGCACATCAATTGATCCAATCCGGCCCAGTGTATGTTGGATTCTTCTTCTTGGGCCTCGCGGTTCTCGTTGGCCCGTCTTCTGAAGCAATCGTCATTGTCTTGCTCTGGCCGTCGTCTTCAGCTTCTTCAGTCACCGCTGGCACGCCGATGACATCCCCTCCCCCTTGAGAACCAGCTTGCCCCCAAGCTGGAGCCTGGGGAAACTCTTGACGTCGAGCTTCTTCATCCTCCCAGGTAGAGAGTTTTGGTGGCAATGAAGACCAGCGCACCAGAACCTGCTTGATCAACAGCATCTGGTAGAGAAGGGCAAATCATAGTGTTAGGAGGGACAGCCAGCTTCAACTGAGATACGTGAAACACTGGGTGAATATGACAGTCGTCGGACCAATGACAATGATAATACCTATCATTAATATTATCCTTCATGAATTTCAATGACAATTAGGATAAAAAAAATACATCATCCATCTCAAACTATAAGACGTTTGTTGATTTTTTTTTTTTAATCCTAAGTTTAACCAGTTGTCTTGTTTAAAAAAGATTTATGTAAACATAGTCAAATTTAAGTGATTTTTAAAAAAACTTTTATTAATAAAAAGCAAGCCACCGTAAAAAGAAGTGATATTTTACATAAATTTTTGAATTAAACAAATGGTCACTTGGTGTTAAAAAAGTTAAACATATAATCTGAGATGATGGAAGTAACAAATATCTCAAGTCAATGCCGCCTCTAGACTGCGGGATATTCCATAGTATGTACTCCATGGAAGTACATATTTATTAGTAATCAAACCTACGTTGCAAAGCAACGAATAAATAATATATCCACACATACTCCACCTTCCATGCGCTGAAGCCCTTAAATGCTTAGAGAATACTATCACCACATTGTCAAGCTAGGATGCATGCATGTCCTTTACATTAGCCAAGTCAATGTGGTGCCAGCTAGCGGTACCATGCATTATATGTAGTAATCTTGCATTGTAGTGGGTGCATATCAAAATCAACGTTTCATTCCGCTACATACTACCGTCTCTCCCATTCAGCGTGTGTTAGTCGATCCTCGGAATAATGGCAAAACAAGGTGAGATCGATGGACCCCTCTTCTCTTTTTTGGGTTTTACATGAGATGCTCTAACTAATGTACATTGTTACTACTTGTCATTTTACTTTTGACTAACACAAGACATTCATCAGGATATTGTTCCAAGCCTTCAAAGCTTAATACCCCGACCTCGAATATCATGCCCATCGCTTGTGCTCAGCTCACACCAGCAGCTTCAGTCTTTCCGGCAACAGGTACATCATCATCAACTACACAAATTACATCCACAAAGTAGTCAGCGATGTTTTGGAGAAATAAAGGTTTCAATAACAATTGGTGCCAATGATTAGAGGTGTTCATACAGGAAACATAAACTGTGCATCCAAGAATTCTAGGCACTAAGAAACATGTTGTGTTTATGTTCACCTAAACGTTAGACACACTAGAACAGAGCAAGTTATTTGAGGCGGGTCCAATCAGGTATCCAGTGGCGTACGGGCAAGCCGCCAGTGCTAAAGGCCAGTGGTAATGAAAAACATCACAGACGGTTATTTACCCGACAGACATAACTTTTACCAGTGACGGCTAAACCAAATGATCGCACATCATCTTTAGCAGTACACAAACGATCGCACATCATCTTACCCGACCGACAGACATAACTTTTAACAGTACACAAACGATCGCACATCATCTTTAGCAAACAAAATGGCTAAACCATCCAAACAAAGATTTATTGCAAAATCTACTGCAAGACATAAAAACTAACGATGATCTACCGGTCAGTTGGCTAGCAGTATGCTAGCAATTTGTTACTTTATTAGAGGACATCACATCTATTAAAATTATGATTTCTAGACTAAGCGAAGAGAGAAATGATGTGATTTGTCTAGTTTGCCCTTATCTCAATACATTGATGTAGAACCTACACGACAAGAAATATGCCATCTATTGACATTATATTTATGTCGTAATGGAATTCTTATCACAATTTAATATTCTATTTATGTCGTAATGGAATTCTTATCACAATTAATTAAGATTTGTAGAGGTGACCGAAAAACGGCCTATATCCACATGTCTTTATATGTAGCCATTTAATTTTGAACCACCTATAAAAGTCAATGGTTGGGAATAGGACCTGGAAGGAGACAACTTGGAGAACCCCACGGCAAAACTTTGCAAGTTTTTTCAATCGATCGTGTGATTATCCTTTACTATTGTCATTCACGAATATTGTTGGACTACTTTGAACCTGACTCTAAACGATGTTAAATGGAAAAAGTTTGAACTCCAAATTGTTCGATATATACTAGTCGAGCACTATAATTCCGTTGTAGGGTGCTTCTCCATCTGAGCTCATTCTAAAAATTTTAAAAATAATTTTCATAATTTGAGAAGCTAAATAAAACTTTTGAGATCCTAAGCAATTTCAAATGAAAGTTTTTTAAAAAAGAAAAAGATCTAGTAGAGCACTCCACTATCTTTAATGGTGACTTTTTAGGGTGAATACTATATACACCCACCACACACACCCGGTTCCAAATTATAAGTTGCTTTGACTTTTTTTGGTACATCCATTTTGCTAGATGCATAGCAAAATCCTCCAAACCCCAACTTTTTTGGTATATATTACTCTCTTTCATATGTTTACTTTGAATCCTGCCTTAACATAGCCTTACGCCATATATGCCCTCCTGCATCGAGCTAACAATTTGACAGCAACCTTATGTCACATGTCCTGTCATCAAATGACGCGCATTCTATCAGTAACTTATGTTTGTCTTGTTTCCAGTGTCAGACTACTATCAACTTGATGAACTGCTGACACATGAAGAGAACAATTTACGAATCAATATCAGGCAATTTATGGAGAAGGAAGTTGCTCCAAGTTGCCCCAAGGTCCTATTGTGGTTATTTAGTCCGTAGGTTTATATGTGCATAATATATTAATCCCCTTTTATATATCAATATGAGGCCGCTGGTTGAACTATGGTTGTATGACAGAGATGCTTGTGACTGATGGCTAATGTGATTTTGGGTAATTAATATAATTTGTGATCATATTTAACTCTGTGTCGATTCCGGCTAGATTGGGCCGAATTGACACGTGTTCTTCGTCCCTCCGAAGCTTCGGGATGACGTATGGGGCTGCAGCTTCTCGCCGGCGGCGGCGAGCAGCAGCAGCTCGGGCGGCAGGTGGAGAGGGGGGAGCCGTTGGAGGAGGGGGGGCGGCGGGCGGCGGCGGGCGCCTTGGCGCGGGGTGGCGGCGGCGGTTGGAGCCGAGGGCTGAAGGTGAAAGATATTTTTTATTAGCTTGCTTATCCCCTAGAGATTACATGCCTCTTGCTTATATAGCCCGACTAGTGGGACTTGTAATCTAAGCAATCTCTATAAGGTTTCCTTATACGATCGAATACCTTTTACAAGCATATCCTAATTTATTCTTTCCTAATAAGGGTCTCCCTTATAGATGAGATATCCCCTTGCACACCAAAAATTATCTAAGATAATCCTAACTTGAATATGAAGCAAACTCGAATCGTGCGGGAGGGGGAAGGCGGCGGTAGGGGGGCCGGCCCCCTGCCCCCGCGCCCCGGCCCCTCCCCGGGCCGGCGGCGTTGCGTTTTTGGCCCATCTAGCCACTCTCGGGTGGCCCAATTCGTTCATGACATCTCCCCACCGTTCGACGAGGCGGCGCGTCCCACGTGCCGCCCAACCCACCATGTAGGGGCGAAGGGCAACCCGATCGGAGAGGTGACCACTCCAGGCCCGAAGTAGAAGACGAGAGGACCGCACATGTCGTTGTCGCCATTGCGCACACCGGGCGCCCTTGTCGGGCGAAGGCGAAGTCGAGGTGGAGGTCGCCGGCAGATGCTGAACTTGAAGCTCAGCGGGGGCTGCACGAAGGGACGTTCCGCCCATGCACGGCATGACGGAGGCGCCGAGGGTCCCCGACGGCTCGATCATCCGGCGGGTCGGTCAGAGGGAGACGTGTAGGTGTAGGTCGCCGGCACCGTCACCTTAGCATGGAGCTGCCGGCAAGTAGACGGTGACGGATCGACATGGGCGGCGAGGAGGTGAAGTCGAGGAGGCAGCCGTAGAGGAGGTCGGGGAAGGCGTGCTCACGGGCGCCCCAGCTGGATCTCTCCTGCGTCCATCTTGCCGCACCGACGGTGACGTTCAATGCGGAAGAAGATGTCGCCGTTGTTGTCGAAGAGGGAGGACGGTGGCACCCTCGATCCGCTCGTCGGGGCGTGCCCGAAGGGAGGAGGGCGTCGCACGCCGAACGCCTGGTCCTCCCGGGGCGATGGGAGGTGGAAGCTCATCGCTACGCCATGCGCCGGGACGTTCTCCCCATCATGAAGTCCTGAGAAGCTCGAGGCAGCGGGGATGTAGTAGCGGTGGAAGTACCTCACGATGCCATAGTGGAGGCTCCACTCGAGCGCAGTAGCCCGCAGCTCAATGGCGTTGGAGATGATCCCGAGCTCCTTGTTGGTCGTCGTGGCCGGGTGTAGCTCCGTGATCATGTCGTTGGACGCCAGGCCGTCGATGTCGTCCATAGCAATAGCGAGAGCGGCTGCTGGCCTGGTATCGCGATCAACCAGGGCGGTCATGATGTCGTCGTCGATGTTGCCGGTGCGCCCGTGGTGGCGGCGTTGCCCAGCGCCGATGCGGTGCCCGCCCCGCGTCGTCCGGCCGTCATCGTTGTGTCTGGCGGGCGAGGTCGATGGCCTCCTCCATCGAACGGGGCTCGAACCACTCGAGTGTTGTCCGCAGCGAGGTGCGCAAGCCTTCAACGAAGAGGTCGACGCGGTGGCGCTGTCCCTCAAAAATCCATGCGTGATGCATAGACCTCGAAGCGTCGATGTAGTCGTCCCGGCTTGCCCCACGGGAGGGCGGCGCGTATGCCGCCATGGCGTCGAGGTGTCGGGGGCGGACCGGTGTTGTCGTAGGCGCCTGGTGAACTCATCCCACTCGAAAGGGGACTTCTTCTCGGACAGTCGATGTACCGGCTCGCAAAGAAGACCGGTGAGGTGGAAGGCGGCGTAACTCACGTAGTAGTCGGGTCGATGTCCAAGTTGAGCTCAAGAAGAGCTCCGACCTGCGAATCCAGAGGTCGGGGTCGCCGGTGCCGTCGAACTCCGGACTTGTAGGCGCGTGATGTAGCGGGGAGGGTGCAATGCCGATGGCAGCACGGTCTTTGGGCGCCGCTGGTGGCGCGACAGGGACAGAGCAGGGGCGCCGCGGGTGGCGCCCGGGGGTAGGGGCGGGGCGCGCGGTGACGCCATCTCGCCGGAGAGGGTCTGCGTGGTCGCGGTGTCGGGGAGAGGAGAGGGCAGCCGGTGTTGCGGTGTCGCGTCCTGGGATGACGTCGATGACGGCCGGTGCATCACGTCACAGCGTCATCCGCCTCCCCTCAAGCCGGAGGATAGCGGGGTCGAGCCGACGCCGAGGTCCGAGGCGGGGAGGGGGGCGGCGGCCGGGCCGCCCTGTGCCGGCGGCGGCGGCCGCCGGGCCGCCCTCCCTCCGCGGGTCGCCGTGCGTCTTTGGGATCCTCGAGGCGGTGTAGGCGTGCTCCATACGACGGAGGCGGTCCTCCATGTCGTCGGCGCTTGTTAATCCGGGGCGCGGTGACGCCGAGGAGCTCCTTTAGCGCCGCGTTGAACTCCCCTCTCGGAAGCCATGGGTGGTGGGAATTGTCCCGGTCTCCGGATACCGCCGTCGATTCGGCTAGATTGGGCCGGAATTGACACGTGTTCTTCATCCTCCGCTTCGGGATGACGTGCGGGGCTGCGGCTTCGCCCGGCGGCGACGAGCAGCGAGCTTCGGGCGATCGTGACGTTTCTTAACGCACACGGATAAATCCGCAAGCGCACGGAATTGTCGTTGTAGCTTTCACCCTAAGTATTCAGGTATCGTATTTTCCACGAGGAACGGTTGCGCTCTAATCTTTTGAGCGGGGGCCACCCTAGGATAACTATGGATAGTGAGGTATCTTTATGGGATTAGGTTTTCAGGCAGGAATTTCTAGGGCTGTTATCTCCTTACTTCGGCACCGGCCCTCGCCCAACCGGGCAGAGTCCGGCAATTAGCTCTACGACACACGGCCGAACGTGGGGGATTTCGAGGGACGGACAAGGCTTGTCACGACCAAGCCGCCTACCCCCTCAACCGTGGGATGCACCGCAAAAAGATAGGTGAACGCTAGCCCAAACACCACGTTTGCACTACCATCCACAACTCTTAGGTTGATCAAGGTTCCCCGGTCAAAGAGTTCCTTCTCCAAGAGTTACAACCCAAAGGTACGACTATCGATCCCGCAAGTCTATAACAGCTAAGATAATATACTTGAAGAACAATAAGCCAAAAGATAATCACAAGCTTTCTCACCAAAGTGTAAGTAGCTTGTAGAGGTACAAGTGAAGCGGGTACCGACAACTCCGGCACTCCGACTTCCTAGGAACCGCGGCACACCGTGGGCGGACCGACAACTCAGTAGAAGGAACCAAACTTCCTTCTAGCCTTTCCTCTCTCACTCTCCATTAGAACTAAGAAGGGGAAGAAGAACAAGAATGGAACTCTCTCCTCTCTATTACATTGTGGCTCCTCCTTGTGTTGTATGAAATTGGTGTGTGTTGAGGAAGAGGGAGAGGGCCTCCTTTTATAGGTAGAGGAGAGGGGGCTTGTTGGAAAATGTCCCTCCCCATATGGAAGGAACCAAACCGACCCTGGTACACCTTCCTAATCAGCCCAAACCGACCAACCAACGTCGGCAACACACTTTTTGGAAGGTAATGCACCGCCTCGAGAAAGCCGGGCCCGGTTGGCGGCCGCCCGGTGTGCTTGCAAGACCACTTGGTGCGGGCGCACCAAGATGTGGGCCGTTTGGCCTGAAATTTTGCAGGAGTGCGTGGGCCTCGGAGTAAGCTTCGTTTTGACTGGTGGATCACTGAAATCCGATTTCGTATGAGAAAGTTATGCCCAAAACATTGAACCCATGTCCTGCGGCCCGGTATGATTTCATGTTGGATTTGGGCCTCGACTTCTTGGGCTTATGTATAGATGTTGATATTCATATTTATGGGCATTTCTCCTCTCTTCTCCTTGCTTTGCTCATGTCCATTTAGGGCCTTGTTATTCTTTATACGTTTTCCTTTGCTTTTGGCCCAAAATATATATGTTTCCAACATTGTCCTGCAAAACAAGTGAAGTACCAAAACTTGTGGAAATGGTTAGCTCAAAGCCCTATCACTATTGTGTTTTGGTAGTTTTATACTAATGTTAACGGTATAAAATATGTAGTTAACGACCGTCAACAAATGACGAGGTGGAGAGGGGGAGCCGTTGGAGGAGGGGGCGGCGTGGCGGCGCGGCTTGGGCCGGCGCGGCGGGGCGGGCGGTGCGCACGGGCGCGGGGTGGCGGCGGCGGTTGGAGCTGAGGGGCTAAAGGCGAAAAGATATTTTTTTATTTGCTTGCTTATCCCCTAGAGATTACATGCCTCTTGCTTATATAGCCCGACTAGTGGGACTTGTAACCTAAGCAATCTCTATAAGGTTTCCTTATACGATCGAATACCTTTTACAAGCATATCCTAATTTATTCTTTCCTAATAAGGGTCTCCCTTATAGATGAGATATCCCCTTGCACACCAAAATTACCTAAGATAATCCTAACTTGAATATGAAGCAAACTCGAATCGCGGGAGAGGGAAGGCGGCGGCGGCGGGGCCGGCCCCCCTTGCCTTGTGCCCCCCCTCTAGGGCGGGCGGCGTTGCGTTTTGGCCCATCTAGCCACTCTCGGGGTGGCCCAATTCTGATTCATGACACTCTGGCGGTTACTCATTGGTTTGCGATTGTGACTACCCGCCGGTGTAAAATCGATTATCGTCGTTAGTCAAAGACAACCGACAGAATAAACAGTTTTTGCACAGGCGTCACGGATAATTAATCGTCGGTGGTAATACAGTTCCACAAGCGGGTGGATTTTCAAACGACTGTGGTAACCCTTTTACACAGCCGGTTGTTATGTGTAGACCGCCGGTCGAAATATGGTTTACACAAGCGGTTGTTTTAGGCAGCCGCTGTGAAAAGTATATATAGAAATTACATGGGGATATGAAGAGGTATGAAACTAAAATAAAAGGAGTAAAACCTTTGGGATACTAACACTAATATAAACTAATAATATGCTGACACAAACTGTTTTACAGGATTGTGCATCATCATATCATCTACATGTGTGATTTTTTTCGTAAATTTAGATGACTTTTTGTCATGGTTTGCACAGGTTTTCACAGCAAGCTGGTTTTCATAGCATACGTTGCCCTTTTACAATGGTTGGAATTGCTTCCTATCATCTCTGATCATTTTCCGCAAATAGCTACTTTTTGTTGATTTCATTTTATTGAAAGGTAATAAGGTCATTACTTGCGGTCCTCTCAAACACCCACCACCCGCCCCACCTTGGCCTAGCGACCATAGACACATCAATCGCCTCCCGTGATCTCCCTCTCATAGTCTCATCGCCTCCCGTCACCTTCTGCCTTCCTAGCCGTTGGATCGCTCGTTGTGAGCCATCGAAATTCTCCCCCAACGATTGTAAAAAAGGTCTTAGTCATAAAAGAAGAGTTAATGCTCAAATCAGGTAGACAATGCAAGCAGCGAACATTTTGGTAAAACATCTTCCCACAATAAGACTATAGTAGCAAGAAGTGGGTTCAATAGCACAATGATTATTATAAGTTTATTTTGCTATACTTCATACATAATGATTTACATACATGGAAATTTGTCGAACCGACAATATTTAGTGTTGCCTGAGATAAACTATGTGTTGGTACTGCAGACACTAGGTCCCCAATTTTAAGACATCTGTTTTACTCGTGTGGCTTTCCTTTACAACAATTTGTGAGCATTAGATTCACAGCAACAGGCAAAAGCTATATGGTTGAACCTCTGTTTGCCCAAATATATTTTTGCGAATTAGCTTTTCACATATATATCGTATCCGTGTTAGTTACATGTCTTCTCTAGAGGTAGTCAAACTATTTTTATCCCATTTATTTCCAACTCAATCGATAATTTTGGTGAGCCGATCACTGTTGCTTGTGTGTGCTGTCTGCATTTTGCGGTTTGCAAAAATAGAATCTTGTGTTTCACGGCACACCACACAAATAGCTATATTAATTCTATTGTTGCATACATGCATTTACTGTTTTACATCAGCCAGTGATGCATCATGCATGTTAAGATGAAAATTATTTACATACTAATTCAAGAATTGTAATGTGCTATGACAGCCTACATTCTTTACCATTTATAACATACTTTTAATTTGGTTTTATGCAGGTAGATCCGTTGCTTGGTACTGAGAAAAATGGCTCTGGTGCAAAGTATGGTAAAGAGATAGCTAAAAAAATCTCTAGAAGTGTTTCGTCTCCATTTGTGAACTTGCACAGTCAGGTTATGTGGGTGTGAGATGCTTCATGGTCTACTTTTTTGTATGCATAGAAGAAAATTGGGCCCTAGATGATTTGTTTTTCAAGGACTTGATTCTCGCTAATTCTGTGCCTGCCTAGCGACACTTGCTTCATCTTCACGACTATAATACCTAACACGCTCCCTAAACTGAAGATTCTGTTTTTGTATCGAGTTGTCATGTGTGAAGGATGCCCCATGAATATGAACAATGGTATATCGTTTGCTTACTGAGATCAATGTATCCTGTAATGTATTATATTTTGTATCAACTTGGTCATATCCATCCCAGCATTATCAAATGGAATTGCAATGATTTCATGCCCGCATGACTTTATCACTGTTGTGGTTTTTCCTTACTGGCCGCTAGATTTAAGTTATGCAAGAACAAAATGCAGTATCATCATGCGCACATCAGGGTGGCTAACGAGCCAGCTCGGCTCGTTAAGAGCTCGGCTCGTTATAGCTCGGCTCGTTAACACACTGGCTCGGCTCGGCTTGTTTAACTAACGAGCTAGAAGAGCAGCTCGGCTCGGCTCGTTAGATAGCTCGAGCAGCTCGTTTTGGCTCGCGAGCCAAATCATATAAATATAGTACAGTGAGATTATAAAAGCAATCGAGCAGCAAACACAAAGTTTCCCTAAATTTAACAATGGAGAATATAATGCACGTTGCACGCATCGCTTGATCCACGATTCCAAAGTTTTTGTCCAGCCATGACGATGAGACTTAATAAGCATACACATGCAGTTTACACATAACCGATTCATCCATTATCCATGCAGAGTTCATGAACGAAGCAAAATAAATGACCAACTCCTTGAGTGCTAGACTCATCAGGTTTTTAGGTATGTTTGGGCCGAGCTATATTTTTTAGGTGTTTTGTCTTGTGAATTTCCTGGCTTGTTCGAGCTAACGAGCAGCTCGCGAGCTGGCTCGAGCTGGCTCATTATAAATCGAGCTGGCTTGTTTTAAATAGAGCTGGCTTGTTATAAAAAGAGTCGAGCTCGAAACCGTCGAGCCATTAACGAGCGAGCTAGTGAGTTTCGAGTTTTTGGTCCAGTCTTATGCGCACAGGGGGCGAGCCCAAAACACTGATGTGTTGAGGTGAAACCTGACTTAGCCCTTTTTGTATGATAGTTGTGCACTGGGCGTTTGGGGACCTTAGCGATCACGGTTTGTATTTTTTATGTATACTTATTGAATACTGACATGCATAATACCAATGCTTGGTGGCATCCAGCTCTATCACAAACAGTAAGTTTATGTTATGCAAGAACAAGAACTATGACTGTCTCGGACTCTCATTACATTACATGACATAACACCTATCAGTCCATTGTTTCCATAGGCGCAAAGCGCCCTAGCACTAGTATATACTAGTCGAGCACTATAATTCTGGTGTAGGGTGCCTCTCCATCTAAGATCATTGTAAGAAAATTTTAAAAATAAATTTCAAATTTTTTTTTTGAAAAATTACACAGTACAACGCAGACGCTCACAACACGCACGCACACTCTCCCCTAAGAACACACGTACGCAAACCCTACCCCTATGAGTGAGAGGCTAAATAAAACTTTTGAGATCCTATGCGATTTCAAGTGAAAGTTTTTTTTAAAGAAAATAGATTTATTAGAGCATAGGATCTATTTTCTGGAGTACAAATTTTGGTTTAGGATCTAGTTGAACCCGTATCCTGCATTCTTGCCACTGTCGGGAGCTAATTAACCGTCAGCTGCAGCTGTTTGATTACTGAGTAGACAGTCGGAATAGGAGAGAGAAACAAAATAGAATGGAAGAATAAGAATGATTTAGCTATTAGGGCAAGTTCAAAAACAACATTTCTTCCTTGTCCTCTCTTCTATTCAGACCAAAAATATTATTTTAACAAACACAATGTTTTTATGCAAGTTAACAAATTGAAAGAGTATCAGCCACTTAATTGTATTTATTTATTTGTTTGTTGTTTATTTATTTGTTTCCGCACCTGGATATTACTTTTTGTACGGTAGCATTTTCTCCCAATATTTAGCTTCTCTGCTTGACGTATGTATTATAGAAACACTATGCGACACTGTAGCAGAATATCTTTTCTTTCTCTGAACCAAATGAACTAGCAAAGAGGAGTCGATGAAGCCAGGTTTGAAGGGATGGCTTTAGTGCAGAAGCCGAAGTCCCACCAAAAACGCCCAAAGAAATCCTTGTGTCCACTAGGACTACATTGGTTGCATCTTTACGAGCTATACCCTGCCCTAGCCAATCGAGAGTATATATGGAGATTACATGGGATATGAAGATGTATGAAACTAAAATAAAAGGAGTACAACCTTTGGGATACTAATACTAATATAAACCCATAATATGCTAACATAAACCGTTCGTTTGCTTCAGTAAAAGATTGCTAAGGTTGTTAGCATTCTTAGGCATCGTTCGGTTGCTCTGGAACCAATCCAGAGGGATTGAGCCAGGATACGTATGAAGTCAGGTCATCGTGAGCTCTCCGATCAGCACCATGCATGATCATCCGCAGCCGTCCACGCTCCTTCCGTGCTCCTTCCGCGTGGATCCCTTCCCGGACTCAAGAGTTGCGGTTTCATTCCGAGCGGTGCCTTCGTATAAATCATGCAAAGGGACGTGGCCATCCAGACATACAGCTTAACAGATCCAGGATTTGTAGGCTAACTAAATATCTATTTTTAGGCAAGAGCTGGAACGAATCCAGGCCAGGATCGATCTCTAACCGAACGGATTTTATTTATTTGCCACTCTTACGGATGCAAACCTGGTGTGTCAATGACGACCATCTCTAACATGTGGGGGTTTGATTGGCAAATAAATAAGAGTGTCCATAAGGCCCCCTAGTTAGTGAGCTCTTTTTACAATGGTTGGAATCACTTCCTATCACCGCTCACCATCTCTGCAAATAGCTATTTTTTTGTTGATGTCATTTTATCAAAGGGAAATAAGGTCATTACGCACAAATCCTCTCAACCCCCATCCCCCCACCTTGGGCTAACAACCATAGACACATCAATCGTCTCCCGTCATCTCCCTCTCATCGCCTCCCATCGCCTTCTGCCTTCCTAGCCGTTGGACCGCTCATTGTGAGCCATCGAAATTCTCCCCCAACCATTGTAAAAAAGGTCTTAGTCATAAAAGAAGAGTTAATGCTCAAATCAGGTAGACAATGCAAGCAGCGAACATTTTGGTAAAACATCTTCCCACAATAAGACACACTTTATATTAATGATAAGATCGATCTGTCAAGACAATAGGATCGAGAACAATGCATACATAGACACAACAAGTTACAAGGACCGTTTTGCGGAACATAGATGCTTGGTATATGTAATTCATAACACAAAGGAACACAAATGTTTTGTGTAACACAGATCATTTATTCTGCGACCAAGCGTAAAACAGGTAGTAGTCTTGGTGCCTTCTTGCCTCGACGCATGCACAAATAGATGGTATATATGAATGCTTGTCTGAAGCTCATTTTGTCCTCACGGGTTACGGCAAGTATCACCCACCTGCATAAATTAAAATTCATAAGTGCTACGATCACTCACCATTCATGGACGACATTTATTTAGGCCGGTCTCAACGGGGTTCCGTGTCCTGGCTTTCAACATATTCATATTTTGAAAACAATATGAAAGAGTTTAAACTTTTATCACCACTTCATCAATATGCTCATGAAACTCTAATGAAACCATGTTGACATTTGGCCTTGTGTTTGTGCTAAAACTACTCTTACACATGTTGCATCATTTTCTTTTATCTAAAAAACTATTACACATGTTGCAGTTGTAAGACAAATTTTAGAAGTAAAATGGCGTAAAACTGGGAAGAGTATTTGGTATATTCAATTTTATCAAGGAAACCATCTTGGTAGTTGATATTCTGTTTTTTTTAAAAAAATAAAGGACAAGAGAAAAATTTTGAATAGTAAATTTAATTTGGATAATGGCAAGAGATCGATCGAAATACACCTGGCACTTACCAGAATGGTAGTGTAGTACGCGTATATGCATATTTTGAAGGTCCTACTAGCACTGTCTTCTTGGGTTATGTTGTAGTTGATAATACCCCGAGCCATGGTAAGTTGTCCAGTGCCCCCCCATAACGCTCCACTGACTTTGTGGCAGGTCTTTTTGGAACCATGAAGCCCCCATCACTTGAAGTGAGGATCCAGCAAAGCTGTTTCCACACAGCAAGTACAATCATAATATCATATTAATATTATTTAGACCCATCTCAAGAGTACATTAATTAATAATATAATACTGTATATCATATATTTTGGGTTTTTATTTCCATATAAATACTTAAGAAATAATAATGATGAAGCTAATGGACCTATATGTTTAAACCACAAAATGTTTTGTTTTCCAAGAGCAGACAAAATAATATATTGTTACCTCCCGTTGTTGAAGACCATATCCATTGTGGTTACCCACAAATGACTGCCTTCATTCGCTAGTATCGTCAAGCCCTCTGCATGCCCAATGGTATTGGCAGTAGCACTTGGCCCATCCATTACCGGCCAATTAATAATGACGGCACCATTGCCCAGAGTTCTTTGATCTTGGGTATAGTTCTGTTTTATGTATAGGGAGGTTTGCAAAAGACTGTCATCGAGTGCATTTCCCCCGTAACAGGAGAAAGCTAGGGTGCAAAGCAGAGCTGCTATTGCGTGATAGGAGGCCATATTTGTGGTTAGCTTGCTTCCTCTACCGTCTTGTGTTTGTGTATGTAGAGTGATAGAAGGGGGTTGTATTTATAGGTGGAGCAGAGTGCTGCGGTCACTCACCATCATGGACGACCTTCATTTAGGTTGCAGACCAATGTAGGCTCAGATGGAAGAATAAACGTCATCTCTGGTTATTAAATCACATGATCTCCACTATTATTTTTTCCAGATTTGGTACTTTGTGAAACAACAAGACTGTTCCCAATTTATAAATCTATATGCGGTGGAGGATATAACATTTTTAAGGTTTGGCGAAACAGGTAACACAGATAGCAAAAACTGTTAAAATTAAATGCAACATGCAGTGAATGATCAAACACAGGAAGCGCGGCATCTAGTCTAGTATTGGATGATAAAGACTGGAACTATTTGCTCACCAAATCAAGAAAATCGTCTGGATTAGAGCGCAACCAGAGCCTCCCCACTCCTCCCCTGCCTGCGTGTTGTGGAATGGGGACTACCCATAGCTTCGTGAGTGAATTGTTTACTCGTCTACCATAAATGAATTTATTGTTTTGAAAATCCATCTGAATCACTATGTTGCGGCCAATTAATCTAACAAAAAAGGTTCAAATTGAACAAATCCATTTCATTTGGGAAATATTCCCTTTTTTCTATCTTTAAAAACATTCAATAATTTGAATAATATACTATTAGAGCAAGTATTAGTACGTACAATATATAGGGAGGGATGACCAAGAATGCAGACATCATCAAAAGAGAAGAACCTGATTATCAGACTAATAATTAATTAATACATAGATGTCAACACTAAAGAGCCTGACAATAAATTTTTTTTTTTTAGATAAAGTAGTTAAGCTCCTCTGGACCTTTGACATGAGTGAGGGCCCCGGGAAAAAATCCTTGAGACCTCTCTTGCAGTGTGTGAGATTTAAACCCAGGACCCCTTTCCTCGTACATAAATTTCTTACCAACTCAACTACACACAACATGTGACAAAAGTCCTAGGCGCTCTCCCTTTGAATTGACCCGCGAAGGACCTTTAGTCTCGGGAGAGAGACCTTTTGTCCGGGTCGGTGATAACAACTGTGACTTCAATGTCACCCTTTAGTCCCGGTTGGTAAGGTTTGAGGACCTTTAATTAATCTGGGTTGGTAATACCAATAGAGACCAAAAGATGGCTTTTAGTTTAAGTTGGTGTTACAAGCTTGGACAAAAGGGTCTTCGGTGCCCATGAAAGAGAATAATGCTCCCTTTACTCCTGAACTTCAACACAACTAAGACTAAAGTTGTGAACCAAAAGTCGTTTCTCTACTAGTTTTCGTACCATGCCTGGCCGGACTTAGCAACGCCGGACCTGCTTGTTACCGGGGACGCGGATGGGATGTCGCGCTCTAAGGTGTCCGACTTAGGCACCGGTAATTAGCGGCATTTGTCTCCCCTGAAGGTGGATATGCGTCATAGCTTCTCTAGTCACTCTCTAGTTCCAGGTTTTGGACTCTTTTGCAGGAACTGAGTGTGTACGAGGAAGATGACCAAGTTGCTGAGCTCCTGCCGATGAAGGATTTTCTACGTGATGCGTTGGCCGCTGGTTGTAGAAACGACGTGCTGGCGCAGAGGATCAGGTGCTGGTTGTTGAAGTCTCTTCACGAGAGGTTTGGTTCGGTGCAGTGCCTGCAGCTTGAAAGGGTGCACGACTGGCCAGCCGGGTGGTTCAAGGTGTAGCCAGATGGCAAATGGCCGACAAACCATGGCGAGACCCTCGGCAGGCTAGGAGGATATATCTGCACCAGTTGGGTATGGATATCTCCACTGGTTGGGCGCCCTGGCCATGGTGGTTACTCTGAAGCAGGCGCTACAAGGTGACCTTTTGGGGTTTGTGAAGATGAAGCGTTGCCTTCCAGGTCGACGGCGTCGGCGTCGGCGCCGACGGCCGGGTTCCTCAGGGCTATGTTCATACAAAAGTTTTGAACGTCTTTGTAATACAACACGTCTTAGCGGTATCCAGGGGCCAAAAAAAAATGTCCACATGCAGACAAGCAGTCAGCTTGGGCACACTAAGACCGAAAACTGAACCCCAAACCGAACGGAACTGTCGGTTGTTTTTTCGGTCCGGTTTTGGTTTTGGACACTACTACTGGATTTATTATTTCAGTCCGGTTTTGGTTTTGGACACTACTACTGGATTTATTAACTGTGACGTTTGTTTTGGACTAACCATGGCGTTTGCAACCATCACTGAGCTAAGGACACGGTAAATGGACGTGTTGGTTTTGTATGCTCGAGATGATAATGAGCTGGTATGGCCTTATCTGGGCCGAAACCGAAATGGTCGGTTTTGTAATATGTGATTAACCGATCAATTTCTCGATGGTGAACCGAAATTTGGAAGAATATAATAAAAGGCCAGGCTGGCTGAGTGGTGGCGGCGGCGCTTGCACGCGCGGGGCCACTGTTCAAATTATGAGTGAAGGACGGACTTCGTCTCGGACGTAGAATGGGTAGTAACGGTACATTCGGACCTGCTGGGCTGATCGATCATCCAAATGTACATACTCCTTTCGTTGGACGTGTGACTTGTGTCTCGCGCAGGTACACTGCTGGCTAAGTTTTTCTCCCGTCTTGGTACTCATGTACATGCAGCGGACCTGTTTCAGCGCGCGAGTCAGGGATGTTCCCACGTAGTACTCCCCAGTCCTGCCACGACGACTTCCACGCAGCTGGCATGCGTCGCGTGATCGCGTCACAGTCCACTCTTTCTCCACGTACATGACGACTTCCTTGCAACCTTCAGCATGTGACCCTTGGGCGCGCGAGTCGTCAGGGATGTACCCAGTCCTTCTATGACGATCGACTTCCTTGCAACCTAGGAGCATCTGAACACCCATGACGCTCGCGCGTCGCCCAGTCCACTCTTTCCACACACAAGTACAATCGTAATATTAGATATTTAGACCCATCTCAAAAGTACATTAATTAATAATATATTAACTATCTGGGAACCCGTGCGAAAGCTATGATCGTATATAATTAGTTGATGAAGATGGGCTGTTATTGAGCCTTTTTCTGCAGGTTAATGTTTTTTTTTTTTTTTTTTTTGGCAACACACTCTTTATATATATATATATATATAAAAAAGCAACATTACATAATCACCCAAAGGTGAAAATACAAATGCAGTCCCATAGGACACGTACACAAACAATATCCTCCACGTACACAAACACGTGTTGCATAGAGGTAGAGGAAGCCAGAATCGTGTCGCCACGTTGAACCTGGACCTCACCGATGCAAATGCCGGTGAGAACGTCGCCGTTGACTGACGTTGAAAATGTCGGGGCGGAGGGCCTCCTGCTTCTGAGAGCGGAGGTTGAGGAGGGGTCCCCGAGGCCAGCATCGACGTTCATCTCCGGCAAGGTGGATGTTGATGGACCGGGCACCGGAGGGTGAAAAGGTGGCTCGAGGGATCCCCATGGTGGCCAGCAACGAACTCCGGGGGCGCTGGTGCAGCGGACGTCGAGGACGCGGTGGACAACTTGCAGGATTTGATGCGGCTGCTGCTCTGAGGTGAACGGTGGAGGTGGAGATGGAAATTGAGGGGTGGAGAAGAGCGAATCTCCAGTCCTTGATCACACAGATAGCACTCCTCGCGTGCTTCAAGTCCGTGACAGTGTTGTACTTTGACTGGCGTTTTCTAACGTTTTAAATAAAGATGATTAATCATGATCAATCAAGTAACACCTATCTTACATTTTGTTAGTCTATGTAGTTTTTTTATGTATTACTGGTTAATTGTAGTTGTATAGCAACTATCAATGGATACAACATGCCAGTGCTAGATGGTGTTCTGTTAGGAAGGAACGAAAGTTTTAGTTTCTTTTTTTTTTTTTTTTTTTACCTGAACGGTCGGGGAGGCCCCGACGTCTCTTTTTTTTAATTAAATGAAAGAATGGATACAAAGTTCAAAAGTACAAGGCACCCAGGCCCAAACATGAAAAGGAGAAATTACATATAGCTAACTCTCCAGCTATCTAACAAAACTGCTCTCGACTGTTTGGCCTTGATGCAAGTCAGGCCAAATTCCTCTATGAAAATTTGTTTCCATTCTTCTAACTCCCTTCTTCCATTATCAAAAATAACTCTATTTCTCAGCTTCCAAATTGACCAGCAAGTACAGATCACAATCTCTCTGAAGATAACATTCTGAAAGTCATTTTTTGCTTTAATGAACATGTCAAAAGGATTCAGACTGTTGTCCCAATGGATATTCAGTGTGTTCCAGCAGGCAATGCTGAAGGGACAGTTGAAAAACAGATGAAGATAAGTTTCCTCACAATTCAAAGTGCATAACTGACAGTTGTAGTTGGGGAGATGCATATTCTTCCTTTTCAACATGTTCCTGGTATTCAACTTATCTCTAACCAGGAGCCAAAAGAAAATTTTTTGATTTCCCGGGTTGCTTGCGGCCCAAAGCCATTTGAAAATTGGTGAAGCATTGCTGATTTCTGAAGTTGCTATATAAGCTTTTTTACTGTTGTACCTCTGGTTGCCCCATGTGTAACTCCAAGAGTCATTTGTAGATGCATCCATATCCATATTTTGGATGATTAGGTTAACCTCATCTAGCTGTTGTCTGGCAATTGTGGAGAGAGTTGGGCTGAAAATTCTTTCAAAACTTTGATCCAGATAGTACCTGATGGAACATTTGGGTTTTCTTGTAAATGAAAAGAGTTGTGGAAACCTGTCCTTCAGGGCCTGATCAATCCAGATGTCTGTCCAAAAAAGGGTTGTATCTCCACTTTGTGGGTTACAAGTAGCAAATTCTTTGAATTTTCCAAAAAGTTTTAGTACATCCCTCCACAAAAAGGATCCAGATGGACTCGGTGGGTTTTGACCATTTAGATATAATGTATTCCATGTCATGGTGACCCAAGGGATGTCTACCTTGTTATAAAATTTGTCAAGGTGTTTCATTAGGAGTGCATCATTTTGCTGCTCAATATCTATGATCCCAAGACCTCCCTCATCTTTTGGCTTGCAGGCTTCTTCCCATGCAACAAGACATCTCCCCTTCCTGTCAGCTTCTCCTTTACTCCATAAGCAATTTTTCCTGTAGTGATCCGCCTGTTTCACCACTTGTAGAGGAAATTTGAGAGTGCACATATAGAAGGTAGGGAGAGCAGAAAAGACAGAATTGACTAGAATTAGCCTGCCATTATATGATAGAAATTTGCTGATACCTGATAGCCTCCTTTCCATTCTGCTAAGAAGAGGACTAAAGTTTTAGTTTGTGGCTTTAATTCTTTTTTAGGTTTGTGGACATGGGAATTTCAATGAGAGAAAGTTAAATTAGTATAGATATATATACTGTTGGATGGTGTTTATAGCTGGCAAAGGTTTACATGTGTGTATGCATGTGTCTGTATATGTGGTGATCAAACAGCACAAATGGGATCTGAAGCACAAAAAGATAAATACTTGCCGCAGTTGAGCAAACAGCAGAAAGTTTGTGCTTATGTAAGTCAAACAATCGATCTCGTCACACTTCGTCTATTTTTTTTTTTTTTTTTTTTTTTACACAGTACAACGCTGACGCTCAACACGCACGCACACTCACCCCTATGAACACACATACGCAAACCCTACCCCCTTTGAGCACCTTCAAGGACTGAGCCGGCAAATCTTGAAGTTCGAAGTCACCACCGGCCTACGCTATCGACGGGGGCGTCGCCTACCACTTAATGCACAGCCGGAAAATCCTGAAATAAATCGCAAAGGGAGATCACTGGCATCTCCAGCATCAGGCCCACCAGCAGGCTCTAGTACATCATGTGCTGCTGCTGCCCCCTTTGAAATTGTGACAAAAATACATTCGATTTGTTGTTGTGGGAACAAGTGAGATGTAATAAACGTAATAAATTGTTCACAGTAGTGATAATAAGAATCATTTATTAATTCAGAGTCCTGTAACATCAACCCAACAGATATCTTGTATGCTAGCAAGTCCTGGAGCTAATCTCAGCTGTTTAAATACTGATCGGCCTGACGTTCAGATTATGGCCGGCCAGAAGACAGATTCATCTATTCTATTCTATAACCCATAGGGATTGAAAATAATTCTTACTACTTCCTAAGATCGACCTGTGTTCCTCTTGGCCAAAAAAATATAGAACATTTATTCCCACCAGGTCCATAGGGGATTGTGGAAAGAATAAATCACTCCATAATAACCATGTTCAGATGGGAAAACATCTCAATGGATTCACTTCTCTGCAGGAGGTTGAGGTGGTGGTGGAGCTGCATGGGACTTGCACGCGGTGCAGTCTGCTGGTGCCAGAGCAGGTGTGTTGTCTGGAATGGTTACCCTCATTGTTCGTTGTTTACCATCTTCAGTATGAACATCAAGGATGGCATCCATCATCAGTATCTCCCAGTCTGAGGGCTGCAGAAACGAATACCAAGATTCATCTGCAAGAAACAAATGGCGATAAGATATATATTAAGTTGCAAAGAGAAACTAACCGCCACTCAATAGGTTCATACCAGTGGCCTAATACAAAATTTCTTTGGTTAGGTGACTTGTGCTTCTGTATCTACATGACGTCCAAAAAAAAACGAAACAAAAATTAAGGGATCATTTTATTTCAGGGAAACATACTCTAGTTGATGAGCTAAAACACTCAGTATCTTTCAAGTGGAAAATCATAACTCAATAAGATCAGAAGTAGGCACAATGACTAGTATCGGCCCACTGAGCTAATCACAGCACCATAATATCCAGTCTTACCCACATATACAACTTCAAGAATAAAGAATGGAATAATGGAACACATTTAGGTCCAGATGTTTTCAGCTTTGGTATTCTGTACCCTTCTTGAGCATGAAACATGGCAGCTTATTAACAAGTGTGGAAGCAGAAAAAGGAAATACAAAGTGTGAAGGTTGATGTGGACATTACAGAGTTGCCAAACTGCTCGCAGAAGTGGACTGCATAATTCATGTTGCTTTGTTACGACCAGTGCTGCCAATTCTAGTAATATATAGCTGTTTAGCTTTTCTCAGGTCATTGATTAGCTAATGCTGGTAACAATGTTTTCGGTCGTCCGATTAATCGCGATTAATCGTCCTAATTGCCCCCTGGTGTTCGATAAGGGGTACAGAGGCGACTAGAATGATCAGAAAACCGGTCGTCCGACTAGCCGCGATTAGTCGTCCGACTAGGCCACTGAACAATCAGTCCTCTGTTTTTTTGGGCCTGCTTAACTGGGCCGATATGTGGGAAGCTGGGCTACCAGTTTGGTCTGTTAGGGTTGGAATTAGAAGACTCCACAGCTTCAGGCACGCTCGCGCACAGAACACTGGCCGCTGGAGGCCGCAATTTCCCTCCCACGCGCTGCAATTTCCTCTCCTGCGCGCTCTTCCCTCTTCCCCTCCCCCCGCGTGCGCTACCACTCTTCCCCTCCCCACCCGCGCTTTTCCTCCCTCTGCCGCACGCGCTTCCACTCTGGTTTGGTGTCTGGTGAGCTCCTCCTAGCTCTGCCGCGAGAGCCTGCACTCTGGTGGGCTTCTCTTTGCCGGCCTTCGTGATGAGCTACCCCGACGACGGTATGCAGCCTATCAGCAAAGGAATGTTGTTTGGGACAGGAATATGGACTTCTGGACAGTGCAGAAAAGAGAAGAAAACAACTCCCACAAGTAAGTCACCAGCTAACACTTATATAGTACATATAGGTATATATATATAGTGGTATATGTCCTGATATATAGGATGACTTGGACGACCAGTAGGGTCGACTAGGCTCGATTAATCGGCCTGGGCGACGAGTAATCACGATTATTCTCCTGGTCGGTCCTAGAACGACTAGGATCGACCGGACGACCGGAAAACATTGGCTGGTAAAGTGCTGGAAACATAATAATATGATAACATAGGCCTATGCAATTGAAAGCTGATGCTAAGGGGCAGAACAGACCCGACGGTGAAATACATGGAAGGTGCATAACTCATCTTTGCTCTCGTTATTAACTCATTCCACACCTCGCAAAAGAATTAGTAGTCTAAGTATCTTCATTTTAGGATTCTGTAACACTGTCTGAGTTTTCCTTTGTTTGCTCTCTCAGGTTCTCATCCAAGAAGTATCTCCATTCACCGATCCTCTCTTCTCTCCTTTGAGGCTTGACTCCATGAGTTCCACAAGTTCTAGTAGCGACCAGTGCTGAACAGAGCGCTGCCAGAATGGGAGGGGCTCCACTCAATCCTCCCTTGAGCACCAACAATTCAGTTTCTTTAGTTTGCTGTGTGGTTGCAATTTTCCTCTTTCCCTTTAGACTCTTCGTGTCTTGTGACGGCCTTACTTTAGATGTGCTAAATTAGAAAATCCAAAATTTTAATGTACAGAGAATCTTTGTGTGTCTGGAAGTACACTGTTTTGCTTATGCGTACAATCCAAAACTTTTCACTATGTGTGTATATCAACATAATATATTTGATATCTAAATTTCATCAAGTTGCTTTCAAATAGTTTCCTTCCTGATGTCACCATGCTATCACATTAGCTAAAGGCCGTGTTTGTTTCAGCTTAAAATCCAATTCTACAACAACCACCAAGCCTGTCAGTCCCAAGCAAGTTGGGGTAGGCTAGAGTTGAAACCCAACAAGCACCCTCGGTCAAATAATCAATAACCTCACCCAAATGCTACAATTGTTTCTGCATTGTTTTGGCAGTGGCGTTGAAAGGAATCCGACTCTAGTGATGCTGTGCGTTTTCTGTAGCGCAAGGTTACCCTTGCGTTTGCTTCATCATGAGTACTTTCATTTCATTGCCCCTCCCTCCACCCCACAACATGCCCCTGCAGGCTCGCTCCACGCTCCCGCTCACTCCTGCTGGGCAGGCCACCCTGCTCGACCACACAAACCTGCTAAGGAGATCGACGAAACTGTGGAATCCAATGTCTATGAGAGTTGTGCCTCCTTCCTTGATGCCGTCGCAGCCTAAAATTGGAGCTGACGTTGATCTGTAACAGACCATGGTGGAGGAAGCTGCCATACTGTGTTTGATCTAGGCGGAATTTTTGTTGAAGAATCAGATTTGGATGGGAAAGAGAAGGAGCGATTTGCCGCTGGGGAGAAAAAAGAAGGGAAAACTCATCACTGTGGGCTGCGGCCATGGAGATCGGTGGTGAGAGCTGGCAGATGGGATCAGGTTGCCTTTTTTGTGTTATAGTGGACCCAGTATAAGGTAATGTAGGTACGCCAACTCATCAATTATTCATTTGAACTTCTATCCAAATTATATGGTACAATAAATTAAAAAAAAATATATTATCATAGTTTCTTTCACTTTCGTATTCATCAGTCAACAAACAATCTATTACCAGTCTACATTCATGATAGAGAATCTACCAGCAACTATCAGGATTTCCAAACACTGATTTTTCAGACTGCAGATTTATTATACCACAGCTTATCAGAAATTTCTGATCAGATTAAAACCGATTCTTAGATAAGCATTTCCAAACAGGGCCAAAGCTAACTTCTGGATGAATCTTCTAACAAGATTTCATACTACTAGAATAAGAACATGACATGAAGCACTTAATCAATTAGTCGGAATATACAAATGGAAAATAATCACCATTACACCTACATAAGAACTTTCATGAACTTTAGTCACAGAGAGGTACAAATATTTTAAAAACCAATCAGGAATGGCTACAGAAACCGGAAGTAACCAGCCAAGTTACAACTGGTCCATCAGCACAAGTAGGTGGTAACGTTGTACCCACTAGTGGAGAGATCACCAGATCGGTTTGGATTTTCTCCCAAATAAATGAAACGTATACATCCTTATATGTTTCAAGGTCAAGATAAATTTTTGAAAAAAAATCAAGATAAAACTGTGACATGACTTGTTCAGTCACCCAGATAGCATAAGTTATGCTACCTATTTTATTGGATTAATGTGGCTTGACAAATGATTTTACAGTAATATTTTGGGGCATTTGTCATGCATATGGACTAACATATCTGCTATGCCCAAGGAATAACGAAACTGTATTAAAAATTGCAGCCAATCAGCTAAGTCAGAAAATGATGCATACTAGTATCATAGTTTCCTTTCCATTAATGCAAACACATCTACTGCAACACTTTATATACAATGCAAAAATCATATATAATGTTCAGCATCCAAATGTTAAAAGCATTGATTATTGGTTCAGTTTTTCAGAGGCATTGAGACGATGTAGCACAAAGACATATTTGAAAGAATACCTTACAAGTATAAGCATGCCACAAGAAAAATATTAGCATAGTAGCAAGTCCAATCAACTCACTCATAAGGAAAAGATTTGTGAAGTTAGCAGCACGCACCTCCTAAGCGCATAGCCTTGAGCTTGAGAAGACCATTTCCTTGGGGCCCTGACACCGGGAAAGTGCAGGAGACAGAACGCTTTGCGTGATTCACAGCAATGGAAGCGCTGTACCAGGGCCCCCGCACAATCGGCTTACCAATGGCATTGACTATCTGCTGGTTCTGGGTGGCCTTCTCTATTGCCTGGCTGCAGCACGGGCAGCATAGGAAGTGAGCCATAGCAATTCCTCTTGTGGACCAAGGAAACGAAATCCAACAATGGCAAGCACAATAACACATTACATGGAAAAAAAAATTAGCATCACCCAAAAGTACATGAATCCTACATGTTGCCACAAAATCGTCATCCATCCTCTACATGGGCACCAAAATCACTTAAGATATATGTCTAGCCATCTATTTTACATTACAGGTCAAGAAATCCTGAACTATAGGAACAGGTGAGGTCAGTTATATATCTACTGCTAAGAAAATTGGCTTAAAATCCCCAACACTCAAGCGCTACACAGCCAAAGGTGTAGTTGATCTGATGCTAAGCATAATAAGGACAAGTAAATACTTAATGCAAGATGCAACGGGATTCAAGGGTTCGACCTGGAGCATGAGAGGAAGACGGAGAGGTCGCTGACAGCGCTAGCTGCGACTGCGCCCGTCAGGCCCAGCAGCGAGAGCGCCACCGCGCGGCCAGCCCAAGATCCCGGCCCTGAATCGGTCACCTCCGGCGGGGCTGCGCGGGGGATGCCGTGGGCTGGGTCTGGGCGGAAAGGCGGCGGCGGAGGAGTGGAGAGGTGGAGGCGGCGGACAGCCGGCGGCGAGCCGCCAACATTTTGGTTTGCGGAAGGGGAAAGAAACGACCGGTCCAACTGCAGAGTTCTAGGTCTGCAGCAGGTCACTGACTAGTGGGCCCAGAAAAAGAAAACCATGCATTGCCGTTTGCCGAGTACTTTTAAGACTTTTTTTATAGCAAATGAGTAAAAACAAATATTCTGAAAGATCGCGGTAAATTTACTACAGTACTATTCTATTCTGAATTTCATGCCGAGTTCAGCATATCGACACATTAATGTATTTAGTTATCTTAAATATATCATTTACTGCTCCAAAATCAGTATCAACAATAAGATTTATTACTACTATTGTTTATTAAAGGCACATAAGATTTAAGTAATTGTTAGTCAAACTTAGGCCCTATTTACCGGGAAAAAAAAATCAAAACAAAACTTCAATGCATGAGCCCGTAAAAGCTAATGAGGTGAGGGAAGCCATGTTCAATGTAAGTAAAAAGTGTTCAGTGGAACTATGGCTTCAAACCGAGCTCTGCATTTAGTATCCATGCTATATCCAAATTTAAATACTCATATTAGATTGTATTTTTGATATGTATATGTGCGTAGCTTGCTGCACACGACCCCGTGGTCCAAGAGTCCTATGTTGTCGTGGCTGAAAACAAGGTCATTGATGTTAGGGTTCTGGGTTAGGGATTTGGGTGTTTTCGAGGGATTTCCATTGCCATTAACCTTAGAAGGGTGGAGAGGGTTCTCAGACGAGGGACGGGGCCAACAGCATTAGCGAGTTGAAGGGCGGTGAATGAGTCGGCTAGGACGTCGTTGAATGGGCAAATGAGCGGCGGGAGACATTCAATTGGGAAGAGCTTGTAGCAGGGATGAGGTGCTTGAACTCTATCTCCTCCGGATGAGGTTAGTGGAGGGCAGGGGTAGAGGGGCGGAGTTGTGTGGTGGGTGGCATACCCGGTGGCAAGGGAGCCACTGGCCGAGGATGCTGAAGGAGCACTAGAGGACGAGAGGGAGCCAGCCAAAGCATGGTTCCACGAGGGTTGGGACAACGGTCGTGCGCGAGGATGGCGGAGGAGTGCTTGAGGCGAGAGGGAGTCGGCCACTATGGCTCCACACAACCGCCTCCATATCTATATTAGACTTTGAATTAAAAAAACCTACTCTCTACATTTAGACCCCTGTTTGGTTCATTAGGGTACTCATAATGCAGGCTCTACCCTAGAGTCTAACCCTATTTATATCCATCATATTTATTGCACATTGCTGATGTGGCGCTGCATTTATGGAAGAGATAGGGAGAAAAACAAGACTCCAAGTCCTATTTGGACTCTAAGTCCACGTTACCCAAGGTAATAAATAGTTTTAGACTCTACGGTAAGAGTCCGCATTGTGAGTGCCCTTAGTTCAACTTTTTTTAAAAATCTCATGGACTTTATGGAAAAGACCCAGAGACTTTACTTTAAAAGACTCAACATGAGGGTCTTCTAAGGACTTTTAGCTAAAAGTAGTAAAAAAAGTCTCACCCTATTTGATTTGCTACGAACATTTAGAGACTTTTTTTAGTTCAAAAAAAAAAAAAAAAAACCAACCTAAAACCAAACAGCGCTTGGTATCATGTGGGATAAGGATAAGGATGCCAACTCACGAAGCATGCAAGCACACGACATCGTGGCGATTCATTTCTCCTCGCTGTTGTATGAAACTTTGTTGTATGAAACTATGAAACTTATTCATATAGCCATACATACATAAAAGTTGTGCTACATTATTGTTATGTAGACTGAGAATTATGTTTTTCTGTTTTTTTCTGTTACTCCTTTTCCTTTTTCAGGAAAAAAGCTACCATAAAACTCATGTGACACTGAAATCATAAAACTTACAGATTGTTTATCGAGGAAATTAATTTCATAATTTAAGATACATAGAAAAGAAAATAGTCACCAGCACTACAGTTTTTACTGGTTATACAAACAACAGGTAAAGGACCATGTGGTCTATTAAAACAAAAGTCTACTGAACGTTCGAGGAAGAAGGTTAAATTAAATGAGATCACCCATTACAAACGGACTAAAATAGCCAAAAATTAGTTTACATGACGAATTTTTTATAACCCGAATGCCAAATAACTGAACTGGACTAGGATTCAGATCAGGAAAGAACGCGATTACAGGCCACTAGATGACCCCAGTTGTATAATATACCCACGATATTTGCTGCTTACTTATTCCGATACAACAGCTGTATTCTCACTCTGCAAAAATAAATAATCACAAGGGCAAATATTAACAGTAAGAAGCTTTTTTGCCAGCCAAATGCTGCTTACAGGACGGCATATTGGACCGCTGGCTTGTGAATAAGATCTGCCATGGGGTTGCGAGATTGATTTGGAACTGGCAGCAGCTGAATCTACATTCTGCAGCAGTTTACACTAAGGCAAAAAATTTCAAGCATCATTTCCTGTTGGTTCTTCGTCATTAGCTTTGTGTTTGACGGTGAATTTGCAGTATCCAATCAACGTAACTGCTTGTTCCAGCCATCTGGTCCTCAACAGGGTTAGATAGAAGCAGATAGCCTTCTCTTGGCTGTTCACCCTGTCGCACCACACGGCATAGCTGGTGATAAGAAGGATCCTTTTCCCGCAGGGTTCTTAGTATTTTCATGAAATTTCTTGACAACTCATTGTCACTCTCTCTTAATAGAACCTGCAACACACCCCAGTTTAGTGCACATGCAAACCCAAATAATATGGTACATTACACATTTGCTGTAATCTTCATACAAGAGCATTTACAGGGAAAAACGATAATGCACATGGAACTTTGGAAGAATGTAAAACAACTCTGTTGAAGAGAACAAAGATGTAAAAAATCTGTAGCCAGCAGTATTATTATGGAGTGGAACATTGTACCTTTGATAGGTCAGGTAGTTTGCCAAGCTCACTCCAAGAATGTTGTTCACAAATTCAGGCGGGAGCATCCTACCTAACCACACTAAGAAAGTGAAGCCATCGTCAAGGAGGTACAAACCTCCAGTATCTAGACACTGAAATGTTAATGGCAATCGCTTCAATGAAGCATCAATCTTATTTGGTTCCTGCAAAACACAAAAGATAGTATTGAATATTTTGATTAGTGTTTGGTAAACTTGCTTAAACTACAAAACGGATAGACTTAAACACACCAGGAAAATAGCAGACCAAATGATGTATCATAGTGCAAGTAAGCTAAAAATGTCTGGCTCTATCACATTTTAAACTATAAAAGAACTTCATCTTAAAAAAGCATGAAAATTCATGAGTTGTGAAACTATATCAACAGACTAAAATGATCTTGTGCAAGTAAACATACTGGAAATCAGTTTCTCTGTTATGTCAAATTTTATTTGGGTGGTTTGGGTGTGGCAAATCCACAAGCAACACTAGCTAACAGCAACTAAGTCAGCTTAGTGGGAAGGAACAACATACCATTGTTAATACTTCATCAACTCTGTACAGAGAAGGATAGATAAAATTGAGCAGCCTTTTTACAGGCAATATCATCATGCTGAAACCAGCAGCACATCGTTCATCAAGAGAAACATCTGCATAACCTCCACGGAGAGCTAGAGATTTGCAGATAGCCAGGATGTATAAGGGCAAAAACTTTAGAGATTCAGGAAAAATCAGTCTCCCGCCTATCCGATGTTGTACAACATATAAATTGCGGTATTCCTTCAAACTTCTGACGAGCTTTAACTGTAATTGCTGCCGGACACTGTCCAACTTATCAGACAGTGAATTTTCAACCGCTGCAGGATGTGATAAGTCAGTAAACTGTGTAATACAATATAACATGTATATCGACATTACCAAAAGAGGAAAGGCATCCATATATTACTAACCAATTCTACCCAACACTGAAATAATGGCACCAGTATCTGCTTGACGATACATTTCACTAAGATCTGTGACCACAGGTGCAGCTGCTGTGTGGACCCTGATGCGCCTTTCACCAGAGGATGATGTGTATCTAATGGTGGTTGAGGACACAATAAGCAAGTACCACATGAATGCATAACATTGTCAAAATATGAAAAAGAAAAGAACTGTAAATATGCACACACAAAAACAACAAACAGCATGATGTGCGGTGAGCATATAAATGGGCCAAAAATCAGGGCATTAACAGAATCAATTTTTCCTAAACGACCATTTACGATGATTAAACCACATGTAACACACTATGGCAGCCAATTGTGTTAAACAAATGTTTAGCCTGATCAAATGGCCATGTAGTCCACTTATTCACAAACAAGGACGGCTGACTCTTTAGCATTTTCTGTTTTTTTTGGCGAACACTAAGACATAGTTTTTAAAACACTTTCCATTAAATGCCACACTATGACCTGTATTGCTATCCAGACAGCTTTTTGCTAATGACAATTTGAAGGAGCGATATTCGATGTAAATATATTATCTACAACAACGATTTTTTTGCACTGAAATCAAGGAATATGCGCAAGAATGCATGTAATCATAAGAGCAGTGCAAAATCAGATTGAGAGGAAAGGATACAGCAATGCCACTTGGAAGTATACAGTCTGGGTGGTCATTAATGTCTCCTCCAGCGACAGTTGCATTGCAAAAGCTTTATCAGAGTCAACAGCTGGAAGGGCTAACAGGTCTGTGGACCGAAGCATGAAATGACCATGATAGGTTGTGAACCGTACTCCTGAAACAGATGTTATGGGAGTTAGATCAAATCATAAACTACCAAAGACAATTAGAAAATGAAGATAAATGCAGCTGTGGATGAACCTTTTCCACATCTGATACGCATAACAGATTCCCAGGCAGTTTCTCTGGTAAGGTCCCTACTAAGCTCAAGTTGAAGTTTGTCTCCATGTGTGGGTGCCTGGAACGATGGATAATGGTACACCTGACCACCAGTATACTTTGCCAAAGACCCTAAAAATTTCATATATAGCATAAGAAATAGAGTACAGAAAAAAAATGTACATCAATTCAAACATTCTGCGAGCAAATTCTCACCCAAAGAAGCTATATCAGAGTACTTCTCGCTGAAAGAAAATATGTCCACTGCGATCTGATTTTTTGTGAATTCAGCAGCCATCTGTTTGTAGAAGGGATCTTCTGGTACCCTCAGAGTATGCTCCTTATCCGTTCCATATGCACGAACATCATCTCCTCGAAGTCTCAAACGACCAATACCAAGAGATGGCAAAGTACTCTGGAAGACAAGCAACTTCCCCCCAATTTGACTCTACAAAGGGTTTTGATAATTGTCCTTAATTTTGGTGCAAATAATAAGGTGACAATGATCTACAAATATATGTATTTTAATGATAATTCTTACATTGAATATAATATGCGTAGAATAGAAATAAGAATCATACCATAACCATGAAAGCTGCTTTAAGTGCTGGACCAAGAGCAGACTCCACATTTACATTGTCATGAAACATATTTGGCAAGCTATCAAGAAATGACTCCACAACATGTCTTGAGTCAACCAAATTAACCAAGAGGTCATCAGGCAATGGCAGAAAAACATCATCCAAATCAGCAACCACCATCATTTGAGGCTGTGACAAAGAAGACTGATACAAGAAGACCATACAGGTTGTGTCAGTCCAAATTGAATTTGACATTCAAAAATTGCCATGTATTGCAAAACAAAAGGTGCAAGTTTGAGTTGAGGAATGACTATGTGAGAGATGTAGAGCATGCCTTGAAGTTATGAAAATGCAAGGTGCCGTCAAAGGTTAAGAATCCAATTTGTGTTCGCGGAAAGCCTGGAAGTTCATCGAGGCATGATTTGATGGTCTTTGCAACAACCTAAAAAACATAAGTGGCAGTAATAATATGAATCATTAAGGAAAAATAAAAAAGATGGCACTCAGAAAAAAATTTTAAACGCAGATAAAACCATACCTCAAGCAATCCACTCCGAACTGCAGATACTGACACATCAATAAGAAAGAAATAGGAAGGCGGCATCGGTGGCCGCACCATATATTCTGTTGGAGCAACAAACTCTACAGTTCCCTTAGAGAGTTCAGGTCTTTGATCAGCATCATACCTTCTGCCACTACCATCAAGCGCACAAAAAAGTACTCTCCAGGAACTGCAGTAAAAGAAGGCACGGGTTTTCATAAAGCAGTTCATGGCAGAGGGTTTCTAGGGAATTATGTAACACCAGAGTGACTAACAGGCTGACAACAATATTAGTTCATAAGATCCACCCTTTCTTTTCTTGTATATATAATCATGAAAGGTGCTATACCTCTTGCACAGAAGACACTATAAGTCTATAACTACAGCATGCTTGATCTAGCTCCTTTGGTCCCAAAATACATCCTAAAATATATGATCGATAATATGAGGTACTACCTCCATCTAGAAAAGGATACCAATTACCAAAACTTTCTAGTTTGACCAAGTTTATACAAAAGAGTACCAATACTTACAGAATAAAATAGGCATACTATGAAAATACATCTGATGACAAATCTAGAGACGCTTATTTGGTAAACATAAATATTGATACTTTGTTCTATAAACTTGGTCAAACTCAAAATAATTTGACTCAGTACTATGATAGAATTGCATTCTTTTGCAGGATGGAGGGAGTATTATAACTCATAGCTTAATTTCTAAGACTCCCTAGAACAATATATGCCATCACAGTGGAAAGCATGTCAAGCTAGGATGCACATAATCAGAAAGTCAGTGATGCTAACTCTACATTATAAATTTTGGATGATAAGCATAAGCTAGGATAACAGAATCATGTAGAAAGACAGCTTTGTGTGGCCATCATGGATCATGTCTTCCTGTTATTTGAATATATTTGTAATGTTTAGGGTGAAAAATACTTGGTTTTATAGTTCATGGTGAAATCTGAAGATCCAGGCAACGGTCAAGGAATCAAGGTATGAATTGCAGCTTCCCCCCTAAGTATATGATTTGTTATTTGATTAGTCTTGAAAACAACCATTTAATATCTGCACAACCCATTGGGCCTTTTGAGTCTGGGCACTGCTGCATTTAGTTCCAGGATTCACAGCTGGATTCATCAGGATACTCATAAGGACTACCACTATTGAACACAGAAAGCATGGTTTCTGCATAGTACAAGAAAGTTGAGGAAAGGTCCTTAGTGGTCTCTGCATCTAAACTGTGTTATTCAAAGTAGTGAAGCAATCTTTCCTATCTATCACAAAATGGCATATATCGTTACTACTTTTAGGAAATAATATGATGGCTGGTTGAAATCAATAGTAATCAGATATGAATAGTCATTTGTGAACCAGCAAGTTCTTTATCAGCCATTCCATAACACAGACTGGTACTTGAGATGAAGTTCGGGATAGCTATAATTACCGTCATTGAGCAACGTGCAAAGATTGCAGCGCCATTTCCTTCCAGCATCTGCAAATGTTGCATAAGGATTTATATATGTCCTGCATCTTCGACAACGAATGACACCGGCAGAACCAAAATTGATAACTGGCACTTCCTCCTGAGTGACGAGAAAGAAGCATGTCAGGAAAAAGAGCCCATTCAATGGAAAACAGAAACAAATTAAAACATCAATAGTTCATTACCCCATCAGGTGATTCTGCAAGAAGAGGGTGTACCACAGCTCCAAGAGGCAAATGCCACCTGGAGACCAATGACTGAGATGCAGGGATCGCATGGGTTGTCAGCCGGAAGTACCTCGGGTGGCAATTCAACGGATATGCCTCCATAAGCTTAACTGGCTCCTCATCACCATCCAATGGCCTTGGCAGCCCTTTTACATCAACACCAGGGTCAAGCGATCCAGGCGCAGAACTCAGTGCTAACGACTGGAAGTCCTCCACTAAGCTCTGAAGCGTGCCTCCGACTGGAGGCCCAGGATACGCTGCTTGGTTACCAAACGTGGGCAGCTGGTCCCATCGGGGGAGGAGGCATGGTCTGCACTGGTTGTTGAAATGCTGGCCTCGACATTGGGAATTGAGGGTTTTGCAGGTGGTGCGCCGCTGTAATACCCTTTTTGCGTCTGTAGTGGTGGCGGCGCCTTGCATATGTCGGTGGTGGAGGCAAAGCACCTCCCGTGGGAGATTGTGGCTGCGCAAGGGACGACGGCATAGGGGCGAAAAGGCGTCGGTGTAGCAGCAAAGGGGCCCGTAGGCGGCGGACCAGCAGCAAAGGGGCCCTGCGACGGTGGAGCGGAGGCGAAGGGGCCTGCGACGGTGGAGCGGGAGGCGAAGGGCCCTGTGACGGTGGAGCGGAGGCGAAGGGACCTTTGCGACAGCGGTGCGGAGGTGGTGAAAGGGCCCTGAGGCGGTGTAGCGGCTCAAAGGGTCCCTGTGACGGCGGTGGACCCCTGTACCCACCCATTGCGGCGGGTGGAGCAGCCCCAAAAGGGGCGCCGTAGCACCAGACTGAGGAGGCGGCACTCCCTGCCTTGGCGGCGGGGCGAACGGGCCCCACCGGCGGCAAACGGTGGAGGCGGGACAGCGGCGCCGGGCACGAAGGCCGAGACAGGGCGGCCGGGCGGCGGCGTCGGCCTCTCGTTCCCCATCGGCGGCTGCATCACGTCCGAACCTGCGGAATCGGGCGGCGGCGGAAGCGAGATGAGCTTTCTGTGCGCGTGATCCGCGTGTTCCCCCGATCGGATCCTGCCGGCGCGGCCGGATCTGGCGGGAGCGGGTGAGATTCGGGGCGAGGACGTACCGGGATCAGGGCGTTGAGGCGGCGCTCCGGCGGCGACCAGGGGCGCCGAGGCGGTGGGGGCCAGGCTGAGGGGCAGCAGCCGGATGCGGAGGAAGAGGAGGCGACGCGAGCCGAGCCGCGAGCAAGGGTTAAAACCAACAACGGAGAAGCAGACGAGACGAGGGAGGAGAGAAGGCCGGCTTCGTATGTCGCTGTCGCCACGTCTCCTGAATTCTACATACAGTCGCCCAAACAGATTTCTATCAAATTCGTAAAATCGTTTCAAATCAAATTATTTAATTTGAGTCCGTGATAGATTACTTGCCATAGCCACCCACACGCAGATTTGTCGTTTGTTATTCTA